>VDFB02075321.1:375958643-376090179 GCA_007258455.2 Sequoia sempervirens | reverse complement strand
GAGAGAGAGAGAGGAGAGAGAGATAAGAGAGAGGAGAGAGAGATAGGTAGGGAGAGAGGTGAGATAGAGAGAAAGAGAGTAGAGAGGGAAGGGGAGAGAGAGAAGTGAGATAGGTGATAGAAATGTGTCATGGAGAGAGAAGTAGAGAGGTAAGGAAGAAGGTGGAGAGATTGAGAGGGAAGGAGGGGAGAGAGAAAGAGGTATAGAGGGGTGTGTTAGAGATAAGTAGAGAGCAAAGGTGGGTGAAAGGAAGAGAGAGAGCAAGAGCGAGAGGGGGGAGAAAGAGAGGTGAGATAGAGAGAAGTAGAAAGGGAAGGAGAGAGAGGGGGAGATGGATAAAATTAGAGAGGGAGGGAAGGAGAGAGAGTTGAGATAGAGAGAACTAGAGAGGGAAGGAGAGAGAGAGGGAAGCAAAGAGAGAGAGAAAGAGGGGAGAGAGAGGGAGAGAGGGATAGGTAGGGATAGAGAGAGATATATAGAGAGATAGAAGGAGAGGGAGGGGAGATAGAGAAATGTAGAGAGGGAATGAGGGAGGGAGGGAGGGAGGGAGGGAGAAAGATATTAGAGAGGGAAGGAGATAGATACTAGAGAGGGAAAGAGAGAGAGATGGACATGTAGAGACAGTTCTTGAGCTTAAGGGAGAGAGTGTCAGATAAAGGGATGGAGATAGTGAGAGAGAGAGGTCTAGAGAATAAGAGATGAAAATGAGTGAATTAGAGAGAGAAAGATGAAATTTGACCTCTTGAGCCAAAAAAAGCAACCCATTTGGTGAGCACCAAATTTGGTGCTCACCAAATGGGTTGCATTGGGAAATACCAACCCAATGGGTTGGATTTTGCATTAGGCATCTGACCCAAAGGTTTGGACAACCATTTCATGCAAAAGAGATTTTTTGAAAGGGTAACAAAATTTCACATATTTTTGGTCGTGCTCACTGTCACGTTTGCACGTTTTTAAATGCAAGTTTATAAAAAATTGTGATGGTGTTAACCTCTCTCTTAGCTATCTAAATATTTTATTTTTTTCATTTTGATTCAGTTAAGGTTTTGATCCATAACTTCTCTTGTAAATGCCTTCATTTTCAGTCAAAAACCAACAAGCGCTAGTTTTAGGATAGATTTTTACTCATTCATCGAAATGTGAAACAAATTACATTTTTTTTAAATAGACTCAATTCTACACATGATGAAAAAAATCAATTTTTGATTAGTTTTCAAAAAATTTAGGGGAGAGCACGCTCAAATTTTAGCTTTTTAAGATGTGTCCACTTTGAAAATTCATAAAATATTATATATTCATTAAAAATATCATCTGAAAGAATGAGGATAAACTACATGGTGTTAGCTAATTTCTCATCATTCAAATTTTTAAAATTCTAAAAATAATTTAATCAAATAGGGGGGAGCCCTCAGACACTATGCTAATTTTTTTAATAAAAATAGGACCTATTTTGGCCCCCCCCTTTTTGAGACCCTTAATCTTCATTAATTTCAAAAAGAATTAGTAGCTTAGAAACTAGACTCGAAGCACTTCAACTCTTTTTCTTGTTGCATCTTGAAATATTGGGCATAACTATCTTCATTTTCTCTTGCAAATCATATTTTTCTGATTTCAAAAAAAAAAGTGGCATCTTAAGAGCCAAAATTGTGTCACAGATCCATGCACTTACCCCATACCAAAGTTGTTCCTCTAATAACTCTGATAAGGCACCACACAATATGAACTTTGAGCTTCATAAGGCTTAGCAAGTTGTGTTATGCTAAACTTATGAACAAGAATGGTCATACAGGCAAGCAAGGTGTGTTATGCTTAGTGGCCATGAAAAAGGTTGTAACTTCCAGCTTCACAAGGTTAGCAAGTTGTGTTATGCTAAGAACTTATGAAAAAACATGCAAATAAGATATTCAAATGGGTTTTACTTAGTTCATGAAAGGTCTCCTCTTAGGGAATATCGTGCCTAATGTCTCCAAGAGAGGACAAGTCGAGGATAAAAGATTCGCAACTTAGGGAATTAAAAGCATAGCATCACCACTAAGAGGAATATCATATGCTCAGAAAGGTCACAATCTTAGAGGGCATCAAACCTAATGACATTGGTACCAAGAAGAAGACACATCACAAGAAGTAAGAATACCACACTATGAGACATGAATTATAGTCAAAATGATAATGCCAATGTATGCCCCCACTTTAAAGAAATTGTTAAACACCATGTTGTGAGCAATTACTTTAAAATAGCAAATGATCAATGCTAATCAATAAAGAATACATGAGAGTTTATTTGGAAATCCCTATGTCAAAAATATGTTTCCAAATAAAGGTACGTCATGAAAAGAGGTTTCCCCCAAATAAAATCCCACACATAATGGATCCATGGATTCAAGGTCAGCATATGTCTTTGTTACAATGATATTATAGAGCTCAGAATCAACATCATTCCCCAAATACTCATAGAACTAGAAGAATGACACATAGAGAGAAAAAACAAAGAAAAAGCTTTTGGGTCAACATGGAAGAGACCTAAAGATCTCGATTCCTTGCATCATCCCCAAAAGGAAAACACAAGACCAGAGAAAAAGATAAAATTTTACAACATATAGAAGAATGTGGTACAAATAGAGGAGTGAACATAAAGACATGTCAAACAAAACAATACGGGGGATCACATTGTGCACATGCAATCACACAAAAAAAACATAAAAATAAAAAGACTAGTAAGGCACATGCGAGTCAACCTATAGTAGGTCATCTACATCCCAATCTTGTTCATCATATGTGGAAGGCAGATAACTATCCAAAGGGAAAACAACAAGTGTTGTACTAGGAACATCACCAGGTTTAACACGTGGTGAGTCACTTGCTTTAGGAGGATCATCATAGTTGTTATCATTTAAGCTCAGAGAAGAGGAAAACAATGAATTCAACTCATTATGCTCTTCTTCATTAGTTTTAGTAGTCTCATCATCATCATCATTATCCAAGTTAATCACAACATGAGGTCTTATGATAATATCCATGGAAGGTTTGTGTTCTTGTTGTGGTCAAGATATAGGATTTTCTTTTTGTGATGAAGGTGGAGAATCATCATGCATTTCTTGAGTTGTTTGATCTTTAGTTGTTGATTCATGTTTTATTTTTATCAAACGAGCAATAGCACAATGTCTATGCCTATGCTCGAGCATTTCAATTTCTTTTTGTTTGGTTTTCAAGTTGTGATCGTGTAGGATCAGATTTATCAACCATAGGTTTCTTTTCTTCCTGCAAGGGAGGAATGGAAGGAACCATGGGAGGTTGTTCAACCACTTTCTCTCTGACTTTGTAAACTTGTTTGATTTTAGGAGGCACAACGGGACTTATTTGGTTATCTCATGGTCTCTTATAGGAAATAGGTGGAGGATTTTCTATATCTTGGTCTTGGTTACTTGGAAGATCTTTTGGTTCAATCATGGTTTCATCATGGATAGGAGGCTCAATCGTGAGTTGATGCATATTTCCAAGGGATGATTTTTCTATGCGTTTTTCCTTAAACTTTTGATAAGATTTCAAAAGAAGTCCTCATGAGGCCTATTAGGTTCTATAGGTTCAGGCCAAAAGAAATCCAAGGATAAATTCCCATTGGAAGACACAAGATTAGAGCCACTATGGTGCACAGTAAAGATCTCTTTGCCAAATGGAAACCTTAAACATTTATGCACTACCGACTAGACGTCTTTCATGGAGCAAAGCCATAGGTAGCCTAACTTCACATGAAATTGATCCGACGTTGGTATGATGGAGAATGAGACATTCAATATTTTCAGTCCAACTTGTAAAGGAGGAGTTATCAAACCCATCGTAGAGAAAGCAAAACCATTATGTGTTTTAATCCATGCTTTCAGTTGTTCATAAGTATCTTGATAAAGTTCATGCACAAATAAGAATTCTTCAGTTATCACATTCTCTACACAGGCAAGATCAATTAATATCCCATTAGTAGGCTTGTCATTGATTCTTCTAGCAATGTAAAGAGGACCATCGGGTGCATGTTAAAGTGTGTCATTTTGTGAGAAAGAAATTTCAAGGGACATATTGGTTAGGCCCTTATGAGGTTGAACTTAAATGATTCCAATCATACTATCTATAGGATTTTCCTCATTATCATTCAAGTTATTATTATTTGTGTCAACACTCATCACAACATTCTTGTTTTCACTAGATTTCACAAAGGATATGTGATTTGGCATAGCATTGGTAAAGATTTGCAAATTTTGGTTAGGAGGGGCAACAAACTTATTACCTTGATCATTAACACTGCCAATTTGAATGTGATTAGAATCAATGATATATTGCACATGTTTAAGACACTTACAATGTTTCATATCATGTTCATTTTGTCAGTGATAATGGAAAATGAATTGTATTTAAAGTTTGGAGGTAAAGGCTTAGTAGGATCAAGAGCTCTAATGGGAGCTAAGGAAATAAGGTTCTTGTTTAAGAGCTGCAACATGATGGAATGAAGGGTATCAGGTAGAGGGGTAAATTGTCTATTCCTCTCTCCAAATGTATAGGGATTTGTTGTATTTATAGCAGCCACTTGAGTGTCAACATATTGAGTTGGCTGAGGGGAATTGAGTTGTAAAAATCCCTTATTTTGTTTCTTGAATGGTTGGTAGTTGGTTTGAGGTGTGGATTCAGATTTTTCAAGACGATTAGAGGTAGTTTTCACTTCACGACTACTAACCAAATTTTGGTAATCACGAAGGGTTGTACACAATTGTGTGAAGGAGGGATATTTCATCATCCCAATCTTATCTTGAAGATTATTTTGTAAATTTTCAATGAACATTTGTTGAAGATCAGGATTAGGAATCTTAATGTTTATTTTCCAGTAAAGCAATTGACAACGATAGATAAAGTCAGTGACCTTTTCATCATCCTTTTTCTTACATCTCATTAAATCTACTAAGGTCATCTTAGGACCCATGTGCACTCGGAAATGATTGAGGAAGGCATCATAAGTTCATGAATGAACATATTGAGTTATTCGATAAGGAACAAAACCATTCCAAGGCAGTGTCTTTCAAGGATCTAAGAAAGAGTTTAGCCAAGAGTGTATCCTCAAAAATGAAGTCACTACATAAGGATGTGTATGTGGAAACATGACTAACAAGATCTCCTTTCCCACCATAATTCTCAAACCTAGGAATCTTTGTGCCTTATGGCATTTGTGTTCTCAATATCTCCAAAGATAAGGGGTTTCTTTTGACATATTGTGAGGGTTGGCCATTTTGATTTTGGTTCAATGTAGCAATTTTTTGTTGGAGGGATGAAACACTTTGCAAGATTTGGTTAAGGACAGGATCATTGTTTGTGTTGTGAGATGGAGGGGAATAAGGTGGAGGCGTATATGTATTTGTAGGACAAGTGAATTGTAAGTTTGTGAGGGGAGATGGATTAGGAGATATGAGATTTTGAATGCACAAAGCTAAAGGGATTCCCAATGGAAATACCTAAGTATTGGCATTGCTAGTAGGTTGCATGGTTGTAGTAGCAATTGGATTAGTGTATGTCGGAATAGAGGTCATAGTTGTGGAAGGAGGAATTGGATTTCCACCTTGACTTTGGGTATACCCCAAAGCTTGAGCACAACAAGTCATTGTAGGGACATGATTGTTAATGATATGGGATATGTTACGTATAACTTCTATTCCTTGTTTGTTTCAATCATTCTCATCATGTTATCTATGATAAGAATCATAGTATCAACAATGTATTCATAGCTCATAAAGTTTTGCAATTTTTCAAATCCTTCATCCATTTTTCTAAGATTCTCTTGAGGGGCATTAGCAACCATTGATTCAACATTTGTCACATTAGTTGTTGGTAAGGAGGTCATAGAAAATGAGGTGTCAAAGGTATGGTCCATAGTGGGTTGACTAGTGTCAACACAATGAGTGAAAGAGTTAGAAAACCCAAGATCCACAACGAGTGATGTATCATGGGATGACATGAATCTTGAACTTTGTCTCATGACAGTATTGGCAATAGGACACTAGGTTGTGAAGCTCATACAAGTTTCACAAACCTAAGGTGCACCCAAAATGGAGAATAGGTAAAATGCAATCAAACACCCTAGAATATAAAGTGCAAATGCTAGTATGTATAAAGCAATTTCCAAATTGTAAATAAGATAATGTTTTGATTATACTCTGCGAAAACCTAAAAATGATGTTTTTTTTAAATGCAATTTTGAATTTAAATAATGCACTAAATTTGATCAATTAACCTTAATGTGAACAATTTCAGAAAATAGAAATTTTGGAAACTAAAATAGGAAACTGAATACAACAACAAAGAATGCAAACTAAGGGTTTTTAATGCCTGAAAATTCAAAAAAAATCTTGATCAAGGACTCATTCACCCATGGGAAAATGGTTCTTGCTTCGGGGTTTTGAAAAATAAAATTACAAATTTTTGAGTCAATACTTATGTTTTCAAATTTTGGTTGCAAAAAGGTAGTATAGTTTCAGATTTTTGGAAAATTGGACCTAAGTGCAAGTGCAAAATGATGCTAAATGACAAACAAAAAGACCTGATTTGAAATGCAATTTTGATTCATTTTTCATATTTAAGTGATTGATCATGCAATGTTATGTAAACACTCAACAAAATGAATGAATTTTTTTATTTTTTTAGATCTTAAAGAATGCAAAAATGCAAACCTAAAAACCTAAATGAGATGCAAATTAATGTAAGTTAACAACCCTAAATAAGATGCAAATCAATGCAATGCAATGCAAAGTAATGCAAATCCTAGATCTAGGGTTTGAATGGACTCCAAATTTTAGAATTTTGTTGTACAAAGTCAGGTTCACCAAAATGAATCAGAGAAAAATAGGTTTAGGGACAAAAGGGGGTTCACCGACTTAAATATAGAGCTATTTCTTGCTATTTCATTAGGAAATGAGATCCACACAAAGAATTGACTTACAACCCTTAGGTGAGTCAACCTAATGAGGGAATCTATTGATTTCCTTATGCTTGAGGATGGGGGTTTCAGCCTAAACAACACTTTTGGGAGAAAGATTAAAAAATAGTAAATCTACTCAATTATGCCCATTCAAACTTGAAACAGCAATATAAAGCTAAATATTGACAAAAACATGAAACTTTTTATAGATTTGAGAAGGGCAGGATACTTTTACCAGTCACCAAAAGGAAGTTTTGAGAGGTTGTTGGGGACTCATTCTCCCATTGGAAAATGGGTCTCTGCTAAGGGTTTTCAAAAAACTTTCAAGAGCCTCTAATGTCAATCTATAGCTTTTGTTTGATTTGGGTTGTAGTGTCAGAAAGTCAAAAATCAGATCTGTAGGTGAGTTTCCATTATTTGACAACTTTGACAACTTTTCCAACCTTTCTCTTCAAAAGGTCTTCAGTCCTTCAACCTAAAATATGCAACACAAACACAAGAGGGAAAAATTGTTTGTTTTTGGTGAATGGGGGTTTGCTTTGGGAAAACCCTGTTTGGGTAAGTAAACCTTGAATTGAAATAATCGAAGTAGGAAAGGAATGATGAATGAACTAGCTATGTTGCAACTCACCAAACCCTTGAATAAACCTTTGAAAATCTTCAATATTGATCTTGATCTTGCATGAAATGGCTTCAATAGATGTGGATCTTGATGGTTGAAATATGACTTTGAATGCATGCTTGAATCTTTGAAACCTACATCACAATGTTAGCTCCAAAAACATGAATGATGCTTAATACTTTGACATGATGCTTGAGATCTTGATTGTTGCAGCAAATGCTTGATAAATGTGCTCTTGAATGCCCTTGATCATAAACTTTGCTATACTTTTTTCTCACTTCAAAATGCTAGGTTGCTTAGATAAAAATTCTAGGATTTGAATAATAAAATAACCTTGTATTTATAGGTATGTATCCTTAATTTCCTAAAAATTAAACATTACAAGTTTCCATCAAAATTTGAATTTATAGATGTTAAAATACTGCCAAAAACGTAATTTAAATTCAAGATCAAAGGCCTAGGGAGGACCCATTCACCCATGGGGGAATGGGTCCTCGTTCCCTATTCCTGGAACACACATTGCTCAAGGTAAAGTGTTATGTATTGGCATTAACTATTGTTGGGTTTCCCCTTTAGAAAATGTAATTTATTAGGCTTATAGATGTAAAATAGGGCAAGTATTAAGGCATGATTAAGTCCAATTTAATTAAGAGGGCCCAAACAAAGTGTGAAAATGTAAAGTACATTTTTCTACACTACAGTATGTAGGATAACGGAAGTAGAGGTCATGATAGAACTATTGAAGCTCCTAAAATCAAGATTGCTAGACCAAATATTGGTAATTTGTAGAAGGAATTGGAATTGATGAGAATTATTGATGAAAAGTGAAGCTAGGTAGAAGAGAATGGTCATGTATATTTATGTTTGATATTGGCAAGAATAATCACCATAATGAGATCAATGATAATAGAATGACACATTGGATTGTCAAAATTATCTACCAAGAAGATAGCATAACTACTTGGGATGGAATGAACTTGCAAAAAAGTTGATGGTGATAAGGGTCCCCACTTTGAGAAGATTACCCTATTTGGGTAGTGCAAAACTAGTAGTGTGCATCCCAGTTGTGGATTCCATGACAAGATCATCTATTTAGCATAGATTGTTAGATAGCTACTAGTTAGAAGAACATCTATGAGTTCACTACATGATTGAGTAATTGAATACATAATGGAAGGGAGGAAACCTTGTTCGATCTTAGAGAGAACACTGATAAATGATTAATCACTTGCTTGTAGATGGATGTTTTGTTTGGAAGTCAACAGGGTACACACATGATCATTGTTGATGAAATGATTGACACCGAGATTTGAATGACTTATGGTAGGCTCTAATAGACTTTCAATTTGATCCAGTAATAGAATTCCTAAGGAATGCAAACAAACACTTGATAAGGCTTATTGTACTAGATAATCAAGGGCATTGGATGGTGTTTGAAAATGATGGACAAATCATTTAGTTCATTCAACATGTTGATGGCTTTGCTAACACATTGTCTCCAAAATTTGAAGAAGCCTATAAAGACCAAATTCTATATTTGAAAGGAAATAAGATGCCAATAGGAATGATTACTTTGTAGGGATTGTTTAACCTATATGATTTTTATAAATACAAGAGGGATAAAAGCTAACAAGAAATACTACAAAGAAATTGAAATAACTCTGGGAAAGATACTAATATTAGGAAAGATATATATAGCAAAAGAAAAGGAATGTCTCATTCAAGCCTCTACTTTACCCTACACACTACACCCTATAACAAATCCTAACTTCTCATAAAACACATACAATCTAATTACATGAGTGTTCAAAAAGAATTTACTTCACAATGTATTTCTCGGTATTAATTCCAATTTCCTCATTGCATACAATATCAAGAGTATATATAGGTGCACATCCCCTTTTGTCACCTAAACTATTCATAACATCATGCATAATTACAATTATATTGTAGACTTGCTTATAGTAAATTTCAAGTCATATGTATCTCAAAATACACCATTCTCATAAATACATATTATGTATTATTCTCCTTGTCCCTACATATGTGCATGCATGATACCTATCCATGCACTCCTTATCCATAGCTAGGTGCTAATCAAGGTGACATTAAACATTACAATGAAGCACCAACAAGACCACCTTTCCTACAAAGAAACAATATTATTTTCACCTTCACTATGAATTATTCTACAAATATGTATTGTCATTGCATAAAGTAATCCTTATCCAGCCAAAAAAATAGTTTTGCATAATTAATGTCTAGAATGCCCCATTTCAACCCAAATTATAATTAAAAATATCAACTTCCCCAAAGGAACAAAAATTATAGAACAAAACAAGTTTTTTTGGGTAACTATGCCACTAAAATAAAAATAAAACTATTTTTTAATCAATACACTTATCTATTTTCTCTTTTATCATCTCAAACTCAAATGGTGGTTGATTGGCTCTAATTTGTGTTCTTCTAGTTGCCTAAGTTTGGATCTAAAAAAATTGAACATTTTAAATGATGATGAATAGAACCCTTTGGCTTATATATAAGTTTACATTGTTCCCCCATCTTTAGGTTCTAACCATTATCTACAAAACATGAAAAATAAAATCTTAAGGGCTTTCATGCCATGTACAAACAACAAGATTAAATATACACTATTGTATGTGTTAGATGTTTTTTTTTCCCATTATTGCTTTTGTGGTGGATGTTTTCTGACTACTTGAGATGAGATTCCTTAACCTTGGCCTTGCCATCCTATGTTGGATTTAGTTGGTGACTTCCTACAATGTTGTTGTCCTACCTCACTACCCATTCTTAAGCTAGTGTCATTTGATAGTCCTTTTTCAAATATTCCTTTGGTTGCTTAAGTGATTTGTATCCCATTCTTTTTAACACCATTATTTTTGGAGATTCTCTTACTTCTCACATCTTGCACGTGTCTTTCTCAAATCTTAAGGGTATTCAATGCCATGTTGCTTATTTTTGTTTCTCATGTTCTTAATGTGGGAGATATCACCTTGGATTGTTTTGTGATATCCCTACTATTACATTCGAGATCATTTGCTTTATTACATATATCTCCTAGTTAGGTGTGGGGCTCTATGATTTTGTGTCATCAATCTAGTTTTATCTCACTCACTCCTTCCTTCTACCTTGATTTTGTATACTCTTACTATTTGATTCTCAATAGTTGTGGGAATCTACTTTGTTTCTTCCTTATATACTGTGTCCTTGTGCTCCTGAAATTATATATTTTGTGATTAAGCATTCATTTAGCTATTCTAGCATCCTATATAGTTATGATTATTGCCATGGGGAGATTAACTATTACACTACTTAGATAACTCCTCCCTAATTGATTGTTTTTCTTTAACAATTTCTATTTACCTTCCTTTACTAGTGATGAACACTAAAGGGTGAGTTTGGGATCATTTAGGACTTGTAGTAACAACATAGGCTACTAATGGATCTTTGGAGACAAATTCATGATAAACAATTGTTATCTAACAAGGGATAATGAACTACTCAAGTGAGTACCATGCTATGTTTTGTGTTATCAAGTTTCCTCAAGTTTAGATCCCTTTGTGTGCAATTATATTATGATTTTTTACTAGGTGTGCCCTAGCTCAACAAGGTCTAGAGTGTCTAAATTGTTGAGTTTTTCCAAATTGTTTCCTTCCAAGTATCTTTATGATCAATTTTACCAAAACACAAAGTAGCTCTCATCAATTAAATCCTAGACCACCCTCTTTCCCTATCCGTACTTTTAGTTGCTGCTAGGTGTTGCAACTTAAGCTATAGTTGGAGCTAATCCAAGAACTTGTACCATTAGCACATGCAATAACTATTATATCCATCATCCACTAGGATAAGTAAGTATAAGAATATTGTTTCAACTCTTGAACTTTCATGCTTTATGTCTACATACTTTCATGCTTTATGTCTCAATAGAAAAAATTTAGGTACTTAGAGCAAATGTTTGGTTATTTTATTACATTTATAGCACACATCTCTAAATATTATCCCTTCTTGCATATTAACCATGTCCATTTAGAAGAGTTGAAATGATAAATTTTATTAAACTTAGTAGTTTTTATTAAGAAACATTTTTGTTTTTCCTAATCCTCTACTCAAGCTCATCTTTTATGTATTAGGGCATTGTTGGTAGCTAGTTCTCTTGATTATAGGTCCTTGGTGCACACTTTTTAAGATTTTTAACTCTTAGGTAAGTCCCTTATTAGATAAGTAATAGGAAAATAAATCATGGAAAAACAAATATATTATTTTCTTGATGACAAAAGAAAATAAAAATGAGCTACAAGGTAGAAAAAATAAACACAAATAAAAATCCAAATGTAATGATGAAACCTTGAATATAGATCCATTATACTTCAAAGTGCACTAGTAGAGAAACTTTCATACCTTTACCTTTTATATGTAAATTGTGTACAAAGATCAAACAAAAGAACTTGAAACAATCATTAAAATTGTTGGGAAAATGTGTCTCAACCTTGCAATTATATAAGGTTTATTGTCGATAGGATGTATATATATATTTCCTAGTTACACTGATAGGTGTATATATTGGTAGCACTGTGTGAAATGTGAGCGTGTTAACTTTTTCAGGAAACTCCTAAAATGAACAAAATACATTAAATAATGATATATTGTAAATCTAGACCATTTGTTATTAGGTTTTAGATCTAATGGTAGATATTTTGTTGACTTGTCTTGCCCTAGAATGTAACCCTATTTTATGAGGGTGTTATATTACGGTTGTTGTAGAGTGTGATGTTTTCTAAGAGTTTGATAGTGGTCATGTTGTCTCTTGATCTTTGGTGGTGATGCTCATGTGAGAAGCTTGCTCTACAAATATATTGTAATCTTTGTGATTTCTGAATAATATATTGTGTAGCTTTTAGAGTGTTGGGATTTCTCTCGAAAGGGTTTTCCCCACGTAAATCACTGTGTTGTGGTATGCATGATATTTATGTTTATTTATATTTAACTTTATGTAACTGTTAAAGATCTATAAATTTTTGCATTATTCTCCTCTCAATATTAGTGTAGAAAGTTGTTATGCTACCTTAGCTTCCTTACAAGTGGTATCAAAGTCTGATCACCTTTGGTTTTAGTTGTGGGTTGTTGAGTTTTTTGAACTAATCCAATTTTGAGTGGGAACTTGTGAAAAAGACACTTTGTGATCTTGTTGCATGAATTTTCAAATGGAAAATTCATCAGGAGGAAAAGAGGTGGAGAAATTTTCTAGAAATAATTTTGAGATGTGGAAGCTAAATATGGAGGATTTGTTAATAGATCAAGATCTATGGGATGTTGTTCATGAGAATGATTCAAGGCTTGCAAATCCTACTTAGAATGTTCAATATGATGTTATGGATCGTAAAGCCAAGGGTCTAATCAGATTGTGCTTGTCAAGCTCTATTTTAATCAATGTCCATGAAGAGACCTCTGCACAGAAACTATGGAAGAAGCTTGGTGAGATGTATCAAGCCAAATCTTTAGTGAACAAGATTTTCTTGAGGAAGAAATTGTATTCCTTGAGAATGGAAGAGGACGGACGAATTACAGACTACCTGGAAGCATTCAATATGTTGGTGGCTTGGTTGGCATCAATTGGTGTTAAAATGGATGAGGAAGAGAAATGTCAAATCCTGGTTTATTCTTTGCCTCATTCGTGGGATTCTCTTGTGATGGCTATTACGAGTACTTCTGTTATATTGAAGACTAAAGATGTAGTGGGTTCTTTGCTTTCTGAAGAGATGAGGAGGAAGGTATCCATCACTGCCAAGGAGGCCCTAAATGTTCGTGGAAAACCTAAGGAAAAAGGAAACAAGAATGAGAAGCATGAAAAATCCAAGTCCAAGGGGAGATCTAAATCTCCTCGAAAGTCCAAAGTTATTTGTTGGAACTGCGGTAAGCCTGGACATGTTCGTAAGGAATGCAAAGAACATAAGAAGAAAAAGAAAAGATTTGATTTTGATTCCAAGTCTGAGAAGGAAGATGGTGATACATTTATTGAATCTTTGGCAACTCGTGTAGGTGCATCTTTCCATATGACCTTTAATAGAGATTGATTTTCTGAATATGAAGAATTTGATGGAGGTAAAGTGTACTTGGGTGATGATTCTCATTTAGATATTGTTGGTTGTGGTAAAGTTAAAATCAGGTTTCTTGATGCTAGAATAAAAAAGATTAATGGTGTGTTGCATATCCCTAGTTTAGCACCAAAAAAAATATTTGTAAGCAAATTAATAGATGCAGGTGTGCAAGTAGTATTTTTTGATGCAGGATGCAAGATAGTTAGAGGTGTTATGGTGATTGCTAGAGGTGTCAAAAATGGCACATTGTATAAGTTGGATGCATGCACTAGTGAATGCAATAGTACTTCTATGAAAAGCAAGTTTGTCAAAGAAGTGAGGGTTTCACCTTCAGCAGATGGTCATGGATTTTGGGTACCCAAGGGTGCTCCTTCTGAATCAAAGTTACCTACAGAGAAAACTATGTTATGGCACCAGAGACTTGACCACATTGGAGAAAAGGGTCTAAGGACCTTAAAAAATAAAAACCTTGTTGAAGATGTCTGATTGTAATCTTGAATTTGATTTCTATGAGCATTGCATTCATGGAAAACAAAACCACGTCCAATTTTACTCGAGTTCACATAAATCTTATGGCGTATTGGACCTTATTCATTTTAATGTGTTCGGCCCTATAGATGTTCCTTCGATTGGTAAATCCATATAGTATGTTTCATTTATTGATGATTATAGTAAAAGGACATGGGTATATTTTCTAAAGAGTAAATCTAAAGTTTTCAATTGATTTAAAGAATTTAAAGCAATGGTTGAGTTGCAGACTGGAAAGAAAATAAAATTTTTGAGGACTAATAATTGCGATGAGTTTTTCTCTAATGATTTTGATAGATTCTGTAAAGATTGTGGTATTCATAGACAGAAGACAACTCTGTATTCTCCACAACAAAATGGAGTTGTGGAAAGAATGAACAGGACACTGATGGAGAAGGTTAGGAGTATGTTGAGTGGTGTTTGTCTAGAACAAAGGTTTTGGGCTGAAGTTGTTGCCAGTGCCTTTTACCTGATTAACAAGTCTCCTACATCAACTCTTGTTGATAAGATGCCTATAGAGGCATGGTTGGGTCACAAGCCTTCATTAAGACATCTTAGATTTTTTGGTTGTGAGGCATATGCACATGTGCCAAAGGAGAAGCGAAAAAAGTTGGAGAACAAGGTTGTGAAATGTATCTTTATTGGATATAGTTATAGTGTGAAATGATACAAGCTTTGGGATCCTATTGCACAAAAGGTAATACATAGTATAAGTGTTATTTTTAGAGAAACTAAGCCTTTTTTGTTATATTGCAGCCAGAACAAAGTAAATAGGAAGATGTGATTCAATTTCCTTCTACACCTGAGAAAGTTGAATCGAGGCCCAAGGATAGATAAGAAGTTGAGAGCTTATCTAGCTTGGGATCTTCAGAAGAGGAAGAACCTCCAACTCAGCTTGTATGTAGGTTTGCAAGGCATAGACAACCACTTGAAAGGTATTCACCTGATGATTGGAGATGCATTTTTTCTTTGAATACTAACAAGGATGAACCTAGATCTATAGAAGAGGCACTAGGTATGAATGATGCAAAATCCTAGAAGATTTTTATGGATGAAGAAGTGGCATCTTTGAAAAAGAATGATACATGGGATCTTGTACCATTGCTTGAAGGATGAAAACATGTTGGTTGCAAACGGTTGTTCAAGAAAAAGATTGGTTTAGATGGAGGTATTTGAATAAGTTGAGAAACCCAACTTCACAAAACCAAGAATCACCTGCATGCAATAACCTATCACGTGCAAAAGATATTCAGAACCAAAGAAGATGTTATGCAAGCCTCAAGCTGAAAAATGCATTAAGAGAATCAAATAATTACAATGAGATCAATCCTTATGAAGAAGATCAAGAAACCCTAAAGGAAACCTAAAAGGGAAACCCTAGTGTCAACACTTAATAATTAATAATTAATTAATTATTAATGTGCCTAAGTTTAGCTTAAGTAACTAAAGTGATAAGTGACTTAATTAATTAACCAATATGATGTAACTAATTAAGTGAAATTATTACTCTAACACCCCCACTTAAGATGAACTTAGGAAGTAGCTAAAACACTAAGGAAAAGATGCGTGAAAGCAAAAATGGGTCCCAGCAACAAGGCCTAATCAGGTACCCATTTACAAATGCAAGAATGAGGTAGAGAAGAAAACCCAGTGGGACAAAACCCCCCTACAATGAGATAACCTGCTACAAAGAAGCACTGGAAGAACACTGTGGAGTAACACTGGAACCTGAATTCGGCAAACAAGGAAAGATACTTTTTGTTTACTACTGAAACCAGATGAGAATCACTGATTGACTCAAGGAATCATGATAAAACAACAGCAGACCAGATGCCACGAAACACTAGAAAACTCACAAACTGGAACAACCCTGGAATTTATGAAGTAGCAGTAGATTATTGAATGATGTAATACTAAAATGAAGTGCAAAGATTCAAGTTGCACCCTCCCAACTGCCAAAATATCCAAGTAATCTCCAAAACACCCATCGAGCCAAATCTAGACTAACGATCAACCTAGGATAGATACAGAAAAAAGTGCATGGATAGCAATGTAGAGATCCTCAATACCTTTCCAATGCCACAAAGATCGCAAAAATCGGAGATCATGGCAAAAAGTTATGAGCTCGGAAGCCATAAATGAACATTTGACTTCAAACAGAAATAAATGTAGCTAAACAAAAAAAGTACTGAAAAATAAACTGCACCACAGGATAGTGCTCGGAACTAGCTTTCCGGCGATATCTCGTTTGCCCGATTTTGACTCAGTATGCCCAAGTTATGTCAAAAAGAAAAAAACTGCTCCTTAACGACAAATGGGGGCTAGGAGGGGGGCTAGGAGAGCCGTACAGTCGCTAGCGTCATGCTGACATCAGTTGTTCATGAGCATAAATTTGACGGCCATATGGTCGTCGCCAGCAAAAAAGCGCCCCCCTACCGGAAAAATTTCCATGGCTGAAAAAATTCGTCGATTGCCAGAATTTTAAGGGAATATTCCCTGTTTGATTTGACCATCAAAATTTGATTGTACCGTCGAGATCTAATTGTACCATTGGAATCTTTGGCCGATCGGTTTTGATTTCGCCGTCAGTGAAGGTTTTGAGCAGCGCCAGAAGTTTTTGGGGCTATCGGATTTTTGATGGCCGACAATTGGAAGCCAGCCGCCGGGTAAAGGATGGGGTTGGTGGGTAGGTCCCCACCCTGCCAGCAGCGGCATACAGCCCTGTCGTGGCAGGGTACGGGGTATCCTCTGTCGTAGGCTTTTAAAATCCTTTAAAATGCTCTTCAAAAAAACTTTTTTGCATTTTGTTTTTTTTATTTTTCTTTCAAAAAAAACTTTTTTATTGAATTTGTTTTGAAAAAAAGACTAATGAATTTATTTTTGTGCATGTAGGTAAAAGATATTAAACCTTTTTTTTTTTTAGAATCATGCACAAAGGTTCGTACAGAGGCCATACATCCTCTATAGCAAAAAAAAATTCTCTTCGATCAACTTTGTCCAAAATGGACAAATTTAAATGAAAATAAGGGTTTTTAGGCGTTGCGAACTGGATGGTGAGGTTTGTTTTGCCCAAAAATGCCCAGGGACCAAAAAAAAATGGCTACCCCATATCCAACAAAAAGATGCCTAGCTTGAAACCCTTGCACAGAAAAAATCACTGTAAGGCAATATCTTCAAAAGACGAACAAGCAACTACAGGTTTGGAGCTCTGATACCATGAAGTTGAGAAACCCAACTTCACAAACCCCAAGAATCACCTGCATGCAATAACGTGCAAAAAATATTCAGAACCAAAGAAGATGTTCTGCAAACCTTAAGCTAAAAAATGCATTAAGATAATCAAATAATTACAATGAGATCAATCCTTAGGAAGGAGATCAAGAAACCCTAAAGGAAACCTAAAAGGGAAACCCTAGTGTGCACACTTAATAATTAATAAATAATTAATTATTAATGTGCCTAAGTTTAGCTTAAGTAACTAAAGTGATAAGTGACTTAATTAATTAACCAATATGATGTAATTAATTAAGTAAAATAACTTATTACTCTAACAGTATTGAGAAGTACAAAGCAAGGTTTGTTGCAAATGGTTACTCTCAAATTGAGGATGTTGATTATGGTGAGATATTTTCTCCTGTTGCAAAAATGACATCCATTAGATTTTTGCTTTCTATTGCTACTTTTTATGATTTAGAGGTTGAGCAAATAGATGTGAAAATTGCTTTCCTTCATGATGATTTGGAGGATATTTACATGACATAGTCAGAGCATTACGTGGTGAAAGGTAAAAGTATATTGGTTTGCAAATTGAAGAAATCTTTGTATTCCCTAAAACAGTGTCCTAGGATGTGGTACCAAAAATTTGATACATATGTGTTGAGTTTGGAATTTGTGCATTCTAAATCAGATCATTGTATTTATTATAAAACTATTGGTGATTGTTTCATGTTTATTGTGTTATATGTTGATGATATGTTATTTATTGGTAGAGGGAAAGGTATGATTTCATAACTGAAATCTCAACTTGCTATTAAATTTGAAATGAAAGATCTTGTTGCAGCTAAACACATTCTTGGGATGGAAATTAAAAGAGATAGAACAAACAAAAAGTTGTGGCTTGGCCAAAGTAAGTATGTCAACTCAATTTTACAAAGGTTTGATATGTAGGATTGTAGACCATTGTGTGTTCATTTTTTAGTTGGAACAAAGTTATCTATTTCAGATTGTCCAACATCTCCATCAGAGATGGAAGACATGTGCAGAGTGTCTTACCAAAGTGCAATTGGAAGTTTAATGTATGCCATGGTTTGTACTAGACTAGACATTGCCCAAGCAATGGGAGTTATTTCCATATATATGTCTAATCCTGGTAGAATTCATTGGGATGTAGTTAAAAGAGTTCAGATATTTGCAGGGTACCTCATTATTCCTTATGTTATCATAGTAATATGACTGAAGATGAAATTTTGCTTGATATTCATGGTTATGTGGATTCAAACTGGGTAGGTGATAGTTGATAGCAGAAAATCCACAAGAGCTTATGTGTTTACTTTATTTGGTGGTGCAATTAGTTGGATGAGTAAGTAACAGGTTGTGGTTGTTTTGTCCACTACTAAAGTAGAGTATATGGCAACTACGCATGCTTGTAAAGAAGCCATTTGGCTTAAGAGGTTGTGTTCAAATATTGGAATAAAATAAGGTGGCAATGACAATTTATTGCGACAATCAGAGTGTGATATGTCTAGCTATGAACCCAACATTTCATGCCAAAACCAAGCACATTGATATACAGTATCATTTTGTTAGAGATATGGTCGAAGATGGCAGAATGAAGATGGTTAAGGTAGAGACTTTGATGAATGTTGTTGATTCTTTAACTAAGCATGATAGCACAGATAAGTTCATATGGTGTTTAGAGACTATGGGTCTTTCAACCCCTAGCAATTAAAAAGACAATGTTTATACTCTCACATTACTCTTGCAAGGTGTTCGACAAGTGGGAGATTTGTTGGGAAAATGTGTCAACCTTGCAAATATATATATATATATATATATATATATATATATATATATATATATATATATATATAATCCTAGTTACACTAATAGGTGTATACATTGGTAGCATAGAGCAAAATGTGAGCGTGTTAACTTTTTTAGGAAACTCCTAAAATGGCCGGCATACATTAAATAATGATATACTATAAATCTAGACCATTCGTTATTAGGTTTTAGATCTAATGGAAGATATTTTGTTGGAATGTCTTGCCCTAGAATGTAACCCTATTTTATGAGGGTGTTGTATTATGATTGTTGTAGAGTGTGATGTTTTTGAGAGTCAGATAGCGGTCGTGTTGTCTCTTGATCTCTAGTGGTGATACTCCTATGAGAAGCTTACTCTGCAAGTATATTGTAATCTTTGTGATTTCTGAATAATATATTCGGCGACTTTTGTGTGGGGTATTTCTCCTCGAAAGAGTTATCCCCACGTAAATCATTGTGTTGTGGTATGCATGATATTTATGTTTATTTTTGTTTAACTTTTTGTAACTATTAAAGATTTGTAAAGTTTTACATTATTCTCCTCTCAAGATTAGTGTAGGAAGTTGTTCCGCTACCTTAGCTTCCTTACAAAAATGACTGGTAATTTCATGATTGGGAACAAATTGTTCC
Organism: Sequoia sempervirens; assembly: GCA_007258455.2. NCBI lineage: Eukaryota > Viridiplantae > Streptophyta > Pinopsida > Cupressales > Cupressaceae > Sequoia > Sequoia sempervirens. The sequence continues at coordinate 376,070,291 of VDFB02075321.1, read as the reverse complement.
TCATAATTGCTTAATTTTGTTGTAAAAGATAACTTATAGTTACCACATATAAAAGTGATATAGAATGATAGCAAGTTGCAGTTATGTTATTGCAAGGATAATATACATAACCATTTTTTATGGATGTAATGTGACAAACTTGTGTCTATAATGTATGTCTTCCTTTCAAATGTGGACAATTTGTTGTCATTGCCCGCCTAACTTATATGTCTTCCTTTCAAATGTGGACAATGCTTTGTTATTGCCCACCTAGCTTTTGATTGTCCACTCTCTCGACACAAGGACGCGGCAACGTGGAGGAATGCCCGCAAAGATCACTTGACTATCATGTTTCTAACTCTTTGGTGGATGGATCCTCTCAAGATGACATGTCTTCACAAGATGATGGTTCTCTTCTCGTTCCACCTAAGTTTAATGGTGTTCCTCATGCAATTGCAATGACTTAGGCGAATCCTGCTACTTCTACTCCTTCGACCCCAAGTGGTGAGGCCCACTCTCTCTCTCCACTCTAGCTCAATCTTTTTTTATTTATATTGCACCTTTGGATGCCTCCACCCCCACTTTTCCTAGATCTAAGGACTTGGAAAATAATATATCCTAGACAATTATTCAAAGGCGAAAGAAAGGTCTTCCAGAATGTCTCCCAATCTCGTACTAAAGTGAAGGGTGTGATTGAATATGGTTGGGACTAGCATTGTTTAGGCTAGTTCCTAGGTATTAATTTATGTTGGTTTGAGCTTGGCTACAATTGTGTCTTGTTCCCATTTGGAAGACTAATGTTTTTGCTTTGTATTCCTCTATCTCTAAGGGCTTGCTTTGTTTTAAGGTTGAGACCTTGTTTTGTTTGTCACATATCTCATGGTACTAATTCTATTAACTTATTGACTTTTTTTGTTCAAAGGTTTGAACCCTTTCAAACCCCACTTTTATCAAATAGTTATATTTACCTCAATAAACCAAATGCTTGTTTTTATTGCCGCAAGGATGGCCACTTGATCCATGATTGTCCCTTCCGTAAACCCAAAGTTGCTCCACCTCGATCAAATAATGACCTTACTGCCACCGCTCCTGATATGGGACTGCAAATCTCTAAAAAGGCCCCTCTACAACCCCCTCACCCACCTCTCTCATCCTCTCACCCCTCGCTTTTGATAGATCATCCTTTAAAGAAGTGGTTTTGTCATCTCAGTCCAAAGCATCAAAGAGGAAAACAGAGACACCCCCTCCCAACAATAATCCCCCTCTTCTTTCAAATAATCATGATAAGATTCAAATGCAAAATGCCTCCCAAATGCCTATGGATCAGGACCCTCTTATTGCTCCCCTTGTAAACAATTATATGGTGGACACCCACAATGATGCATCAGTAAATCAGTTCAACGTGCTACAATCAGCCAAGGAAGACCTCCTTGACTCCACCTAATGAAGTGTAAAATTCAGTCTTGGAACGTGTGGGGACTAACTATTCCTATACACAAGTTTCACGTCAAACATTCTATTCAGAATAATTAGGTTGGTGTTCTTATGCTCCAAGAAGTGAAAGTTGGTGTTGTCTGCCTTGATATGTCCCTAGCCACAATCTAACCTGGGGCTCGTTTCTTGCATACTAACCATAATGATGGTGGTGGTGGGGTGGTTTTGGGCTTGGCTTCGTGGATTACTAAACATATTGTTGCCACTAGTGTTGATCCAAACAACCATTGTGTTTGTGTCATCACTCTCCTCAAGGAAACGATTGTAGGATTTTGCTCTATTTACGCTCCTCACACACTTGTCGAAAGAATTTCCCTTTGGGAATGGATATGCACTAATCTTCCTATTGTTAAATGGGTTTTGAGGGGGGGATTTTAACATGGTTGAGCACCCCTCTAACCATAGTTGGTTCTCCTTGGCCCGTTTATCGAAACCAGATTTTGAAGCTTGGACTCTAGCTAGAAACTCCCTCAGTGTCCATGATCCTCTCCTTGGAAAAAGCAGCCTTCAAATGCCTCATTGGTTTACTTAGAGCAACTCTCGCGAAGGCCCCCTTAGGAAATTGATCCGATTAGACTGATTTTATACATCTATTAAATGCCACATTCTCCCTTCTCTTGATGGTCATCTTGTTTCTTTGGACCCATCTGCAACCCTCTCTAATCACCTTCCCATCACTTCCACCCTTTCCTTCCCAAATTCCACCCCCATCCCCAAAGGCCTTTCGTTCAAGTTAAATATTTCCCATCTTAAAAATCAAGACTGTATAGATGGCCTCCTAGCAATTTGGAAGTCAAAACCCAAACCTCAGCATGTCAATTGGATCAGCTAGTGGGAAAACATGATTGCTAAATGTACGACCTTCCTTTGAGACTATGGTAGAAGGGCAGCAGCTAAACACCACAAATTAGAGAAAACTCTCAAAGGCCAACTAGAACATGGATGTTATCTTTTAGCCTACAACCCCCATGATAACACCATACAACAATTTGTGGTCAATGTTGAAAATTTTCTACACAAAATGGAAGCTTTCAAAGGAAAAAGTGCTCAAACTCGAGCTAGATTACAATGGATCAAAGATGGAGATAGGGGCTCTAAATTTTTCTTTCAATATCTTCAACACAAGCATAAAAGTGAATACATCTTTGCTATTAAAAATGTTGATGGCAACTTGCAAAACAACGATTATGACATCATGAACACCTTTTATGACCATTTTAGAAACCTTTTTTACTGATGATTCCAAAGATGACATCCTCCTTCCTTTTCTTGAAGAAAGTGTTGCAAGTTGTATTCCTAAGTGAATAGACTTTGAGTATAGCAAATTTCTTGATCGCCCCCCTCACTTAAGAGGAATTTGATGAAGCACTCATTTGCATGGCCTTGGAAAAGAGTCTTGGCATAGATGGCCTTTTTGTTGAACTTAACAGAGCTCCTTGGCCCCACATCTGCGAGGATTTTTTTAATGTTTACCTTGAAGGAATGGAAAATGGGTCCTTAGGAAGCATTATCAACAAAGGGCTAATTAAGCTTATCCCCAAAGGGAAGGACACTGTTAATGGTTGGAGACCTATTACTCTCCTCAACACATCCTACAAAATAATTGTTGAAGCTTTGGCTCGAAGAATCAAACATATTACTCAAGAAATAGTTCACTCGGAGCAAACCAGTTTCCTTGGTGGCAGATTCATTTTAGATAACTTGGTTTTGGCTTGGAAGACTGTGGAATGGGCTCAACAATCAACTCAAGATGCTCTCATCATTAAGCTGGACTTTGATAAAGCCTATGATCGCATTCATTGGCCATTTATCCTCAAAATATTAAAATGGATTGGTTTTGGCCCAAAAATGTGTGACAAATCAAGATGTTTTTTATGGATGCAAATGCTAAAGTTGTTGTAAATGGTATACTTTCTCCTCAATTCCCCTTGCAAAAGTCCATTCGCCAAGGATGTCCTCTAGCTCCTTTCTTGTATATGATCGTTGTTGATGCTTTGGGATATTTTTTCAAACATGCCCTTACTAATAAGATTATAAGAGGAATCACACTTCCAAGGAATACTACAGCTCTTAACTCCCATTTTGTTGATGACAGCATGATCTTCATTCAAAAATTCAATAGAGGAAATGACCAATATGCTTGATATCTTGGATCTTTACTATTCTATTTCAGGGTCTACATTAGTTATGCACAAACTGAATTTATAATGACTAGATCCAATCCTCGCCCTCCTTGAATTCTGAGTGAGTGGAGAGAGGTGAAACACAGTACCATCACAAGATATCTTGGGATACCATTTGGAATTGGAGTTACTCTCACAGATATGTGGAAGTGGTTCTTGGCCAAAATAAAAAATAAACTCCTTAATTGGACCAACAGATTTCTTTCCATGGCTAGAAGAATTCAAGTTGCCAACAAAATTCTCCTTGCCAATCATGTGTACATTTCCTCGTGTTGGTTACCTTCTAATCATGCTATAATTAGTTAACCCAATTAATTAGAAAATTCCTTTGGGCTAAGTGGGGAAACAAAAAAGGGTTACCTGTTACTTCATGGGTCCACTCCATTTAATCGAAGGGTAGAAGAGGTTTGGAAATCATTGACCCTTTCTCTCAAGGCATTTTCCTCACTACCAAATGGATTATAGGGCCTTAGATGGAGATGTACCTTGGAAACACTTGGTCTGCCATCGTATACAAACTGCTACAGCTAGGAATGCTTGGGATTCAGTTAACTGGATGGATAAGCTCTTGCTTGCCCCCTACTTCAAGACACATGGCTCTGCCCCCTTCAACTCCATTTGGAAGGCTTGGCAAATTACCTCAAAAAAAATAGTTTGGTACAATCAATCCTTGAGGCATGGGTTAAGTTTTGCCTCTTCATCCATCCAGCGAAACCGCTTGGTTCAGCTTAACAACACTCCACTTGTTGCAATTAGAGCCCTTATGGGAAAGCAACTGTTCAAAAAAGGCATTCAAACTTTTTGTGATTTATGGGATCCCGATGAGCTTTAATTGAAAATCATGGGAAGCCCTTAAGTCCCAATTCAGACTCTCACCAGCATATAGACCGTTGATTGTGGAAATTCATTAGTGTGCCTCTCCTGAGCTTAAGTGCTTGTTGTCCATCCCTTGCCATGACAACTTTCTCTCAGACTGGAAATGGCCCTGTAATCGAAACTTTTGTGCTTTCCCTCTTAAATCCATCTATAAACAGCTCCTTCCCACAGTCTTCATATCCTCCTGCCTTAACCTCAAGTGGCATTGCAAGTTTCCCCGTACCAAGTGGAACAAGCTAAGTGCCCACATTTGGAACTCTAAAGCTGATGCCCAAGCCCAATTGACAGCATGGAAAATCTTACACATTAAATTACCGATTGGCTAACGCCTTTCCTTCATCTCCCCATCTTTATCTTGCCCTTTCTGTGCTAAAAAAGAGACAATTAAACATGCCTTCTGGTCTTCTCCACATGCACAACGCCTATGGAAGCATCTCTTCTCCAATCTCCCTGTTTTGTGTCCTCAGGTGTGGTCTTGGAAAGCGGCTCTTCTTGGACTCTCCTCGCAACATAATGTTGTGTCTGAAACCTTCAGACACATTGTCCTAAAGTATATCTGGAAATTTTGTTGTTCAGCTGCCTTCTTTCTCACGTTCTAGACTTTTCAAATGGAAAGCCTGATGATTTGTACAAGCCTCGCTTCTCATCTCACCCTCTTGCAATATTTCGCCCAGAACAATCAGGAGCTCAAGTCCTTTCTGAATGCTCTTCAACTGCAATTTAATGAGCTTGAGGAAAAAACTATTGGTTCTGGCAGGGAGTCTGATAGACCTGGAGGATAACACCCTTCTTTCATGGAAGCACTTTTACCTGGGAAGGATGCACCTTGTTCTAAAAGATACTGGGCTGGAGCTTGGGTTTTCAACTTTTCTGGAGGATTACAATCAGCTCTTCTCCTATGTTTCTTGCTGCAGGATGCCCTGTGTCTCCATGCTGATGATAATTCTGGAAAGATCCCTGTATGCAACAAATCAATCAGAACTTGGTGCATTAGGGGACAAGCTTGTGTTTCAAATGCAAATCAATGTCTAGATTGTGGGAACCTGTAAAAATTCATTCAGCTTTCTGCAAGTAGATCAGAAAATCTGATCTCCTGTGGAGACGCCAATTCCAGCGGCTATGGTTGATTCTCCTTTCTAGTGTTTCGTAATAGATTGACATAAGACAATGAGGGTTTGGAGAAGGGGAGTGCTGTAATGGACCGTTGTAACAGTTTTGATATGACTACTACTTATTCGTTCTTTCACACTTCACGGTTATTGGTCCAAAGGAGATTGTGTGTCATCAAGCACAGGATACATTGTCAGGGGTCATTTGTGGAGGAGCCTAACATTTCAGATCTGTAAATTTTGCAAATTTCCTGAGAAAAGAAGAAAGCACAAATTTAAGTCACCAAGATCCCTTGGTGAATGGTTGCTGCAATGCAACACGTAGTTCAGCAAATGTGGTTGCTGCTATGCAACATGTAGTTCAGCAAATTTTGCAGAGGACGCTGCCTGACATTACTCTGGCTGCCCAGCTTCTGAGGCAAGATTCCTTGCAGCACCCTCCTCCGCAGTTACAGGCTTTTATTCAGCAACAAAGGATATTGCAACAGCATCATCAACAGCAGTTGTTGCATGTTCAGCGTTCTGATCTTCAATAACAGCAACAGCAATTGTTTGAAATCTGATTGCATTGTAGTTTTATTATTGATATACTGCTGGATGTCTTGATAAGATACCTGTAATCAAAACAGGGTGGTATTGGTCTTTGTTTTATGTCAATAGGAGACAATTTTTTGCTGGACTGAGGTTTCTTCCGTCTCCAGCTATTTCCTATTATTTCTGCTGTGTTGATGCCTGCTTTGATTTGTACTTTTTTCTATTTTTAATAAAAGCTTTTCTTCCAATAAAAAAAATATGGTTAACTAGTTCAGAAAAAGGAGATAGTACTTAATGTATTACTTGATACAGCTCTAAATCTGTGATTTCAAAAGCCTTGAACCCAACGAAGGTTTGTAATTGAAATGATATTTAAATCAAAACTACAAAGAAAATAGTTGCACCATGACCATCTAATACATTAATAAATTTCCACTCAAATACATAAAATAAATTTATTTAATGAAAAAACGAGAAGTGGTTCTCTGACTGAATTTTTAGTACCTATTTTATTCTATAACAATTACGATGGCCAATGTCAATATGATACAACTGACGTGATAGAACCACATATATTACCACCATAAATACTAGAACATAACCTGTCCTTCCACAAAATATTGACAATTCAAACTCCATATACTTGAGTTGGACTTGCAATCAATCAACAACCCAGAAAGACGGGTCTTATGTGCCCTAATTGTGCGTGACTTGGGTCAATTGCATGGGCTAGTGACACAAGCAACCCCTGTTGTCTTGCAGTCTTCAATTCTACCATCATTTTTATGGAGAAAGCTCATTTATGAATCATGTGGTTCTACAATCAACTTCGCAAAATTAAAGAGGAACATGTGCCCACATTATAACTTTGCATATATGTGCAATTTCAGGCCAGAAAGGTAAAGCAGTGGACCACTTGCTCTCGTATGCAGTTGTAGAATACTTTGGTTCAGCAGGTTCATGATGATTAAGGATGCATCTCTTGCAGTTGCACATGTTGGTGGCTGCAAGTTACAGTGAGCTCAACGACCGTCCCTAGTTAAGTTCTAATTCAGATGATTTTAAGAATCGGGTGCAAACATGTGAGCCCTGAGTATCATCAAATCAAAAATTATCAGTTTGTTGAATGTCAGATTGACCGGGGGGAGAATAATGAACTGTAGTTGGATAGGAACAAGGTCAACATGTGGATGGACAAATCATGATTCTGAATCCACTTGAGGTTGACAGGCAATGAGATGACGGTCAAAAGAGTTGTTTACAAATAGAACCCATTGCAAAAAAAATTGTTCTCTAAAATAAAACTTTCGCCACAGATCAGAGGGCTAAACATTTGAGGAATGCACGACTCCTATTTAGGAAGTCAAGCATCTTATAGAGATGATAGCAAATGAGAACCATCAATTTCCTTGAGCGCTGTAGAAAGGGAAGATGACAAGCTTAGTTGTGTGGATGGCACCAAGTTGCTAGGTGGAACCATCATGGAGATTTATGGTTGCGCATGTTGTTTAAGCTTAGTTGGAACATTCTCACCATCCAGAGCATAAGTTGGTGTTAAAATGCATTTTGTTGTTTGTGTTGGTTATTGAGCTGTAAGATGAGCATTTGTACCAAGTTAGGGTCTGGGTTCTGGCTGGTGCTTGGAGGGTTCTCATCTAGATGGCAATATAGCCCTGGAAAAGCAAGCAATGCAAAGGGCACAAGCACAACCACAATTCTATAGTGGAAAAATGGAGTCCAGTCAGAATGGATGACTCAACTTCTGCATACAAAGACTCTACTACTGCACTCTGAGCTTTGGTGGCTAAGAAACACCTGATGAAAAAGAATCATAAGAGATATGTAACAGAAACATCAATTGTAATGATTCAATAAGAAACATAAGAGAAGGTAGGGATTTCTAATATATTATACAGATATATGGATAAAAGAATATAGAATATGGTTGTATGTAGGTTTGCATTCATAGCAGGAACCACTATTGAGTTTTGAATCCAGTGCACCTCAGTGAGACTGCCCTTTGGGGTTGTTGCCTTTTGCAAGCTGGTGCACAAGTGTTCAATGTTTGATCTTATCCTCATAGTGCATGCAAGGATTTCTGGTCAATACTAATCCCCAGCGACCAATCTCTGGGATTTTAAGCCCAAGTGCTACTGCTGGAGTTCTGAATATAATTGAGACAGAATCCACCACCGAAAAAATGTTATTTGCACCCTTCCCCATTGACAATAGCAATATATTCAGAAGTATTTTTCTATGCAATAAAAAAGAGCATAATAAGCATGAAAACATTGTCTATTCAGAAAATGCAACAAATAAGGCATGTTTGCTCTGATATAATACATTATCAGGACTTCAAGTTTTGTTATAGAAAATTATCAGACAATATGTTAAACCTACAAAATCAGTCTGCATTTCAGTGCTTGGATGATTAACCAGGAATTAGCATTCTTGATATGATTTGAACTTTTCCCAATCATTGTTTCTAGCTGTTCTCAGCTAATTCACATGGATATGTTTTTCAAGCTATCATCTGCACCAAATATACCCAGTTCCTGAAGCTACTATTGTAGCTAGTCTCCATATTGTATACTACGACTAAATGCAACAGATTTTTCCTTCTCCGTGCACATTGTATTCAGTTCAGCTGTATGGTCTGCCAAATAAATGACAAAAGATACATCAACTTTGTGCAAGAAAATTGACATAAACATAAATAGTCCAGATTACAGATTTAGTTATGAAGAGGGCAGAAACAAGACCAGCCAAAAATGCTGAAAAGAGGCTAGATTGCCCATATTTCAAATATAGATCAATTTGGCTCAAGACAGTTTCATGAACATACCTTCCAAAGGCCATCATTTAGGTAATGCATATTATCCACACCTATTCCTTTGTTGATAGATTTTCTGACAAAGCAAACAGAATAATTATTAAATCACTATGCAATACATAGAAGAGATCAGAATTTGATGTAAGTAATCTTGACACTCCATTAACAAAAGCTATAGTTGTCTCAGTGTACCAAGTTTCTCATTCAAAATGGCTGCAAGAACTAAAAAATGAATGGATTCATTTTTTGTGATTAGTGTCACAAGTTATTGCTCGTGGCAACCAGCTGTATGACAAATATTAAAGGGGCAACATAGCATACTCATCACCAAAAAAAAAAAAAAATCAACTATTGATCTTGGTACTATTAACCACATAAAAATTTCATTGAGACAACATAAGTACATCCTAACTGCATTTAAAACTAAGTATCCCCCTCCATGTTCATTCTACAGAAATTTAGAGGAACATCTTCGGGACATCTCCCCAAAATAGGAGATGTTTCCTGGGACACCCCACACTGTTCACTGTTTTGGCAATGGGTTTCCATCCACAACATCTCTGTGAGGTCTCGAAGACATCAAAATGTCCCCCACCCATTACATTAAGACTATCACAAAAGAACAAATTAACGAAAAAAAAACTAAACCTTTTTATAGGCAGGTACGTCATGTCCCCTTTCCAGAACTAAAGAAATCATAATATTTTTAAGTGACCCGATCACTTTTGGCTGCTTAAATATTATTTAAGTCTTATCACTTATGTAATGTTTAAAAATTGTTTTTTACACTTTATTCAAAATGTAATTCAGAAAGGGACTTCTAGATGTAATTAAAAGTATTTTTAAATACTTTTAGTTAAAAGTAAATTACAATAAAAATTTAAAAAATGGGCCCAAAAAAGGCAACTATAAAAGAGAGGTCAAGACGCATAGTAAATCATTTGATTTTGTCATTTCATTATTCTTCCATTTTGAAGACTCAATGGTGTTGGAAGAACGAAAAACTTCTTGGTTTTCCATAGTTGAATTTGGAAAGAAAAACCATCATCTTCATTTGAAGCAATTTTATTCAAGGATTGCACTTGGGCTTCTAAATTGAAGTCATTTTCAACTTGCTATAATGTCGCTATAGTGATTTGAAGTCATTTTCAGCTTGCTACAGTATCACTACAGTGGCACTATAGTGATTTATTGAAAGTTTCAGATTATGGAGGTTGGGATTGATTAATATTTGCAAGTAAATCAAATATATATATTTTATTGGCTAATTGAAAGGCATTTTCAGAACATTTGAAGAACTAATATGGGTAATTTATGCAGGATTGTAGCTGCTGTTGCATACATTATTATTGATTACATTGGCTGTCAAATAAAAATCAGATCTAAGGTTTCTATGTTGGTGTTTCCATGTTTATTGTTGCTGTCATAATTTATCCAGCAACTCATTATCCAATTCTATTTTCTTATTTGGTTAATCTCAGTGTATAAGGGTTTCATATAAACATTTGTGAATGACAATATCATTGTCCATAAGAAATCAGTCATATTTGATATATTTGACACATACAATTCAGATCTGTTTTTTATGTTGCTTTTGAGGATGTATGCCAGCATTATGAGGGTTTGAATTTGTTGTTTGGAATTGTTAGTTTGACTTACAAGGTTTGCAATATTGCATTATTACTAATCAGCTAGGGTTTGGCTTTTACATTAGTCATTTGATCATTACATGTTTGATAAATCATCCGTTTCTTAGAGTTGTCTGATTGAAGACATTATAGGGCACAAGGTCCACCAACCTAAACATTTGTTATTTCAAACCCAAATTACATGTTCCTTGACCCCATTGGGGGCTGCCACTGCAGGACCCCACTATAATTTTTTTTTAATGTTTTGAATTGGGTCTGATGGAAAAGCAACATTTTTTTCCCAAGTTCCCAATTAAATCTTAAGTAACTGAATTCCATCTAAACGGTTGGTTTTACAATTCAACCCCGATTCCAAGTAATGCTACTATGATATAAACCATTTTGATTTCTCTTTTAACATTTATGATTTGACAATTGGCATTGAATTATCAATTATCAGCTGTGTTCTCGAATCTCGACTCTATATTTGTACATTTTTTGCAAACTATGGTTATTTTTATTCATTATACATATTTATTAGTTGCCCCTAAAATCTAGGAAAATTTTTCATCCCCAAAACACCGCCTACCCTCTCAAAAACTTAGAGAAACACTAGTCATCAAGGGGGACAAGGAAGCAGGGGGATAGTAGGGGAAGTATTACATTTATTTGAAGATAACACTACAAATTTAAAATCATTTCTACTTAACATGCTATGTGATTCACGTAATTCTAATAAAATAGAGATTTTTATTACAATTAAATATCTACTTCTCAGTCAATGATTTGCTCTACCACTTAGCTACTTATCAACTTGAAAATAACTTTTCTTAGTCCTCTTTCGCAGTTTAGGTGACACAAGTCTAACACCCATCTCAAACCACATTTTTATTTGGGGTCCAAATGTGGGATACCACTTTTAAGTTTGGTGGGAACCCGCCCAGCCCAAGCTACTCTGTATTAAGGGTCTTACTCATCCTATAAACCAAAATTCCAAGAAGGGATTTGTGCCATGCTTAAATTTTGAACTAGGATTGAACCCAAGAACTACTTAGAGACAATGAACTGCTGTACTACTGAACTATTTATCACTTGAATGTGGCCTTCTCTTTTTCGAATTGTCTTTAAAAGTGTGGGTGGCCACTTCTGAACACCTTCATGCCATATTGCTTGGGTCCTTGTGTGGATTGCCACTTCCAAAAAAATCATATTGTTAATTATTAAAGGTGGTAAGAGATGATGAGTAGATTCATGTCCCAAATTAGCAAGAAATAAAAAGATATGGCAAATAATATTTAGGGATGCATGTCTACAAATACTACTTATTGTGAGCACAAGTATCAAATAAGTAATGTGACTTCTAATGTTGGGTACAGATTTACAATTGTATGGAAGGTCTGTAAAATCAGTGATGACATAAAACCTATGTTCCACGGCCTTTTGGGGACGGGGACGGGGGGACGGCTGGGGACGTGTTTCCGGGACGTTTCCTAGGGGCAATTTTTTAGGGGACGATAGGGGACGGCGATATACAAATTACATATATATATATGATTTTTTCAAAAATTATTAATATATTATAGACAGAGAGAGGGAAAGAGAGAGATATATGTCAATAAATTAATAATTGATAACAACAATATCAATATATAAATAAATCGCGAGAGTAGTAGCATAACAACATATGAACATGATAAATCATAAATGTCATTAAACTTTAAACTTTAAAGCATTATAAAATTTATCACAGCAATATCAAACATAAATAAAACCATGGTCTATCAATATCCAAATGTTTCAAACATGCATCCAAAAGTCTCAAAGTTCAAACATGAAAATCAAAATACTAAATACATTGTCCAACAGTCTATGAAATTAAGCCTCATTCGGAATATAGTCTATGAATAGTTTGCATCTTGAACATTGTCATACAGTCATACAGTCTATGAATAGTTTGCATCTTGAACAGGAGCTTACAATCACAGTAGACACACATTCATGATGATTTCAATAAGATAACTAGCTGTCTCAAGAGCATAGGGTATAAATTTCTGAACTTACAAGTGCTGAGATGTTCAGGTAACAAACCCGCCAAAATACAAGGTTATTATGCAAGGTTAACCAGACCTGGAAGTGTTTGCTTCAATTTAGCATAGTTGAGATGACTCAGAATGCTTAGGAGATAGCAGCAACACCCAGCAACCCCTCACCAGTGGTCATTTCTTCTATCAGCTGAGTCGTCCAGCACTCCAATCTCCAGGCGTCACCTCTGCTGGCCTCTAATACTACCCATGACTTGGAGTCCAAGCTGTAAATGAATCGTTGGCTCTTTGCAGCAATACGTCATTCAGTTTCTCTATGTATTTCAGCTCCCACGCCTTTGCAAGCATTCCACGCATGGGAAACAAGGCGCCCAGGTTGTACAAGAAGGTTCTGGGCAGTTCATATACGCGGGGGACGGCTAGCCGTCCCCGGGGACAGCGAGGGACGTTCCCAACGTCCCCCGCCGTCCCCGGGGACGGCGGACCGTTCCCAGAGAAGAGGAAACGTCCCCCCCCGTTTCCTGAGAATTTTATTCATTCGGGGACGGCAGGGGACTGTCCCCGATGCGTCCCCCTGTCCCCGGGACGGGTGGGGACGGGTACAGGGGGTTTTGGGGCAGGGGACGCGTCCCCGTGTAACATAGCATAAAACATAATGGAAAGATGTGTGTGGATTTACATGTGCAAAGAAAAAATCAATGATGATGTAGAAGACAAAATGGTGGGATGTGTCCTTTTCAAGGATAGCATACATCTTCAGGCGTTGCCATCCAGATATTTCCATTTCAACAAGATCATCAAAGTAAGATAACTCTTCTCTATCACAGGTCAAAGCGATGGCAGTGGATCCCATTAATGTTGTGTGCCCTAAATCTGCTCATGCTACAGAACTTGCCGGTGTGTCTTTGTCTACTTCCAAGGATGTTATAATTGTTCCTCTAGTCTTTCAAAGTTTATCCAATGTCGATAGACACGACAGGTATAGTGGAGTTTCCATGACAGCTAACTTCGAAATTGTTGCAGCAAGAGAGATTTTGTTATCTGCAGATGCAACATCTTCTCAATATAGAGTTGTTGCAGCAGCTTCAAGTTCTCTTGAGGATCCTTTGGCATCAAGCAGTTGCCCCTTTAAGGAGGATGGTGTTATTGTTGCAAATGCTAATAGTAGGTCAGCTGCGGGGCGCCTAGCTTGGTTGCCAACACAGATTATGCATAAATCCAAGAAGATCCCTTTGTTGGTTATGGATCTCAAAATGAAAAGGAGGTTTTGAGGTATTCAAGGTTAGGTTTTCTCTGTGGGTTTCAGAAACTCTAGCCTAACCTAGCTAAGTTGCATGCTTGGGTTTCCAAATCTTGGAATCTTTTCTTATCCAAAGATATAGTTCTTTACCCATCCACTCAAGGGTTTTCATCAGCAAGTTCTCTTGGAGGCAGGGCCAAGGCATTGAGGTTGGGCCATGTTGTGTATAAGATTGGTTCTCATAACTTGTTCCTTCTTCTGAGACATTTGTCTTGTCCTAATTTGAATTTGATTGTCAAATATTTTGCTTCAATTTTGGCATCCTTCTAACTTGATTGCTATTGGAAAATCTTTAGGGAGATTCATATCTCTAGCCCCAAAAGGGTGCTTGTTGAGTTGGACCTTTCCAATAGCCTTCCTGAATAGATTAAGTTAGAGGTTGGGAAGAGCATTTGGCGGCAACCTTTAGATTGTTAAAGGATTGCTTTTTGGTGTAGGCCATGCTTCACCTATGGACATTTCAAAAGGAAGACTACTCACACAAAAAGAGGAAGGGTTGCTTGTCTCCCTCTCAGTGAATTAGTGCAAAGCCACACCACCAATTAGTTTAGGTTGACCCTCACATGTCAAAGTCTCCTTGTCTAGATCCTTTTGCAGTTGCTCCTTCAAATGACAAGACAGTTTCCTCTATTGGAACTCCTCCCCTTTTCTCCAATATTGTTTGTTCTTCACCTCCCTCTACCTTGGGCTCTTCTCTTGCAAAGGTTGTCCCTCTCTCTCAACCCCTTCCTCAAGTTTTGATCACTTCAAATGTCAATTCCCCCCTTTAGGGTGTGTTGGCACCCCATTTTGTGTCTCAGTTTGGTCTATAGGTTTGCATTTTGCCTTCATTGCCCATTGATTATAACCAATCTAAGAAATTCTAAATGGGTCATCTTGCTTAAAATTGCGTTTTTGGATGTTGTATTAATCCCCCTTTCTTGTTTTAGTCAAATACCCAAGTTGAAAAACCAAAATTTGACTAAGTGTTAAGTTTTTTGAGATTTTCGAGTTTTGAGGTTGTTCATGCTTGCATACCTTCCCTACTGATCCCGACTCCCCACTCTAGTCCTTTTACAATTGGCTAAGTGGTGTGTTTATCACCCTGTCGGAGTTTTAGGGGTACCTATCCTTGCATGCTTTTCTTATTGATCTTGAAACCCCACTTAGAAACCTTGTGAAAGTGGCTAAGTGTCAAGATTGTCAACCTTTTAGACCATTAGGGTTTCCCTCACCTTCATGACTCCTTTAAGCATCCCTAATCCTCGAAGTTTGAAGGGTAAAATGTTGCCTAAGTGTCGTTTTGTCGAAGTTACAGAGTTTCGCCTTCCTCAATACCATTATGTGGCATTCTCGACCCCTAAAGCCCGAAAGTCTCCTAAAAAATCTTAAGTCCTTTGCATTTATCAGTCGTTCAAACTTCTTCCTCCATCCACCCCTTAGTACCTATTCCCTTGACTACCCAATCCCTCAATGCCCTGATCCTTGGCATGCAATATGAGTTCATCTTGCCCCTGGACAAACTAATACTCCACCAATCGCTCTATGTATCTTATCAAAGTCGGATTTTCAGCCATCCCCTATTCCAGTACCTCCTTCCATACACCCCCAATGGCCCAAGACTTTGTTGAAGTCCTCCAAATTCACTTAAGTCTTTATCAATCTTTTGGAGTTTCAGGTTTTCTCTTATTTTCCTACCATCCCTTCCTTCATCATGTTGGTTTGTTCTTTTGTGACTTCCAATTGGTTCTTAAAGTAATCTAAAGAATAGCCAATTCTTATGCTCAAATACTTTAAGGGGTTGGCCAACGAATAGGAGATAGATTAGACACTTTTCTCCTCTGCACTTCAAGCTCTGCAAAACCTAGGAAGGTAGTCCTTTACAATATCTAATAGAATTACACACAATTGGTAGCAAGATATTGTTAAAACATATGTGTTCTCTCAGGGCAAGCCAAGAATTACAAATGAAAATCACTTAATGAGCTAGATTCATGGAGGTTTTATGCATTGTTGGCTCTGAGAACATAAAATAATATTAAGAAATAAGTTACAACAGTAAGGGAAATGTGACTTTGAAAATTCATGGCCATGGATATTGTTGATGTGTGTTTTATCATACACCAAACATTCAGAATAAAAATGTCCAAAGACACTTTATCCTCTCTTGAAAAACCACCGCATAGGCGATTCCAAGGTTTCTTTAGTCGGGTCTCGACGTGTGGATAAGTTCAGTGGTCGTTGTGATTTGTTGGTAATGAACAAGGGGACTTACGTAGAAAGTCTGCACAAGCTAGGGACTTAGGAAATTTATCTTTGTAGGTTCTCAATTAGGACTTTCAATTGTGGATCTCAAAAAAATGGCAAAAAGAATAGGGTTCAGAGAATCTAGTCTAAGCCTAAGAAATCAAGAGACAGTAAGGACTTGGTGAAGCGAAATAAACCACACTTTGTTTCGCCTCCTGCAGGACAACATACGCAAAGTGGGTGCAATCTTCAAGGGGTTTGTGAGAATAATTTTCAAACCTTGGGTAAGGTTGAAGTTAGGCTTCCACACTTAGGAGCTCAGGCTAACTTTACGCATCGGATGAAAATCATCCATCCGAAGAAAGTATGAGCTACACTTCACCAATGAGTCGATACGATCAATCTTTCATTCAATTTAACAACTTTCAAAGCAAATTCTATCTAAGCTAACTTTAATTCTAATCTATGGTGGAAGATAATATGCAACCTCGCTTACTATTCAACAATAAGAAGTGATTCAAGGCAAATCATGCTCAAGAGCTTTTATCATTCAAAATAGTCTCAATGCGACAATATACATAACAGGTCTCCACACATTACAAATGAGGGGGCGAGCTCAATTTATAGGCTCCCCAATTACAATTCAATGGCCAAGATTGATTTCAAATCAACGGCCGAGATTACAAAATAAAACCCTAATTAGGGTTTGTCACTCTCGACCAATGAGAAAATTTCATTTGAGGACACTTGTCCTTTTTGCTAAATATAAATCAACAATAAAATAGAAAGTTGTTGCATGTTGATTTGGAACAATTTGATTGGTTGGAAGATGAGGAGGCGCCACCTCAGCATGCTGGATGTCTTCCTTGGTTGCTTTGTTTTTCTTCCACACGCTTGCCTTAGAATATTTTCCTTGCCGATGACTCTGTCCGTTGTGCTTGTTCCTTCCTAGCTTTGACCTTGGATTCCTTTTGAGACTTTGATTTCTTCTTCGCACCTGTACCGGAATCTTTGAGGTCTGGACGTCTCCCCTTGGAGTAGGTGTCTGGACTTGGAGTTGGTTACTTCAAAATTCCTCCTACTTGAACTGGGTTGATGCTATTCCTTGGGATCTCCTCTCCGAATTCTCCAATTTGTGTCAAGAAATTGTCTAAGTATGGAGATATGTCTAGAACCCTCCTCTTGTCACCTTCTGATTCTGATTGGAAGCTTGTCTTCAGGAGATGAAACCCTCAAGAAGTTGTCCGGATTGCTTCAATAGGTCTGGGATTGTAGATGAAATCCTTCCGAGACGTCTGGATATCCATTCAAGTGTCTTGAATTTGGAGAAGAATGACCCTGTGCTTTAGCCACAATGGAGGAAATTGGAATTTCCTCTGTGAAGTATTTCCTAGACTTAGCCAAATTTTGGCTATTCAGGTTCATTTTGTAACATCATCTGGATCATTCAACACCATGCTCGAACGAACTTTGCCTGTGGATTTTCCTTCAATTCTGAATCTGGCTTGTGCTATGTAGGACAAATTCCATCCCTGGACAAGAATGTTATTCACTTCCTCCTTCCTGTTTTCTGTCCAACACTTAGTGAATTCTTCTCATCCTCTCCTTGGGCGGACTTCACATGAGCTTGGACGTTTTCTCTCTCGGCCTAAGTCAGACTTCAAGCCACTTTGGACAAACATTTCTAGGGAGAAAGTCGAACTTTATCATGCTTGCCATCTTTTCAGTTGAGCAAAGTCGGATTTGCTAGTGGTTTCACCATCTTTTCTTTAGGCTGGGGCGAACTTTCTCAACACTTTGACATTTCTTTTCTTGGTCTATGTCGGACTTTGCATCATGTTTGCCATTGTACTTGGCGGATCTAATGGATGTCTGGACATACCTTCTCCAAGCAAAGTCGGAAAAGGTTTGGACATGCTGAGCTTGGGCAAAGTCAGACTTTCTAGTGCTTGTGCCATCTTTTTCCTTCACTCTATCTGGCTTGAAGCAGACTTGCCTCCATTCCATGCCTTTGCTTCTTCTTTGAAGACTCGCCTCGCGTCGTCATCCACCTGCAAGAAATAAAATAAACAAATTCAGATTTTCTCTCTCCTGAATTTTTACCACTCTCTCTCCTGAAGTCACGATGAATTTAATTTTGCCCTTCGGATTTTATCTCTGGCCGGCACAAATTATCTTCCTCCAAAACATTGTCTGGCGAATTTGATTTTGTCCAAGGCATTGAAAATAAATTATTAAAATATTAAAATATTTTAATTTATTCCAACCCGTTCGTCTTCGACCCATGGCTATCTCGATTGTTCTTCCGTTTTTCTTGGCTGAGAGTGTATTTTCCGATTTCGTCCTTAATTTCGTCTAGCCAAACCAAAATTCAAGCCATTCCGTCAAAGATTTCATTGCCAGATCCTCATTTTTCTTTGCCGAAGCGAGATTTTAAGCTTATTTTGCTCTGCCAAAGTCAAATTTTCTCTTGCTCAGTCGAATTTTTTATAGGCAAAATCCTTGTCTGGATGTCTTCGTTGGGCGGATTTCCTTGATGTCTGACATATTCTCCTTCCTTCCGGCCAAGGACGATCCTTCCTTTCTCTTTGCCTTGCGCATTTTTCTTCGGTCGAAGTTGGCAATTTTTAACATTTTCCATACTTAGGCAAATTTTGTCTCTTTTTCCTCATCGTGCTAGGCACACTTCGTTTTATTTCTTGCCACGTCCCAATCCTCTTTAGCATTTGTCCTTTCAAACTTGGCACTTATCCTCTTGAAAATGTCAGGATACTTAGCCAACGTCTTCATTTCTCATCCATTAGCCTCTATACTTAGGCGAATTTTAGAACTTTTCTTTGGATTTGGCCTTGACACTTAGCCAAAAATCTTGCCATCTTATCATCTTGGGCGGACTTCCTTGACATTTTGGACGAACGTCATGGATGTCTTTGCTATTTTATCAACTTCTTAAGTCTTTGGGATGAGCATCTTGGATGTCCCTCTTTTCTAGGGCGGACTTCAAAGAAGTTTGGACATCATCTCCTTGAGCATGGCGGACTTCCAAACTTTTTAGCACTTTGCTTAACCCTTTGTCTCTTTGGAAATCCTACAATACTTAGTCAAAATTTCGAATTCCCACCTTTTTAGGCTTTTACACTTAGGCAAAATTTCGAAATTTTCATGGATAGTCACCAAGACTTTAGTGAAATTTTTGATTTTTTCTTCATTTTACATGCCTAGGCGGACTTTCCAAGCCTTTTGGACATGCCTCTTATGCTGGGCGGACTTTAGAGGGGTCAAGGATGAGCTGGGCGGACTTTGAATGACCTTAGGATATGCACCTTTGCTGCTGGGCGGATTTCAGAACCTTTTGGCACCTCCTTCTTGTGAATGGCGGACTTTGAATGACCTTAGGATGTGCAAGGGCGGACTTCAGATGGTCTTAGGATGTGCCTCCTTGCTGCATGGCGGACTTCAAAGCATCCTAGGATGAGCTCCCTCAAGGCTGGCGGACTTTAGAGACTTCTAGGATATCCTTGGGCGGACTTTGGAAGTGTCAAGGACTTCCCTCTTAGTGCATGGCAGACTTTGGAACCTTTTAGCACTTCCTCCCTTGATGCATGGCGGACTTCAAAGGATCCTAGGACATGCTTGCTTAGTGCTGGGCGGACTTCATGAGTTCTTGGCACTTGACAACCTTCAAGCTGGCAGACTTCACAACTTTTTGGCACTTCCTCTTGAGAATGGCGGACTTTCCAAGTCTTTTGGACATGCAGGGCGGACTTTGGAAGGTCCAAGGATGTTCTTCCTTGTTGCTGGGTGAATTCCATAAACTTCCTGACATTTCTTACACCTTCCTTCATCATTCTTCCATGGCGAACCTCAGACTTAAGCACATTTTTCACAGATTTCACCATTTTAAGAGCTGATTCTCATGATCTTGTCCTCAGATCTGATTGATTTCGGACTGGTTTTGACTGATTTTGAGTGTTCTTGGTCTGATTTTCATGCTTTTTGAACTTTTTTCCAGATTTTTCGAAAAATTTTCAAAATTTTCAATTCGATTTTCTGAGAGTTCTATTGAGTTTTTCGAACTTCTGAGTGCGTTTTCAGAACTCGGGACCCTTCTAAAAATAGAAACTTTCCAAAAATAGAAACTTTCTAAAAATAGAAAAAGCAACCCTAAAAATAGGGAACCTCGTTTGGTCCAAAAATGCCAAAAATGAAAAATCGAAAAAGCAACTTTTCCTAAAAAATAGGAAGTCTCAGAATTGGCCGAATTTACAGTCGATCTTCGTCTCTTGGGCCTTCTGAGCGCTTCCATGACGTCTACGCACAGATTCAAGCATGAATTACTGACTTGGCTTGGATGACTTGCAAAAAGACTGACTTGGAACCCTCAAAGTGATGACCTCATTGTAAAAAGACAAGTGATAAGTAGTTGCAACACTGAGGCAAAAAGCGAAAACAGGGGGTCCCCATTTGCAATGGGGCGATGTGTGAAATGGTCACAACATCTAGCGCCAACCTGAATAAATGTTCCTGAACATTTCAAAGATAGAATTTACTTCAAACCCGGAATCTCAGATTAATTCTCACTAACTTATCCCTTGACTAAGAAGAGTACTCAAAAGGGAAGAGAAATCCTAGACTGTATCAAGACCCTCATCCTACAGTTACAAGTGTGTGCACGTGGGTTTATTCCTGTCTCTTAAGACCAACATGACTCTTTGGTTCCATGATGGCTTTCCAGCATATTTTTGGTCTTAGCTCCAAAAGCATCCTTGGATAGAGCCTCGCTGCCAGCGAGCGTCCATAGCCCCGGCGAGGTTATCTGCTATAATCTCACGGAGATTGCTCTACTTCCGGCGATTTATTTCTTTTCTTGTGTTTTGATTTCTTTGGTACACCTGTAGAGATTTCCGCACACCCAAAAGCCAAGTGTTTTGATTTTTCATTCTTTTCTTTTGATTCATTTTGGATATTCTTTTCTTTTCATACATTTCCACACTTTGGCCTGTAAGCAATGAAGCTCACCTGGGCTTGAGCATTATAGTGGCGCTGAAGCAAGACTTCTGATTACCTTCTAGCCAACAACTTCACCTAGGAGACCACACTGACTCAGAGAACTCTTTAAGTGTGTAAAATGTAATAACTGCAAGACTCGGTATCAGGACACAATAGATGACTTCCTTTCCAGTCAAGTACTAACCTTAACCTCAAGATACTTTAGAAACAATTAATTCAGAAATTCATAGATTCTCCATAAACATTTACCCGAGAAATGTACTGAACATGATTTAGCACAGACGCTAAAGTTCTTAAGATACAACGCCCTTTACAAACGGGAGCCCCTTTATTGAAAGCAAAACAAAACGGGCAAGCAAACTAAACTAAGAAAGCAAAGCAACTAATCTAAAGCAAACCGGGAAAGAAAACCTACTCCTAAACAAAAACAAAATTCTTAAGCAAGAAACAATTAAAAGACCTAAGTATATACAACTCCTAGCATGATTTCTCAGGATGTGTAATAACAACAAAGTAGCAGTCATAGTGCGAAGTTTTGCAAACTTGTCTTTAAACTCGAAAAAATATTCTTTCAACGGAAAAATCTCAAACTCAAGCAAAACTTCAGGAAAGATTAGTAGCTGGGGCAACTCGTCCGGACCATGATTAATCCATAAACAAGTTATCTTTCCGGAATCTCTATAATCAAAATGATATTCCTTGTAGTCAATAGTAGGGAAAGATACAACCTGGTGGTCCTCATTTGCAGACATGAATTCTTGCTCGTGATCAATCGCTTCATCAGGAGGTCGAAGTTGATGGTGAACCATACCACTTGCATCTGAAATATGCAGATCAACATCCCGATTCAAACTGGGTGGAGTGGGGTGGGAACTGGATTCAAAAGGGAATTTGGGAATTTGGACTGTTTCATGCACTGGCTTCTTTTGAATTCCTAGCAATGGATCAAGCCCCAACCTGAATTGTTTTTCATTCTCTATCTCTGTCACAATTGCTTGCTTATCAAGTAGCCTTTCATTTGCTTCAATTTCATCAAGCAATTCCTCCATGACTGTGAACAATGGGTCAAGCGCTGACGCGAAATGTATTTCATATTCTGCTTCCATCCTGGTAGCCCATTGATCGTCAAACGTATCATCTTGCCTCAAGCCACTTATCATCTCTTCCATGTTGCATGATTGAACTTCTTCATCAAGGACCATTCCTTCTTGAAGTGCACTAGAATCACTTCCCCCTCCTTCTTGGATGAATGAACGTTGGAAATTTCCCACACCATCTCTACTTTGAGCTAAGTCCTCCATTTCTGGTTCTTGATGATCTTCAATAACTTGCAATCTTACATATTTATTCACCTCAGTATGCTGACAGTTGCCTTGGGTGGTTCCTCTTGCTTGAATGTATTCCATTTCTTCTTTGATCTTTACTCCAACGGCTTCTCGTTCCAGTGTGATGTAGGAATAATCTTCGTCTACTTGATCCCCAAGCTCGATCACATTATCCTGCTGTGACTTTTTCTCCATGCTATTAAACGACATTGTGGTATCTTCTTCATTTGGTGCTAAAAATACTCGCGTAACATATTCAATCCATCCTTTGTCCTTGAAGAATCCATATGGTAGCTGTGGTAATCCGAGGTGACATCTGGCATGGTGGATAGCCTCTTCACATGATGCGCAAGTAAACTCTGGATGAGGTGCATTGTGAATCCGGCACCAACGAGGGAGCATAACACCATTCAATTGAACATTACCCAGTTTTATCTGAGTTTCGATTCTGAGTATATACCTTGTGAAGGCCTCATATACAACTTCTGGAATGCTATAATCATCAGGTTCCACATCCAACACTCCTGGCTTGGGAACATCCCAAAAGAAAATTTTCCCTTGGAGAACAAGTTCTATCCTTGACAAGAATGTCAAGCAATTCATTTCATCATGTTTGGTGGTTTCATGAATCCGGCATCTTCCTGACAAAGCAAACTTGGACAAATTCCTGGGGTATAGCTGTGCACTCAATTTTCTTTGGATCTGAGCAATATGGAATGGATGCTCATCCATTGAGAAATCTCCTTTCGGACTTTCCATTTCTTGATCTTTTTACTTTTTTTGGATTTTTTGATATAAAAGAGATCTAACATATCTCTGTTTTGGCATTTCAAAGCTCATACTGGCTCCTTCCAGCTGAATTCCCCTACTTGTGAAAACAATCTAATGTTCAGCCCTCCTTCTAGCGCCAATTCAATGTTGGTGTCTAGGAGGAGAGGCAAGCATATACACAAGTGATGTAGCAAAGATTTCTTTTCATTCAGCCCTCCTTCTAGCGCCAATTCTATGTTGATGTGTGTTTTATCATACACCAAACATTCAGAATAAAAATGTCCAAAGACACTTTATCCTCTCTTGAAAAACCACCGCATAGGCGATTCCAAGGTTTCTTTAGTCGGGTCTCGACGTGTGGATAAGTTCAGTGGTCGTTGTGATTTGCTGGTAATGAACAAGGGGACTTACGTAGAAAGTCTGCACAAGCTAGGGACTTAGGAAATTTATCTTTGTAGGTTCTCAATTAGGACTTTCAATTGTGGATCTCAAAAAAAATGGCAAAAAGAATAGGGTTCAGAGAATCTAGTCTAAGCCTAAGAAATCAAGAGACAGTAAGGACTTGGTGAAGCGAAATAAACCACACTTTGTTTCGCCTCCTGCAGGACAACATACGCAAAGTGGGTGCAATCTTCAAGGGGTTTGTGAGAATAATTTTCAAACCTTGGGTAAGGTTGAAGTTAGGCTTCCACACTTAGGAGCTCAGGCTAACTTTACGCATCGGATGAAAATCATCCATCCGAAGAAAGTATGAGCTACACTTCACCAATGAGTCGATACGATCAATCTTTCATTCAATTTAACAACTTTCAAAGCAAATTCTATCTAAGCTAACTTTAATTCTAATCTATGGTGGAAGATAATATGCAACCTCGCTTACTATTCAACAATAAGAAGTGATTCAAGGCAAATCATGCTCAAGAGCTTTTATCATTCAAAATAGTCTCAATGCGACAATATACATAACTGTCTCCACACATTACAAATGAGGGGGCGAGCTCAATTTATAGGCTCCCCAATTACAATTCAATGGCCAAGATTGATTTCAAATCAACGGCCGAGATTACAAAATAAAACCCTAATTAGGGTTTGTCACTCTCGACCAATGAGAAAATTTCATTTGAGGACACTTGTCCTTTTTGCTAAATATAAATCAACAATAAAATAGAAAGTTGTTGCATGTTGATTTGGAACAATTTGATTGGTTGGAAGATGAGGAGGCGCCACCTCAGCATGCTGGATGTCTTCCTTGGTTGCTTTGTTTTTCTTCCACACGCTTGCCTTAGAATATTTTCCTTGCCGATGACTCTGTCCGTTGTGCTTGTTCCTTCCTAGCTTTGACCTTGGATTCCTTTTGAGACTTTGATTTCTTCTTCGCACCTGTACCGGAATCTTTGAGGTCTGGACGTCTCCCCTTGGAGTAGGTGTCTGGACTTGGAGTTGGTTACTTCAAAATTCCTCCTACTTGAACTGGGTTGATGCTATTCCTTGGGATCTCCTCTCCGAATTCTCCAATTTGTGTCAAGAAATTGTCTAAGTATGGAGATATGTCTAGAACCCTCCTCTTGTCACCTTCTGATTCTGATTGGAAGCTTGTCTTCAGGAGATGAAACCCTCAAGAAGTTGTCCGGATTGCTTCAATAGGTCTGGGATTGTAGATGAAATCCTTCCGAGACGTCTGGATATCCATTCAAGTGTCTTGAATTTGGAGAAGAATGACCCTGTGCTTTAGCCACAATGGAGGAAATTGGAATTTCCTCTGTGAAGTATTTCCTAGACTTAGCCAAATTTTGGCTATTCAGGTTCATTTTGTAACATCATCTGGATCATTCAACACCATGCTCGAACGAACTTTGCCTGTGGATTTTCCTTCAATTCTGAATCTGGCTTGTGCTATGTAGGACAAATTCCATCCCTGGACAAGAATGTTATTCACTTCCTCCTTCCTGTTTTCTGTCCAACACTTAGTGAATTCTTCTCATCCTCTCCTTGGGCGGACTTCACATGAGCTTGGACGTTTTCTCTCTCGGCCTAAGTCAGACTTCAAGCCACTTTGGACAAACATTTCTAGGGAGAAAGTCGAACTTTATCATGCTTGCCATCTTTTCAGTTGAGCAAAGTCGGATTTGCTAGTGGTTTCACCATCTTTTCTTTAGGCTGGGGCGAACTTTCTCAACACTTTGACATTTCTTTTCTTGGTCTATGTCGGACTTTGCATCATGTTTGCCATTGTACTTGGCGGATCTAATGGATGTCTGGACATACCTTCTCCAAGCAAAGTCGGAAAAGGTTTGGACATGCTGAGCTTGGGCAAAGTCAGACTTTCTAGTGCTTGTGCCATCTTTTTCCTTCACTCTATCTGGCTTGAAGCAGACTTGCCTCCATTCCATGCCTTTGCTTCTTCTTTGAAGACTCGCCTCGCGTCGTCATCCACCTGCAAGAAATAAAATAAACAAATTCAAATTTTCTCTCTCCTGAATTTTTACCACTCTCTCTCCTGAAGTCACGATGAATTTAATTTTGCCCTTCGGATTTTATCTCTGGCCGGCACAAATTATCTTCCTCCAAAACATTGTCTGGCGAATTTGATTTTGTCCAAGGCATTGAAAATAAATTATTAAAATATTAAAATATTTTAATTTATTCCAACCCGTTCGTCTTCGACCCATGGCTATCTCGATTGTTCTTCCGTTTTTCTTGGCTGAGAGTGTATTTTCCGATTTCGTCCTTAATTTCGTCTAGCCAAACCAAAATTCAAGCCATTCCGTCAAAGATTTCATTGCCAGATCCTCATTTTTCTTTGCCGAAGCGAGATTTTAAGCTTATTTTGCTCTGCCAAAGTCAAATTTTCTCTTGCTCAGTCGAATTTTTTTATAGGCAAAATCCTTGTCTGGATGTCTTCGTTGGGCGGATTTCCTTGATGTCTGACATATTCTCCTTCCTTCCGGCCAAGGACGATCCTTCCTTTCTCTTTGCCTTGCGCATTTTTCTTCGGTCGAAGTTGGCAATTTTTAACATTTTCCATACTTAGGCAAATTTTGTCTCTTTTTCCTCATCGTGCTAGGCACACTTCGTTTTATTTCTTGCCACGTCCCAATCCTCTTTAGCATTTGTCCTTTCAAACTTGGCACTTATCCTCTTGAAAATGTCAGGATACTTAGCCAACGTCTTCATTTCTCATCCATTAGCCTCTATACTTAGGCGAATTTTAGAACTTTTCTTTGGATTTGGCCTTGACACTTAGCCAAAAATCTTGCCATCTTATCATCTTGGGCGGACTTCCTTGACATTTTGGACGAACGTCATGGATGTCTTTGCTATTTTATCAACTTCTTAAGTCTTTGGGATGAGCATCTTGGATGTCCCTCTTTTCTAGGGCGGACTTCAAAGAAGTTTGGACATCATCTCCTTGAGCATGGCGGACTTCCAAACTTTTTAGCACTTTGCTTAACCCTTTGTCTCTTTGGAAATCCTACAATACTTAGTCAAAATTTCGAATTCCCACCTTTTTAGGCTTTTACACTTAGGCAAAATTTCGAAATTTTCATGGATAGTCACCAAGACTTTAGTGAAATTTTTGATTTTTTCTTCATTTTACATGCCTAGGCGGACTTTCCAAGCCTTTTGGACATGCCTCTTATGCTGGGCGGACTTTAGAGGGGTCAAGGATGAGCTGGGCGGACTTTGAATGACCTTAGGATATGCACCTTTGCTGCTGGGCGGATTTCAGAACCTTTTGGCACCTCCTTCTTGTGAATGGCGGACTTTGAATGACCTTAGGATGTGCAAGGGCGGACTTCAGATGGTCTTAGGATGTGCCTCCTTGCTGCATGGCGGACTTCAAAGCATCCTAGGATGAGCTCCCTCAAGGCTGGCGGACTTTAGAGACTTCTAGGATATCCTTGGGCGGACTTTGGAAGTGTCAAGGACTTCCCTCTTAGTGCATGGCAGACTTTGGAACCTTTTAGCACTTCCTCCCTTGATGCATGGCGGACTTCAAAGGATCCTAGGACATGCTTGCTTAGTGCTGGGCGGACTTCATGAGTTCTTGGCACTTGACAACCTTCAAGCTGGCAGACTTCACAACTTTTTGGCACTTCCTCTTGAGAATGGCAGACTTTCCAAGTCTTTTGGACATGCAGGGCGGACTTTGGAAGGTCCAAGGATGTTCTTCCTTGTTGCTGGGTGAATTCCATAAACTTCCTGACATTTCTTACACCTTCCTTCATCATTCTTCCATGGCGAACCTCAGACTTAAGCACATTTTTCACAGATTTCACCATTTTAAGAGCTGATTCTCATGATCTTGTCCTCAGATCTGATTGATTTCGGACTGGTTTTGACTGATTTTGAGTGTTCTTGGTCTGATTTTCATGCTTTTTGAACTTTTTTCCAGATTTTTCGAAAAATTTTCAAAATTTTCAATTCGATTTTCTGAGAGTTCTATTGAGTTTTTCGAACTTCTGAGTGCGTTTTCAGAACTCGGGACCCTTCTAAAAATAGAAACTTTCCAAAAATAGAAACTTTCTAAAAATAGAAAAAGCAACCCTAAAAATAGGGAACCTCGTTTGGTCCAAAAATGCCAAAAATGAAAAATCGAAAAAGCAACTTTTCCTAAAAAATAGGAAGTCTCAGAATTGGCCGAATTTACAGTCGATCTTCGTCTCTTGGGCCTTCTGAGCGCTTCCATGACGTCTACGCACAGATTCAAGCATGAATTACTGACTTGGCTTGGATGACTTGCAAAAAGACTGACTTGGAACCCTCAAAGTGATGACCTCATTGTAAAAAGACAAGTGATAAGCAGTTGCAACACTGAGGCAAAAAGCGAAAACAGGGGGTCCCCATTTGCAATGGGGCGATGTGTGAAATGGTCACAACAGATATGCAACCAGAACTCATATTCAAACTAGTGTCTTAAACCTAGGCTATGGAGTCAGAGAAATGCAATTAGATCTTGAATAACTGATTTTAACCAAATTCTGTGAAAGCTTGTATATCAATGCCTTACAATGATATCTTTCAGAATTTACACTCAACTCTTCTTAACAATCCCTATATACATTCAAAACCCTCAAGATTTCTAATACAACAATTTAATCTATTACTTGAATAGAAGCTATAGAAGAAACATTCATATGCAGAAAATTTGCAACGATGAACAGAAATGATCTTTGATCAATTTGTATTAATAAGTGAAATGAAGTATACAATTTAGGAGACACTTGATTGTGAAATTATCACAATATGCTCATATATAGAATTAGTTCTGTTATACAAAATTAACAATTACATCCACAATTCTTCCCTGGAAAACCTAGACCGGACTGATACAGACTTAGAACACTCTCTGTTTACAATAATCCAAGATCCTCTGCAAATGGCCCTGAATTCCATTTTATAGAGACAAGGGAGCAACATGATTCTGGCCATGGACAGATGTCACATTTTCATTTGACAATCTTGCACTAGGATCAGACAATAACTGGTACAATTGCTTTGTTAAAGACAAAAAGGAACCCTCACTAAATGACAAAACAGTTGTAGCGGTCGCTAAAGGAGATATTTCTGATTTAGCAATGATGAAGCAACATGGAGAAGATGAATGATGATTCTATTAGGCTTCTCCATCCACGTTGAGCATATATTCCTTCTAGAAACCATGCTGATGCTGACTGAGCCACAAAAGACAAAAAGAAGCCAAAACTACAAAAATACTTGTAGACAGCTGGAAGCTCCAAATGCCATATCATCATATGAGTTGGATATTAAAATCTGAGCTTTGATGACAAAAATAGAACTCAAGGTTCATGCAATTTATTGTACTTCTCATCCCACCCTACATATACTCTTTCTGATGGCCATTCAAAAGCTAGCACTCGGTTCATGTTATGCATATACCCTAGATATTTTGCATCTAAAAGTGCACTGGTTTCTCTACAAAAAGCATCTAGCCAATCTCCATGGAGATCAACCTATCTGTGGTGGAATTGAGTAAATCAATTTTCCCATTATAACCACACATATGAATGCCGAGAGAGTAGGAACTAATGTACCAAAATCTGCTTTCCATTGCTCAAAGGTTTGAGTTCCCCGCTCTTATTCAAAATGCTTGGCATGATTTCACCTCTGCACTCAAAAGATTTGAATTTGGCTTTTATGACCATGTATGCCTGTGTTTCTCCCTCCAATTTTGCCATGTTCCATGTGGGCATAATGTTGCTAGGCATATCATTCTCAAATCTTGCTCCTTTGTATATGCCTTGTAAAATTGCAATTCTAGATATCCATTTATTCATGATGTTTTCAAGCTGCTCTTGATCTTTAGCTACTCTGGCATAAGCATCTTTGAGGTTTGAGTAGGCTTGGTGGAAATCTTCTAACTTCCCAAGAATTTTGGATACCTTATGCTTCAAAACTTCATCCACAAAATTGCTCATCCTTTTCAGCAGCTCACCCTGAGCATTCTTCACTTGCTCCTCTAGCTTCTCAATCTTCTCTGTGAGCTCTTCTTTCTCCTTTATTAGGTTGCTTGCATGCTCTGATGTTGAGGTGCTTGCTGCTTGTGCTTCAATTGGTGGAGGTAATGCCTGTGTCTCCTACATTTTTAACATGTTATATTCAGAAATGAGTCTTACATGGTCTTTCATCAATTTATCATAATAATCCTATAATTTCCTTGTTGTGGCTTCACTGAATTTTGCAGTATTGATGACCAACAAAGCAGCTTGGGGGGCAGAAGTATCTGATACTCTTTATTATTAGGCCTCCCCTCATTTCTTGTACAGCTTCTGCAACTTAAGGTTTATTTGTATTCAGTGCAAGATCCCATATCGCGAGGGTTTCCCATTTAAGGTTGAACCCAAATCCAAAATATGCCTGCTCTGCTTGTTCTTCAGAAGAGAAAACCTCTTCATCCTGCCTTCTTGTTGTATCAAGAGCTATTGCAGAAGCAATATCCCACTCAGGAAGTAATAGCAAACCGTTTTCTCTGATTATCCTCCTTCCTTCTTTAGGGGTTATATTTTTAGCATCAAAGCTTATTTCTCCCAACACCCTCTTTCTAACCTCTTCATACTTGGAAGGGTGCACCTTTGCTTTTGTCTTATTGAGTCTCTCATGAAACTTTTCCCTTCTAATCCTGATGACAAAGTCTTTAAATTCTTTTGATTTAACAAATTCATCATCAAACATGAATTGAGTGCAAGCCAAGGTCCTTACATCATTTGCTTCATCCCTTCCCATTGCTACATTTATGCCCAATCTGCTTTGAGGCACTCTGGTAACATTCACCCTGGGAGGAGAGGGCATTGCTTGATTCACCTCCTCTACTGTGACCTCAACCAACTCTTCATCGAGACCAAGGGGATAATCAACCAAAGGTGGTTGATCAAACCTTCTTTTCTTTTTTGGCTGCTCTCTAGGAGGAGATTCAGCAATAGGCATTTGTGGAGGAGATGGTGGCGTTGCAGATGGTTCCTCTTGAGGGGCAAGCTCCCTTATTATTAGTCCCTTAGCCTTTCTAACAAAAGAATAGACAGAAGGATTTGTCTTAGGTTGGTAAGTAGGTCTCTCCTCCAAAAATTGGGGCCTTTCCAATCAACTTGTCAATATTATTTAAAAACATTTGGATCCTGGCAATAGGATCCTTGATTTCTGCATAGGCCCCTTGATAATCTAGAATCCTCTTGGCCTTTGCATCCTCTACCTTCCTGAAGGCAACCCATTTTACTCTTTTGTCATTGACCTCGTTATCATCAAGGTAATTCCTGAGAACATCTTCACCGAAGAGGAGCTGATGTGCAAATGCAGATCTCTTTATACTCAATCTCACCTGATTGATAAATCCTTCAAGGTCAAAGGCTCTTGTGCTTTCTTGAGCCATCCTATACGCCTGCAGCATTGGGTATGTTAATTCCAAGCTCTCTCTTGTAATTGTAAAGTCTAAAAAGATTGTGGAGAATGGAAAGAAGGAACCCTTCTTCTGCCTCTTTAGGTGGGCTTTATCTGATTCACTTAATTGCCAAATCACCTCCAAATATGCCAACCTGAGGGGCACATATTTTGGCAAGACATGGGGTCCCACAGGGCATCCATACACCCTTATCACTATAGAATCCGTATGGAGATACCAATCTCCCCAATTGTGCCGCACACCCATTATGGCACTCTGTCTTTGGGTCTAAGGAAATCCATGATTTCCTTCTGCAATCTATACATCTTTACCCCCATGAAACCCAGCACTCTTTTAACAAAGTGATTCTCAAAGATTACAAAATTTGTTGCACCACAATGCATGTCCCATACATGGGTCTAGCATTGAACAAGGAGGAGTTGCCCTTACCACTTTGTCCTGCCCTAATACAAGAACATGTGGCAAAGTAAGGAGTACCACCTAAAGTTTATCACCTTGCTGTTTTTCTTAATCTCCACTAGTTGCTTGTGAATTCCATTGGAAATATGTGGCAAAATCAAATTCATTATTGACCAGAGGATTTTGTATATCTGCCCCTGTATACATTAATGGCACTGGAACTTAGTTTTGGCATCTCCTCCCAAAACTTGGCACAGTGCATAGTATGTTTTAATGAAGTAATCCTCAAATGTCTCAAAATTGAAAGGCTCTACCTCATTTACAGGAATTCTCAGACTTCTTGTCAAATCTTTTCAATATGTGTTTTCGGAGCCAAAATACCCTATAGTTATTTTTATCTTGTTGGTATTTTTTCTTAAAAAGGTCAAAATCTATGACCTTGTTTGCTACCAACTTTAGGCCAAAAACTTCAGAAATGGAGGCCTTATCAAGTTTTACCAGCTCTCCCCCATTAGCTGCCTTGATAACCCTTAAATTCTCATCATTATTTTTGGCTATGTGCCTAACAAGCTCTACATCCATGAATACATTGGGGACAATTAGCTTACCTCAATCATAAGTCCAAACATTAGAGATGGGAACCCTAGATGCCCTTTTTCTATACCAGTGTATGAACAAACTCCACCCAATCACAAGAAGTTTTGCATCTTTACTTTCCCCTGCATTATCAAGCAAACCAATTGCTGCACCAGGGCCATGGACTTGAACAGCTTTTCTTGAAGAACCCGAAAGTTGCACAATTAAATCTTCATCAAAGGGCCTCTTAGATGAGGATGGTTGGTCCTTTGATTTGCTCATGGTCATTTTCTAAGGTTTGTTCTAAGGTTAATGGACAAATTTCTAGGGCACAAAAGCTTTTTAGGCAAACAAATAGGATTTTATAATTTAAACACCAACCCTAAATGCAAGGAAACTTTTGAACTTTTCCAATAGATGAATTAAGGAAACTACTTGTTTTTCTCACTCTAAAAACCCTAGTTTGTCATGGAAGCTTGAGGACGTTGGAAGTTCGCTCTCCAAATTTGATGAATGCAAAATGATCTTGCTTGATAGTCGAATTGCAGCATTTATAGAACAAATCTTCGTAGAGATTGGGCAAAATTCAATCACTTCCACCATTACTCCTTGTTTGCATGAGCCAGGCACATCCAGCTATCCGTTCTCCAAGTTTAAACGTGAGTCGTTAATCTTTTGCAAATAGGGCAAGATCTGACAATCGAGGTTGATTTGACCAATTTGAAAATATTTGACACATGCTTTGAAAAATCTTCGACCAATAAAATCATTACATGTCGGATCACTTTACACGTCATCCAAGTGGGCCCGCTGAAAAAAGTTCATTTGAAAAGCAATTGACATCATCAAACAATCCACGTGGCAGCTTTTTGTAGTTCCACACTTGTAATAGGCACCCACTTTGAAGAGCTTGCGGGTTCACGGAATCCATGCCACATGTCACTATTTTGCTAACCCATCCTTTGAAAATCCTGGCGAAAACATTGATAGAAGGCCATGCATCCCTTTTTTGCAATTCCACATCATAGACTATGGCTTACTTTGAGGGGTCCACGGAATCACGAAATTCCACCAAATATTGACAAGTGTCGACCTTTCCGCAATTCTGCATCTTATAATCAAGTCTTCCTTGGTCAATCCGCAGACTCGCGGAATCTGTTTGAGAACACGCCAACTGTCCCTATTCTGCGGCTTCACAATGCAGAATTTAGTCTTCATAAAGTAACCCGCTGACTCACGGACTTATGCCAAAATGATGCCACATGTTACCAATCCACGGCTCCACACTCTCTCTTGTCTTTAGTGAATAAGCTTCTGCAGAAATGCAGAAACCAAAAAAAAGAAGACACGTGGACTACATTCCATCGTTCCGCAAATTGCTTTCTCCTTAGAATTTACCTTATGCGGACTAGCTAAAACCAATAAAATGGGGACAAGTGCTAACCCTTTCACAATTTCGCACTTGTCTTTTCTTTAATACAATATTTCTTGTGGATTAGTGGAAAAGGTCATATGCGAATAAGAACATGACAAATGGCAAACAACAGGATTATTAAAGGACTTAGGCGCGGGCTCACTTAAGGATTATAATAAGCGCATGCAGTAATTCTATAAAGTGAGCGCTAGGAAATAAAAGGGAGTCAAGGAACTTCACAATGCAAAGGGACTTTAGTTAATAACCTAAGGCACCCGAAAAAGGTCAATGAAGAACTATAACACCAACACAACAAGGGTAGGGATTTTTAGGGTTTTGAGACCTAAACGTCTATTAAAGGCAAGATTTTTGCAAACCCTAGCAAAAGTGGCAACATTTTGCAACTTTTGAAAGCAACCAAGGGCAAAGAGCCATAAAAATTTGTAAGTGCGCCACCACATCGATTCCCCAATAGTTGCTCTTTGTCTTTTAGACTTTCAAAGTTTCTCATATTGTCATGCCTATTGGACCTTCAGGGAATTTTTTCCCTTCTCCCTTTGGCATGCAAAGTCTCAAAACTTTGATGTTGTAACAAAAATCCCTACCTACCTTGTGCATGACCCAAGATGCCATTAATGGCCAAAAGCGATGCCTACAAATGGGAGATGGACTCCCATACTCCACCAATACAATAAGGGCATGGTCAAGGTATGTTTGAAGCGCAGAAATGATTAAGACTCTAACAACCTATAGTTGTAGGAAATTGTAGATTTTCAAGGCCCTGGTGCAATTCTGCACATTTCCAATTCTAGGCAACCTATAGAAGGCTACATGTAGATTGAATTTCATTTTTCAAGAAAGATGACATTTGGACAAGAGAGGGAGAAAAGAAAGAAAAAGGAGCAATTGTTGTGCCAACATAATAGAGATATTCACAGGAAGCCTTAGGGTTTCAATTTCCAATTCAAGGTAAAGATATTTTGATATTGTAATGATCTAGGTTTATCCAAATTTGTAATAAACATTTGTAAACTTTGTGGATCAAATGATTAAAGGCAAAATCAACCTTAGTTGAGTCTCCTTGTGTATGGTATATACTTATGGATGTGTGTTGTTTAGTTGGTCAACCAGATGACTTTAAAATCCTTGAAAAAGCCTTTGTAAGGTATCTTTTCAGAATAATAAAAGAAATGTATGGGTATGCTCATGGATTACTTAATAGACTCACTTAATATTCTGCAACCATTTACTGCTTTTTTTAATGTATGTGTACATCCCAGCTTGCCTATGCATTTTGAAAGGCATAGCCTTTTGTGGTGTCTTGATTAAGATATCGCCTTGGGTTCAATTATTGCATCTTTTGTATGAATTCAAAGACTCTATTTCCCAACTAGATAAAGGCACCAGTTTGTTACTGGCTCCTTCTCCCCATCATCCTTTCACACTCAAAACATATCAATACAAACATCTTTTCAGTTTCATCCTGTAAAGTCCCAAGCCAATTTTCTATGCAATTTTTTTTTACTTTCCCACAGTTTAATGGTTAGGCATTTAGTCAAACAATTTGTATACATATAAATTTGGAGTTTTCTAAATATAATCAATTGCACAATTTGTTCAATTCTTTCACAACATATTTTCTTTCATTAAACTCAATCTTGCCATTCAAATATTTAAAAATGAATTATGACAACCAGTTTGCATCCATTCATTATACTGCTGTTTCAAAGGTATATTCTAAGGAAATTACTTACAGCTGATAGTCTTTACTGAAAATTCAATATTTAAACATTGAAATGCTGACCTGTATATCAGAAAATAATATTCAACACTTTCTCACACTTTAATCAAGTTGTACGGCTTCCTCAGAAAGGTTCAACAATCCTTTTATCTTGTTCAGCAGGGATTTTTGACTTATCTGGCACCTTTTGTAGTAGAAACTCTTCATCACAAGTTGCGCCCAGGTTTGACTGCAGGTATTGACTTTAAAGACCTCCACATCACTTCTTATTTCTCCCCAAATGGTATGGCACTCTCTATGATGGGGTACGGCAGCAATTAATGAATGTAAACTCCCTCAATAAAGCTGTGATTATTCATTAGACCAATAATGTCTGTGACAAGAATTAGGGAGTCCCAATAAGGCAGCGATGCAATGCCATATCAATTTATTGTCTTCATAAAATGGTAAGGAACTCCCTTGAAATGCTGTGGCTATTATAGAATAATCTTAGGAAAGCTACGCTAGGCTTGAGCCTCCTCAATATGCTTCAATTCACCCTTCACTGCTTTTTCAAATGGTACAGCTTCCTTAGGAGCTGGAAAATAGTACAGCTGGGGTAACAGTGATCAGCTATAAATAAACATATAATATTTAATTCACTTCCTTCTATAAATTCCTCAAATATGCACCCATAATAAACATATAATATCTCCCTGCAAATTCTTCAATCCTCTATGACTCAAATTTGTTTTGTTCACAAGACTTCACAAATTCAACCCATAATCATACCTGCAAAAATTTTCAGCTCAAACTGAGACTCTAAATGAATCTCCCTCTATTAACCAGAGAGGATCTTCCACCACCAAGATTAATCTTGTCCGAGAGGATTTTCGTCATCAAAAAAGCTGAGATGAACCAAGTTCAATCCCACAGAACCACAAGGGTTTCACAAAAGGAAATCAAATAGTCTGCATAATGCAAATGAGCTCACGAAACCTCCTTATATACTTTTCCCACCAAACTTTTGGGAGATATAATTTAAGATTCACTTTTGTTGGCGTAACAATGAACACCTCTGGAGTATAAGTTGGTACGGACAGCTATGCACACTACGCAATGAGTGCTCTTCAAATTAGCAAGGGAAGCTCCCTCGTTGTGCTTTAACAAAAAAATGCTTGGAAAGGGAAAAGTAATCTAAACTATCTCCTGTCTTTTTGTCTCAGCTGTAGAGGTACAAGGCTTTCACGAAAACTCTATACGTTGCAGCTAAGTATTTTCTGGTTTTGCAGATCATTAACTACAACTAGGCTAATTGCTTAAAATCTATCCAGTTTCCTCAAGAAAACAGAGCATGAGGAAATGGAGCAAGGATAACTATCTGACGATAAACAAGTATAGATTCTCAACTTGAAGGCAAGGTGGCACATCTATTAGCTCAATCTAGACAAGTTTATTGGAAACAACAATATACAATAAACCAAATTCAGATTCTCAACTTGAAGGCAAGGTGGCACATCTATCAGCTCAATCTGAATAAGTTTATTATTCACACACATCACGCGATAACCGAGTACAGATTCTCAACTTGAAGGCAAGGTGGCACAACTATCACTCAATGGACAAGTTTATTGAACACAAAACAGATTTGATCTAACTAAGGAAAGATTTGATCTTAAGGAAAGAATTCACCATTATAATTGCACAAAACCCTATGTGGCATAACAATCCATCATAATAGTAAAAACGCATGAACAGATACAGAACGAGCAATATTGAAGGCAAGGTAGGCACAGCATATATTTCTC
Organism: Sequoia sempervirens; assembly: GCA_007258455.2. Taxonomy (NCBI): domain Eukaryota; kingdom Viridiplantae; phylum Streptophyta; class Pinopsida; order Cupressales; family Cupressaceae; genus Sequoia; species Sequoia sempervirens. Next base: position 376,033,149 of record VDFB02075321.1, on the reverse strand, counting down.
TCGTGCAAAAGTTATGTACAAATGAGCAAAAGCTCTTATTTATAGACATCGAAAGGTGTAGGGAACCCTAAAATCACCTTGAGTCAACTACAGTCTTGCAATGCATGCAAGATTTATTGCTAAACCCTAATAAAGGAAACAACACAGTTAACTGGAAAATTACCATCAGTTAACCGAAACATCTAATCTAAAAATGGACAATTGTGCAAGCATGCACGTCCTTATTGAAAGCATGTTAACTGGAACACTACCATCAGTTAACGGAAAACCTTAAATGTAACTCCACGTAAACATAGATAATCCCAAAATAGACATGCATGAAATAAGACAGTGAGTTAACTTGAGAAAGTAACGCCAAGTTTAACTCCTATGTGTAATGTCTATCCTGAGAGGTGGGAACTGAAGTCTACTGGCCGTGATCTCGAGCAACCAATCCCTCAACGAGATTGTTAACTGCATCACCCTCAGGAGCTATGATACTCTGCCGAAGTATGCTATGTCTGTGCAGCATGTCCTCACCAACTGTGATCTGGGACTGAAGTTCACCTCTGCTCCTTGTTGCTTCGTCAAACAAGGCTGACATGACTGTAAGCTGACTAATCTTACAGCCAACGGTCTCCCCATTGAAAATAGTATGAATGAGTGCTTGGAGCTCTGACTGAACATCAGTAAGCTCAACATAGGCACCACCCTTGATCTGATATCGACATGGTAAGGTTCTCACAAACCGGAGTGCACTAGTAACGTGCTCTCTACTCTCAGCCAACTCCGACGCCAAAGTCTCTTCTATCTTTGCCTTGAAAACCAACTGTGTTTTCCAAGAGTAGATAGCTTCTTTATCCTCTGCATCTGTGACTGCATCATACGCCATACTCAGGTGAGCAATCATAATCTCATCCCGGGGTCTACCAATCGCCATGTCCTGCTCCTCATCCTGGAGACGTAGACAGAGTTCTCATGCATTGTACCGCAACTGATATAACTCTGTGAGCATAGAACGGCCTCTAGCAACGAACTCCTCCTCCCATTCCTCCAAACGCTTGTCGTATGCAACTAAGTGATTAAGTTGACCTTGCTCTGCTGGAGGCTCAAGCATCGGCGGGAGTGTGGCAATGACATCTGGCCTGTGTACAAGGCTAGAAATGTACTGACGAAGCTGTTTGATTTCAGCCTTGAGGGCTGCCTTATCTTCTCCGTGCTTCAGCATTCTATCCCTAGCACTGTCTGTAGCAACCTATAGGAGATCAACCTAGGTCTGGCGTGTGCTACGACCAAGGTTGACTGTGATAACCTCAAAGTCCTAAGATTCCAACTCAGCCAAGCTCTTCCCCTGTGGAGGTATAGCAGTCTCAATGACGATCTCCATGTCAGTATTCCTCTCCACGTGGACCATGTTCTTGATCCTCTTGTCTAGCGCATCCTGATAAACCTGATCAAAATCTGAATGATTAAGGACATAGGATGGCTGCCTCCTCTTCCTTCCTAGCTGCGCCTCAATCCAAGACTGGTCTTGGCTAATGCTACTAGAAGGGTCTGTACTAGCAACAGGAGGTTGCGACGAGAGTGAATATGTAGAAGAACGACTGCGAGATGGGGAGTCTAAATCCAATTCAATGCGAATTGGAACTGGTGATTGCTCTGAAACTGGTATAGGAACTTGAGGCTGAACCTCAGGCACTGGTGAATTTTGAACCGACCTCTGAACTGGTTTTGTGATAGGCTGTCTCTCAGGCTTCGTGTGTGTATTAGTGGCAAGCGCTGAAATATTCCGAGCCAATTTTTTTTGTTTTTTCAAATTCAAATTACAATCAATGCACCCGTTTAGGTTAGAAGATAAACCAAAACGTGTTGAAGCAATCTAACCAGAATGTACACCAGGATCCCGATGCGGGCAAGGTGTGAGCATTGGTCAGAGGATCTTAAACAAATGGCTTATGCAGGAACTCTAACCAAGAATGGCGCCGATGATGGCGAGCATATGGTCAGAGGATCTTCTACACTAAATGCTGGAAAGGAACTCGACACCAAGTATGTGCTACCCAATCCAGTATGGAGTGAGGGGCGACCATATGGCGGAGTGTTACAAAGTACAATGCTTGAAAGAAATACTGAAAAGCTGAAAGTACTCAACACCCAGAATGTGCTTGCTAACCCAGAGTGGGAAAGTAGCTACCATAGGGCGGAGATGTATCTATTACGAACAACTTCACAATGAAACAGAGCATTACAAATCAGAATTGAACAAGACTGCTAATTACTGCCAGTACTACTGTCAATTTACAAAATGATGACCATTCACTTGCCAATTGCATAGGAATTCGAAAGCTTATCATTACATCACAAAGAACTCTTCTTAGCTTGGTTAGAAGTGCCAAACCAATAAACTTCTCAATGATCAAAAATACAATTTCTGTTTTTTCTTCCAAATCTGCACTTTTGAATTAAAACCAGCAGTCTATGGAAATCATTCATATGCTCATATCTCCCTCTAATCTCATCCAATTAACTTGAAACAAAATGCAACATGCCCTAACAGAGAAGGCGCCTAGGATGGAACACAGAAAGCAGATCTAAAAGCCACGAATTAATTATGCACGGAACCCAATGCAAGCAGATGGTATGGCTTCAAGAAGAGGGGCGATCTGCTCTATTAAATCACAGCAATCTCTAAAAATTCTGCAAATTAGAGGAAGAGAAAGCCTAGACCTAGCAATGATAATGGGCTAATACCCAGAACAATGTTTTTGTTGTTTTTTGACTTATGATTAAAAACATGAATCTGCTGTATCAAACAATGCAATAAACGGAAAACCACTAATATGCCAAACAGATCTAACAATGCATAAGCTGAATACAATGCACAAACTAAATGCAACTCACAAATTAAGTTATCTCATCACTAGTTGTTGTGTTGCAAGCAAGAAGCAATGCCCGAGCTAGGAGGCCTTCATTCCCCGAAGCAGTTCCAGAGCCAAACCGGCAGCATAACAATACTGTAGACAAAAGATGCTGAAATGAGGATTCAAGTCTTCCTTTTATAATTTCCTGTTGACTTCTCGTAACCCTAAACTCCTCTTCAAAGTCAAAACCCTAATCCATTTCAAGAGATGGCGTCCTTTTCCTTCAAAGCTCAACATTTACATTTTAAATAAATTCAATACTTTGATAAATGCGCCCACTTTAAGCTTGATTTGACTTTGGTAAATAATAAAATAATCTTTAATGGAGGCGCCACCCTCAAAAGACCACTTTTCAAAACAACATGAAGTCAATAGACTAGGCCAAGGGGTCAACGTTAAAATATAATATTAAAACGTGACTTTTAATTGAATGACTCAACTTATCTCTCCAAATGTGCCCTGAAGCCATTAATGAGCAAGTCAACTGACCAAACTGAAGTAGGAAGTCAACCACGCTGAACCCAACTGTAAAACTGCCAGAAATAGAATTTACTAAAAATAGTAAATTCCTGAAAATGCTCAGAATGCCAAGACGAACATACCATTGCGAAGCTCTTTGAAAACCCAGAAAGAATCCGCAATTGACACAAACAACTCCAAGCCAGAACATCCTTCCAAAATAGGAAACCCTAATTTTACCTTCCAACTAGCCTACGGGTCTCCGAAATAGGCCAACGGTCACTGAAAAGATCAGGCTTGAGACGAGGACATTACAGTCCACCCTCCCCAAGATTGCTTGTCCTCAAGCAATTGCAATCCTGGATGCTGCAGGACCTCCTCATTCTCCCAAGTTGCATCCTCCAAAGGCAAATTTTTCCACTTCACCAAGTATTCTCTGATTGTTCTTTTCCTCAAAGAACGTTCTCTGAAATCAAGTATCTCCTTTGGAATTAGAACCAACTGTCCTTCTTCATCCAAAGGTGGCAACTGTGATGAAGCAACCACATTATGTCCAAGTGCCTTCTTGAGGCGAGACACGTGGAAGACATTGTGCACTCTGCTGTCAGAAGGTAGCTCCAACTCATAAGCTACTGCCCCAACTTTTCTGATGACCCTGAAGGGCCCATAGAAGCGAGGTTTGAGCTTCTCAGCTCCACTCTTCTTGAGGGTAGACTGTCTGTAAGGCTGTAATCGGAGATAAACCATATCCCCAACCTCGAAAGAACGCTCAACACGCCTCTGATCAGCATACATCTTCTGCTGATTCTGTGCAATCTGCAGATTATTCTTCAATGATTTCATGATGTCTTGACTTTGCTGCAACAAGTCCTTGGCTTGAGGTGCTTTGCTATCACCAAACACCAAATCGGCAAAGCTAGGTGCTTCATACCCATAGAGAGCCAAGAAAGGAGACATCTTAATCGACATATGAAATGAAGAATTGTAACAGTACTCGCCTATGTGCAGCCACTTAACCCATGCTCTTTGCTGTTCCGACACATAGTTTCTCAAGTAACCTTCCAACCACTTGTTCACTATTTCTGTTTGTCCATCTGTCTGGGGATGGAAACTAGTGCTTGGAGTGAGCACAGTACCACTCATTTTGAAGACCTCTTGCCAAAAAGTGCTTAGGAACTTGATGTCCCTATCACTCAAAATGTTTTTTGGCAACCCATGCAGCCTAAACACCTCATGAAAAAACAGATCTGCAACTTGGGCTGCTGAAAAAGAGCTGGTAATGGCGAAGAAGTGAGCAAATTTGGTTAGCCTATCCACTACCACATAAATACAATCCTTCCCTTGGGCCTTGGGCAACCCTGTGATGAAATCCATCGAGATGCTTTCCCATTTTTGATTGGGAATAGGGAGTGGTTGCAGCAAACCGGCTGGTAATGTATGCTCATTCTTATTCACTTGACAAACAGGACACTCCTGAATGTAGCGTTGTACTTCTCCTTTCAATCCTTTCCAAGAAAACCTTTCTCGGATCTGCCTATATGTCTTGAAAAACCCTTGGTGACCAGCAACCGGAATATCATGAAATGTCAAAAGAATCTTCTTCTTAAGCTTAGAATCAGCCACCAGAAAGATTCTCCCCTTATAGTGTATCAATCCCTCAATCACCTTGTACCTTTCATCCTGAAAAGTACCCTCAATAATGCTGGTTGCAAACTGATTTTTGGCATAATCAGCAAGCAACATGTCCCTCCAATCCGTAGTAAGCTCACACAATGAACTAAGATGGGGTCTCCTAGACAGAGCATCAGCCACGATATTATTCTTCCCTTTGACATATTCAATGTTAAAGTCGTAAGCTTGAAGCTTACTCACCCACTTTTGTTGCCTCTTGTTTAGGTCCTTTTGATGCATGAAATGTTTGAGGCTATTGTGATCAGTCTTGACAACGAACTTGTTTCCCACCAAGTACTGCCTGAACTTGGCTAATGCATGCATAATGGCAAGCATTTCCTTGTCACAGATTGAATATGTTCTTTCAACACCCCTCAGTTTTCTGCTCTTAAACACAATAGGATGTTTGTCTTGCATCAGGACAGCCCCAACTCCTTCACCGGATGCATCACATTGCAGCTCGAATGGCTTGGAGAAATCCGGAATAGCCAGAACCGGACACGAACTCATGATCTTCTTAAACTTGTCAAAAACAGTTTGAGCCTTTTCTGACCAACAAAAGGCTCCCTTTTTGGTGAGATCAGTTTGAGGAGCAACATTCTGTGAATATCCTTTTACGAATCTCCGATAAAATCCACAAAGACCCAGAAAACCTTTCAACTGAGTCAAGTTCTCAGGAGGTGGCCACTCAACTACTGCCTTGATCTTTTCAGGATCCACCTTACTCCCTCAGCACTGATTATGTGGCCAAGGTACAGTAACTCCTCCATTCCAAATTCACATTTGGATGCTTTTGCGAACAAACTCTCAGATTCCAGGATGCTAAGCACCTCCTCCAAGTGCTTAAGATGATCTTCCCAAGTCTTGCTGCAAATCAAGATATCATCGAAAAATATCAACACGAACCTCCTTAACTGATTTTGGAAAACTCTGTTCATGCAAGACTGGAAGGTAGCAGGAGCGTTAGTCAACCCAAATGGCATGACTAAAAATTCGAAATGGCCATAATGACATCTGAAAGCTGTCTTCTCCACATCAGATCCTCTCATTTGAATCTGATGGTAACCCGATCTCAAATCGATCTTCGAGAAAAGCTTGGCCCCATGTAGCTCATCAATGAGCTCATCTATCCTGGGAATGGGGTATCTGTTTTTGATGGTGCTTTGATTCAAAGCCCCATAGTCCACACACATGCGCATGGTACCATCCTTCTTCTTTACAAGAACCACTGCAGATGCAAAGGGGCTCTTGCTTGGGCGAATGAAACCCATCTCCAAGAGTTCTTGAATATTCTTCTCAATCTCATCCTTTTGCCTCTTCGGGTACCGATATGGAGTTGTAATTACTGGTTTAGCTCCTTCCTTGAGCTCTATGATATGTTCTGAACCCCGTTCAGGTGGTGGTCCAGGAGGCAAATCTGCAAAGACTTTGCTCTTCTTCGTGAGTAGAGACTGAACATCAGGAGGATGGTCTCTTTTAGTCTCAACCGGACTAGCAGGAAGGATCATGCACTCTGCAACCCACTCAGCTTGATCGTGACGGATCAGCCTTGCCATTCTTTTAAATGACACAACCCGAGGGCCCCCATTGGACATTCCTCTCAAAACTATCTTCTTCCCATCGGATTGAAACTTGAGCTCCATAGTCTGCAAATTCAAGGAGATCTCCCCAAGTGAACGCAGCCATTGAATGCCTAGAACTGCATCAGTATCTCCAATGTGGACTACATAGAAGTCATCCTTGACTTCGTAATTTCCCAATTGCATGGTCATGTTCGAGATTTTCTTGGTGCATGAAATATGGAATCCATCGGCAACCATGACCTTGAAACCTTCAAACTCCTCTGTTTGCAGCCCCTTCTTTGCTACCACAACTTCATCAATGAAGTTATGTGTTGCTCCTGTGTCGATCAAAGCAACGATTCGCTGCCCTTTGACCATCCCTCGAACCTTGAAGGATTCGTTTCTTTGGAAGCTCGAAAGTTGAGCCAAGACTCCTCCACTTTCCCTCTCATTTTCGGACTCTTCTGGAGCTCTTTCTACTTCACTTTCTTCAAAATCAGACTGCTGGTCTAAAAAATCAGAACTACTTTCACCAGCAGAATAGTACTCAATCTGATTGAATTTAACTCCCTTAGGGAAAACATGATCTTGAGACCATTTTTCCCTACACCGGAAACACAACCCCTTTCTTCTGAGTTCGTTCAGGGTCTCCGGATCCAATCTTGTGACATGGGGATTATGATGTTTGAACTCCTTATGCTGAGGTCTCAAAGGGGGTCTATGCTGAGGTCTTTTCCCCTTATCCCTTTTCTGAAAGGGGGAATTGGATTGAAACTTTGCCTTAGGAGCAGCCCACTCCATGTTCCTTGCCTTCTTCATGGCCTCCTGTAGGGTTGGTGCATCAAAGGCTTTAATCCAACCTTTGAGTGGTTCTGTCAAACCTTCACTGAAAAGGATCACCAATCTCCTCTCCGTGATTCCAGTAACCATGACTGAGAGTCTCTGAAACTCAGCAATGTAGGCATCAACTGTGCCATACTGTCTCAATTGTGCAAGTTCTCTGAAATGTATTTCAGGGTCCTTTTTCTCAAACCTCTCAATGAGCCTAGTAGTGAACTCATCATAAGTTGTGATTGACCGATGACCCAAAGTAACTAGGCCATGGTACCACCACTCGTGCGCCACCCCATCAAGGTGTAGCGTAGCGAACTTGATCGCCTCTTCTTCTGCCATGGGTCTGAGAGCTAGATAGTTATCCAGCTTCTGTATCCAAGCTCGGGCTGAACTGTTATCACTCCCGTCAAAGTGTGGAAGTATAACTTTGTTGACAGCTTGATACAAATCCCCTTGCACTGGTGTTCTTCTTTGCTCATACTGTCTCCTGTGTCCTTTGTTCTTTCTTTTATGATCCATAAAGTCATTATAGGACATATCCATCTTGATGTCACCAGGGAGAGAATCATACTCTGCACGACCAAGTCTCAACTGCTCCACGAATGAAGCATTCTCTTCAGGATCTGGCTGAGTGTTAACAGGTGCCAAAAAGGTGGGTTTGAATGGCCTGGCTGAGACATAAGTGTTGTTTGAAGTATGTTGAGCAGCATGTCCATCATGCTGGTTGGAAGCACTGTGCTCTCCTCTATGCCCAGTGTTGTTATGTGGAATGGTGTTCTGGCCCCCTTTCCCCATCATGAGCGAAACCATATCCATTAAGGCATCCCTCTTCCTTTCAAATCTCTGTCCTGGACTGATGGATCTCTCTCTGCCCTTTCCACTATCATCTCTGGTGCTGGTAACCCTCTCGTTACCCCCAACTGATCTCTCACCTTCTGCCATGTCTGTTTCTTGAGAAGACTCCCAATGAGCCCTCAAGACTTCTGAAGCTGTCTGACCTTCTGGAGCCTGATAGGGCTGGAACTGTTTTCCAACTTTTTTGTCTTCCCTTGCAATGTACCTCTTTTCTCTGTCACTCATAGACAGATTGTTCACAGGATGGCAAGATCTTGGCTCTGATACCACTGAAATATTCCGAGCCAATTTTTTCGTTTTTCAAATTACAGATTACAAACAAATGCACCCGTTAAGGTTAGCAGCTAAACCAAAACGTGCTGAAGCAACTCTAACCAGAATGTACACCAAGATCCCGATGTGGGCAAGGTGTGAGCATTGGTCAGAGGATCTAAATCAAATTGCTTATGCAGGAACTCTAACCAAGAATGTGTCCGCGAAGGACGAACATATGGTCAGAGGATCTTCTACACTAAGTGCTGAAAGGGAACTCGACACCAAGTATGTGCTACCCAATCCAGTATGGAGTGAGGGGCGACCATATGGCGGAGTGTTACACAGTACAATGCTTGAAAGAAATACTGAAAAGCTGAAAGTACTCAACACCCAGAATGTGCTTGCTAACCCAGAGTGGGAAAGTAGCTACCATAGGGCGGAGATGTATCTATTACAAAACAACTTCATAATGAAATAGAGCATTACAAATCAGATTTGGACAAGACTGAAAATGACTGCCAGTACTACTGTCAGTTTACAAATTGAGGATCATTCGCCTGCCAATAGCTTAGGAATTTGAAAGATTAACATTACATCATAAAGAACTCTCCTTAGCTTGGATAGAAGTGCCAAAACAATACAACTCTCAATGATCAAGATTCTAATTCTGGTTTTTTAACAAATCTGCACTTTTAAATGAATAACCAGCAGTCTATGAAATCACTCATATGTTCATAACTCTCACATAACTCATAGGATTGACTTGAAACAGAATGCAATATTCCCTAAGAATGATGGCGCCTAGACTAAGACACTGAAAACAGATCAAACAGCCATAAATTATTTATGCACGGATTTCAATGCAATCAGCAGATGGTACGGCCCTCAAGGAAGGGCGATCTGCTCTTAAAAATTAATGTCTTCTCTAAAAAATCTGCAAACTTGAGAATTAAGACGCCTAGACCCTACAATGAGAATGGGCTAATACCCAGAACAATGTTTTTGTTGTTTTTTGACTTACGAATAAAAACATGAATCTGCTGTAGTAAACAATGCAATATACGGAAAATCACTAATATGCAAGACAGATCCAACAATGCACAAGCTGAATACAATGCTCAAAACTAAATGCAACTCACAAATTAAGTTATCTCATCACTAGTTGCTGTGTTGCAAGCAAGAAGCAATGCCCGAGCTAGGAGGCCTTCATTCCCCGAAGCAGTTCCAGAGCCAAACCGGCAGCATAACAATTTTGTAGACAAAAGATAATCCAATGATGATCAAAGGCTCCCTTTTATAATTTTCGGTTGACTCATCTCGAAACCCTAACCTTCTCTTTTGAGTCAAACCCTAATTCCTCCATAGGTGGCGTCTCACTTTTCCAAGCAACTTGTCTTTTAATATCATTTTAATCTTTCCTTGAAAATGGCATCCACTTTAAGCTTATAATAAACTTCATAAAAGATATAATTAATTCTCTTTAATGAAGCGCCACCCTTAAAGAACATCTTTTAAAAAGACTTAAAGTGAAGAAGCTAGGCTAAGGGGTCAACGTTAAATTATAACATTAAAACGTGACTTTAATTAAATAGCTCAACTTATCTCTCCAAATGTGCCCCGAAGCCATAAATGAGCAAGCCAACTGACCAAACTGAAGTAGGAAGTCAACCATGTTGAACCCAATTGTAAAACTGCCAGAAATAGAATTTACTAAAAATAGTAAATTCCTGAAGATGCTCAGAAAGCCAAGAAGAACATACCACTGCGAAGCTCTCTGAAAACCCAAAAAGAATCCGCCATTGAATCCATCAACTCCGAGCAAAGACATCCTTCAAAATAGGAAACCCTAATTTTACCTTCTGACTAGCCTACGGGTCTCCGGAATAGGCCAACGGTCACTGAAAAGGTCAAGCTTGAGATGGGGACATTACACAAGCCGGCCAAACCACTTATTCAGTGGGATGCAAAAACAATACGAGAAAGAAATCATCTGTTTATTCAACAGGAATTACAAGGCACTTCCACTTTTCAGTGGGAAATCTTCTACAAAGATTGAGGACATTTAAACATGCTTCTTCCATTTTTCAGTGGTGAGCTATTACAACATTACCACTTGTTTAGTGGGGTAAGTACATCAGCAATAACAAATTTTAACCCATTGGCGGTACTACTATGTAGTGCTTACAAAATAAAGTGCATAGAAATTGAAGCGTTTGGTAATATAGCCATCCAAAACATTACAAGGTTAGCACATATGCATTGTGAACATGAAAATAAGAGGATTAACTGCTGATATAAAGTGCTGATGAAGAACCGCTGAAACACCCCACAATAGCACCAAATAGCATGTACCCAATAATTCAACAATGAAAAAGCAATGTGACCTTGACTGGATGAAATAGAAGGCTGGTACAAGTCTGAAAACACACTCTTTGCTGCTGTACTTTGGACAAATCAGAATTGAAACATTGTTGTTGATGCTTTGGAAACTCAGAAAATGAGCATACAAACACACCCACAAGAAAAATACCGGAAAACTCCATTTAAACTCCATTCAACACACCTTAAAACACTGAATAGATCTTCATCTCAGCAACATCCAAAACTGAAACTCGATTGGAAGCACAATGGTGATCTCTGGAATGAAATCACTCCAATCTAGCTTGGGATTATCTCTGAAATCCGAAACTAGAAATCAAATGAGGGTTTTCATCCTCAAAAGGTTATGGAAGAACTCATAGGTTCAATCCAACATCATAACAGTATGAGAAAACTTCAGCATAACGTGCTGAATTGTTTGAATATGTGATTTTTAAATTTTTTTGAGAAAATCTCAGGGATTTTTATTTGTTGTTTTTTTTACTGTTAATCCATATTTTTTAAAAGTTTATCTGATTATTACGTTGGGTACTCCGTGGGGTTACATATTGATTTGGGTATAACTTCCAAGTTTTGCTTTCTGCCCTTTGCAGTCAACAAATTTGCCACAAAATTATTAAATTCCTTGAATTTTTCAAAAAATTGCCTTGGAGCAAATATGAATATGCTTGGCTCTTAAACATTTTTCATGTTATGGATCTTGTGTGTTCAATTGACCAGGAAGAATATTGTTCTCAGTGTTTAGTTATGTAAAATTTATTGTGAGCATTTGTGCTAGTTCTGTAATCTAAACCTAGGAGAAAATTCAATTGCTTTTTCCTGTCATTGTCATTTCTTGTGAATACATTGGTTCATATTGTCTTGAGAAGATTTTTAATAATAATTTGTATCTTTCAGGGAAATCTTGGCACAATGTTCTTTTTAAGTCTGCTTGAGCATACAATTCGTATTCCAGCACAGACCCTCAACATTCGTCTAGATATAGCTATTTTCCAGGAGCTTCAAAAGCTTTTTGTTGATAAGGTTTTTCCCATAACTTTTAATTTTTTAAAGTTGAATATGCACTTTTCTCAGGGTTGATGTTTTTATTAATCAAGGTAGGCATTTAAATTGTAAGTTCCATTACTGTTGGTTATGAAGTCCCTACTTGAAACAGAGCATTGAGGGAAACTCTTGGTGTCTGGTATCACATTTCGATGGCAAATTTGAATGAGCTGGCTTGGAATATTAGCAAAACTATACTCTGCAAAAAAATCTTACAGGAAGACTTAAAGCAAGGTCTGAACTTCTGAATATGTAACCTTCTACTTAGTGGAAATTGTGGTATTCTCTGTGATGCAAATCCCTAAAGAGGGGCTAAAAGGTAGATGCAATATGCCTAACATAAAAGAGGATAAGGCACAGCTGATTCAACAAATTATATGTACACACATAAAGTTTGAAAACTCACTGGAAACTTGCAAAATTGTGATTATTTGCAAATATCTTTGTGCATCGACTTAACTCGCCTACTTACTGGTGGGTGAGTTTTGGCGGGCGAGGGCCTACAACTTCTGACAAGTAATTGCAAATACTCACTTAGTTTTCAGGTGAATTTTTTGCAGCTAGGGTGTCTGATATTTTCATGGCTAGGGTTTCTGATATTTCCCTCCTCTACTTGTGCCTGCTCACAATCCTGCTCTGCCCACGCTTGCCTGCACCTGCCATGACCTTCCTCTATCCATGCCTCTGCTCTGTCTACCCTGCCCTGAACCTGTGCTGGCACCTGTATCTGCCTGTGTGCTGTCCTTCTTGTGTTTGCTCCTCAGTCAGCCTTAGCAAGGTTTTGCCTAGGCAGCCTTTCTCTTTTCTAATCATTTTCAATCCAAAAATTACCTTTCAATAGGTACAGTTGGCCATCCTCTTTTTTAACTATTTTCAATTAAAAAAATGACCTTTCAACAGGGACCGTCAGCCATGCACAACAACTGTTGACAGCGATTTGAACTTTGACTGTAATTTGAATGCACAGCGAGTTTTATAATTTTTGACTATTGAAGGCAATATTGTACTCCTTTTTTAATTCAAATTTATGTGAAGATACTTTTCCAATATGCTAGACTCATTTCAAATGTTTTTGTAATTATATTTTGCATGAAATTTATGTTTTTTTAAAGAATTTATTTACTTTTTTTATTTGCTGAGTTTTACCAAGTTATACACACACATATACATTTATGTATGTACACATGTATATATAAATATGTACATATATATATTGCACGTACATTTATACATATAAATAGATGTATGTATGTATGTATTTAGATTAAAAATATCTATATGTTATATGTACGTACATACATATATTTATATATATACATGTATATATGGACTCAGGACTCGGCAAAAACTTGGGAAAAAAATTCTCATAAAAAAAAGAGTAAATTCATAAAATAAAGTTGCATAACATGCAAAGCAGTGTTAAAAAACATCACAAATGAAACTGATTCTTTCATAGCTAGGAAAATAGTTGAAAAACTGTTTAAATCCACAGCAATGGCAAAATTAAAAAAAAAAGAAGGGAAAAAAGAGTTTTTCTGCTAGCTATAGAGTTTGTAAAGAAAACTCAACCAAAAACTTGCCAAAACTCAATACTCACTCATAAGTTTATGGTGAGTTATTGGACAAGTAACTTGCCAATAACTTGCTGTTTGGTCACCGATGAGCACTTGTGAGTTCGCAAGTTACTCTCAAGGTTTTTAAACTATAGTTAAATAGATTAAAAAGGTAAAATTAAGGGATAAAACATGAACATGCAGATTGATATCTAGACTTTAATAATTAATTTGATGTAATGGACCTTATATCTTAATGTTACAAACACATTCAATACTTGATGGATGGTTCTTGTGGAAATAAATAGACAAATACATACCACATTAGGAGAAAAGTTTCCTCATCTAGCATAGAAATGTGGGCCGATTTCCAATAAATTGCCCATTTTTCACCATCAAAGATGGCTCATCTAGCATAGAAGAGTCTACTTGAGCTTTGGTTCACTTGTTGGATACAACTTAGTAAATTAAGAGGAAATGTGTGCAATTTTAAATATTTGGAGAAAATATAAAAGATAGAATAGGTATGGACTACTTGTTAGAATAGAGGTGATAGGTAATAACACCTGGTCAAAGGATATGTATGATGAAGTATATGAAATAAAGAAGTGCAACTAATGGGTGAGTAACTTTTGTAATGGCTACTTGAAGTGACCAAGGAATTGCGATTTATAATTTAGAATGATGTTGACTAACAATCAAGTTGTCCAAATGTACTAAAAAAACTCTACAATATTAGGAGGATCACTAGTTTTATTGTAGAGGATGAAGCACCCTATTTTTCGAAGATTGGCATTGTGATAAAAAGACAATCATATTGATGTTGGATCATAGGCAAACCACTTATGAACCCATTGAAATGGATTCACATGGTCAAGAGGGAAGTAGTGGAGGCATTGATTTTGATTGGAAGGATTAGTTTGGTTGCAAATAGAATACCTGCTAATAGTACTGATAATATTTTGAATGGTGAAGCAATAGAAGCATCATTGAAGCTCTTAAAAGGTCTTGTGGGCCCCAAATTCTTCTTCATAAGAGGAATAATTTACCTATAGTGATTTCTCACTACATTTCAAATTTCACAATTTTTACTTTGTTTTGGGGAGAGCAGCTTTTTTTTCCAGCCTAGTTGCAATGGAGGGAAAGACACTAAGCAACTGCCACGAGCAGTGATGAGCATCTACTTCGCTCAACAACCTGTAGATCTTCATGAGGGCATGCTAAAGAAGATTTGAATGTGAATTTAGCACCAATATTGGATTTTGAAGATCAAATTAGCCAGACACATTCAAAGTATCAACCACTGCTCTACAGATTCAGTGCATGCAATCACTCCCCTGTTGACAATCATGAATTTTGGTGGTTGTGTGCATCAAATGAGAGATATTCTTTAGAGCCAAATCTTTAGTATCTCACAATTTGTTGAGAAGTACTCATGTGTTAAGCAAATAACATCTAAGGGCAATCCATCACCCCATTTGCATGTTTTACCACATTGCTTGAAGCAATTGATTATCATATAGAAGTTCATGCAATTTAAAAAAGAATTTGACTTTTATTACATTTATTGATGTTGACCATTTCTAAAGAACCTTGACTATCTTGATAACTAGATGAGCTCCACAAGAGTCAATTATTAAAAGCCAAGATAGTTAATTCTTGTCAGAAGAAAATCTTTATAAGCTTGACTTTGAGTTGGTGTCATTGTAAGAGGTCCATGCTAACTCATAGACATTATAGACATGTTTTAAGAAGTGGCTAAATACTAGGATATTATTAAGATATGCAATGTCAAACATTTAAAGGAATGGCTACAATATTTTGCTGATGTATCGCATGAAGGCAAGTGGAATATAAGTCCAATAGTCATTAATACCAATTCAAAGAGTTCAAATTTTGTTTGGGAAGCAGTTTTTTTTGCATCATTATGCTTCATGCAAATGTGTTGGTCGTTGGAGGATAAGTTAATCTTGTGAAGTACTTTGCACCTTTTAGTTGATCAAGAAGATCGTGTATTTGAAAGAAGAGGATACTTGTTTGTATCGAAGCTTTTGTCCATTCATCTTCCTTTTTTGGAACTATAGAGCTGAGGATTGGGAAGAATCTTGTCCTTCTCTATCAATCATCAACTATTTGAATTATTATTCCAATTCTACACTTTCCATGATTGTCTATAGATAGGTTGATTAGGCAATTGTGATATTAGAATGAACTTAAGAGGTCATTGCTACAATTTTTTGGATCCTTTTTGATGATGTAAAGTGAATCTTTTTCAGTCATGTTAGCAAGCAAAGTTAACTCTTGTGCTGGTTGAAGAAATATTTGGTGCATAATCATTACGAGCATGACGAATATCACAGAGAGTGTTAATACCAAACATGGTGCAGCTATGTTTGATTTATTAACATAAATAAAACTAATTAATATTATCTACCAAGTTGAAAGATGGAGTGGAGAGCTGAGGTTAGGGTTAGGTATTTGTAGGGTAAGGTAAGTATTAATGGTAGAGTCTCAAGAACAGTTACTGGTATTTTTGGTAACCTAGATGAAGAGGAATCTAAGGAGGATGCAAATCAGGTTGGGGACAATTCTCTGTCTAGTGTCATTTTACGTTTTGGTAAGAAGGTGGATTCCAATTTGGCTCAATTGTTGGATATAGTTGAGGCGGCAGGAAGAAAGGTTGGTGCAAATTAGTTAAATATAAGTGATTGTTTTGGGAAAGTATTGAAAAAGGGTTTTTAATACCTTCCCATGTGTGACCATAGATGGTATGAATTTCGGTGAGTGGCTCATTAAGGGCTATGATGTGGATCATATTAGTAGCATGTAACATTTGCTAGTGTATTTTGAGCAAAGGTGCTCAGATCATGAGTGTAAGTGAATGCAATGTCCCCAATTTAGCCCTATGCTCTTCATTTGGATTTAGCCTATTTCCGGAAATCCATAGGCTACTCAGATGTGCAAATTTAGGGTTTCCACTTTCAGTAAGTCTTGCTTCCAGCTCAGTTCAGTTTTCTGTTGGTTTTGAGGTGAACTTACTATTTTTGGCATTGGCTATTTTTAGTAAGTCTATTTTTGGCAGTGGTCCAGTTGGCAACACTTTAGTGAGTTCTTTTGTTGTAGTAGTTGAGTATTCTGGTTTTGGCTTTAGAAGAGTAATTTTTGGAGAAATAGTATATTTCAAGGCATTAATGTTTTAATTTCAAGTTGACCCCTTGGCCTAGTGCATTAACTTAAAGTTGTTTTAAAAGGTGGACATGAAGGGGGGACACTTCATGAAGTAAATATTTAATATTTTCTAAAGTTATTTAATGCCTTGAATTGGGACGCCATATTGAGGAGAAATAAAGTGTTTTTCAAAATTGAATTATTTCAAAAAGTGAAATGGGCATCCCTTTTGGAGGGAAAAAAAGATGGAAGCTGAAGAGCGAACAATCATCTTCAATTCTCTAAAGCAGGCCATTGTCGTTCATTTCTTATCTTTGGTTTATGATATTTGTTGGCGTTTAAATTCGCACCTCTGGAATGCGGATTTGAAAACGGACAGCTATGCACAGATAAACTGCTCTTCAAATTAGGAGGGGAAGCTCCCTCTTGCTGATGGTGTTTGAAAGAAAGTAAACTAAAACTAAGTTGCCTATCTTTTTGATCAGCTTAGAGCACAAGGTTTTTAAACACAAACGCCGCAGCTGAGATTTTCTGATAAGAAGTTCAACTACGACTAACTTAAACTAAAGACGTTCCTAACCTCTCAAGTAATAGCAGAGCAAGAGAAGTTAGAAATTAACAAGGTAGATTCTTTGACAAAGATACTTCAATAATCTCTCTTTCAACGAACACCTACACACTTCACTGAAGCTGAAATAAAGATCATAAAAGTAGAACAACGATACGGAAATCTGAGATTTTAGACCAAGGCAAAAGAGGCTCATGATTTTATTACTCAAATCTCTAAAACAAAGCTCCCTTCTAACATGCCTTGAACAAGAAATTGCAGCTAAGGAGGCTTGCAAACTTATTCTTAACACAATAGAAAACAACAATCTTACTAACTCCTTGTTGGCTAAAGAGGCTCAACAATTTGCTTATCACAACACAAATGAACAATACTTGAGCAACAAATAGAAGGCACAATAGGCTCAGCGTTTTGTTCTCACTAGCACGGTTAAAAAGAAACTAAATGAGCAAAGGCTCTTATTTATAGACAAGCAGAGGAGTAGGGAACCCTAAAATCTCCTTGCTTTCACAATCTAGGGCTTGCTTAGCAAGCAAGCTTTATTACTAAATCTAGAAAGATAAAAACCCTAGAAAGCAGAAAAAGCGGAAACGCCAACTATTACATCTTATCTTCTTTCTATCCTCAAAGAATGGATAAGGATTATTCCAAGAATAGAAAGAAAGCGGGAAAGAAAGCTTCTAGAAGAAAGCTGCTTTAAAGCTCGATCACATCCGCTAGGAAGTTAGAGATTGTGTCCCGGTTCGGTGCATCTATGCCATCAAGAATATCTTCAGCATCTGCAATAGATCTCAGGAAATCTTCGACCTCATTGGCCGCTTTATCGAACATTGCTGACATTATTGAAATATGGCCTATCCTTCTGCCAATTGGACTGCAACTATGAACAACATTCTGGAACTGATTTTGTACCTCCTCAAGCCCGACATAGGAACCGTCTTCAAGACTGTACTGAGAGGGGATATCTATGACGAATTCGCTGATGAAAAGAAGAGCTTCAACCACCCTTTGTTTGTAGGTGATGAATTCTTCGGATATCCTCTCATAAGTTTTAACTTTGAAAACGTGACGCTCTCTCCAAGCAAGAATTTGTCTTTTATGCTCCTTTGAAACTGCTGAACCGTAGGCTGTGTCTAAATCAGCAATGATAATCTCATGCCTAGGTTTTACTTCAGCCAATGTTTGTTCAAATCCTTGGATGCCTTGACGAAGCTCATGAGCGTTTTCTCTCAACTGGAACATCCGAGGCAAAATCTCCTTTCCTTTGATAATGAAGCTCTCGATCCACTCCTAAGTCTCTTTCCCACATATGACCAGCTGTCTTAACTGATGGTGATCAGTTGGTG
This sequence comes from Sequoia sempervirens, assembly GCA_007258455.2. Taxonomy (NCBI): domain Eukaryota; kingdom Viridiplantae; phylum Streptophyta; class Pinopsida; order Cupressales; family Cupressaceae; genus Sequoia; species Sequoia sempervirens. The sequence continues at coordinate 376,014,555 of VDFB02075321.1, read as the reverse complement.
TCTCCAAGACCTGGGGCAGCAACTGAGTTGTTTGTGAAGAACCACGAGCAAGGTTAGAAATAAAAAGTCTAAGCTGTTGATTTTCAGCCTTGAGGGCTGCCTTGTCTTCTCCATCTTTAAGCACTCTTTCATGAAGGTTTTCGGATACAACTTTGAAGAGACTCAAATCTGCATGTCTGGTATTTCTACCGAGATTAGCCTTGACCATGACGAAATCATCCATATTCACCTCTTCCCTATTCTTATCTTTGGGGGCACTGCAGTCTCCACAACTATCTCGTTATCAGGATTCCTATCAAAGTGAACTTGCTTCTTTGCCTTCTTCTTAGGAGGTTCCTGATAGATGTTATCGAGATCATCAACACTCACTTGATATGAAGGCCTTCTCCTAACCCTTCCTAAGGAGTTCTCAAGCCAAGACACAGTAGTATCTTTACTAACTTCCTCAGGAGGTACTGCTGCAATCTCTTCATCATCTTCGATATCAAGATCAATGTGAATTGGTGAAGAACCCGTCAAAGGTACAGAATCATGTGTTGAAGGTGGCTCCTCTGCTTCATTTTGAGGTACGGGCTCGACAGGAGGAACTTTGAATCGACTGTAGGCTGTTCCTGTATGATTATGCCCGAGAAATCCAACCTTCTTTTTACATTTTTATTTGATCTACAACCTTTGACGCCATCTTGAGACTGACTTTTACCCTTTCCTTTGCCTGTGTTCTGGAAGAAGAGGGAATTATCCTTGGCGGCTCTGCTACTGGAATAGAGTTCTTCCTTTTAAGCACTAAGAAAACCTTACTATACTCAATGACTTGTTTTGTTCTGTCTTCAACTGAAAGAGATTCCTTGTTTGCCCAATTAACTTGTGGAAGGGGCTGATCTTCGATTCGTTTCTGAGTGTACATCGGTAGAAGCACATCTTCATCATCATCAGAGAGCCCTTCTATATCTTCATTTAAACAGTCTTTCATCTGATGGAGAGTTAGCCTGCTGTAACTACGCCTTCGCACTTCAAACTCATCTGCACAGTTAGCCCAAAAATCTTCAAGTGCGGGTATGTGATTATAGTTCTTCTCCAATCGGCCAGCGTAGACACCATGAGGATCAAATGATCGCCTCTCACTATAGGTTTTGAGACCGAATTTATCTAATCCTTCTCCAATTGTCCTGGCATCTGCAGCAGTCCTGCATGTATAAATACCCAACCCTAATGGAAAGTGAAGAGAGGGTTTCTTTCTATTTCTCAAGACTGTGTGGACACCGTGAGCCTGCCTCAAGAATTCCATGAAGATGACCTCATCTGCGGATACCTTAGCAACATGAGCGGGGCACCTGAATAACCATAGACCCTGAGATAGGTAAAGGTAGGAAACTGTATAAACCAATCTGCCCATTCCGCCATTGCTGCCCGGCAACTGAAGAGATGCGGACGTGCAATTCGTTGTCTAAGTCCCGCACTGTGTACATCAAGAATGCCTCGTTCACCCTTTTGTAGTGGTGCAACGACTTTATGAATTCCAGTGAGGATAATAGTTATATATGTGTTGTACGCTCAATGATCCTTCAGTGTTCAACCCTCTGAATTGACCTTGATAGGCCACCAGGTAGACTAGGTATGACACCATGTGGAATACATGAAACTGGAAATATTCTGTTATTTGCTGATGTAGGCAGTCACTAATCAAAGTAGGCCAATCATAAAACTCGGTCTTCTTCATGATGTGAGGTATGGCATAAAACATCCAAGGTTGGAACTTGGTGGCGTCTTCTGAGCCAGTGACCCTGTTGAGCAAAGTGATGATGATGGCAACCTCGTCCTTGAATTCTCCTCGCCCGACATTCTTGGGCAATGTCTTATGTTTTTCTTTCATCCATCTCTGTGCAATCTTCTTGCTATATTTATCTTTATGCATATTCCACATTTTTTCACATTCATCCCTTGAAAGAGTTACGCTTCAGCCATGGGGAATGGAAAAACACCTTTCGACCATATCAGGCTTTAGACGCAAATCAATCTACCGTCTGCTGACTGGATCTCCCTAGTAGCCGGGTTGTAATGCTTAATGCAAGCGATTACGAACTCAAGGCTCTGAACGATATAGGAATAGAACTGCAGGAGTCCGAATGTCCCAGGTTCTTGATTGAAGTGTTGCCTGCTCTCTCCAAGGCATGTAGATCGAACACCGGCTTGACATGATGCAAGTCTGTCTCAGCTGTTTTGATATAATTGTGAAAGAGAGCTGATTCGGACTTGAAAATATTAGGAGTGTACTCCATTTCAGAAAACTCGAAGAATGACTGTAAACTCGCCTTGTTTCAGACAAGTCTTGAACAATTTCTATTTTTAGAATGCTGATTTTGTACTTCAACGGACAAATTTTTGAGAAATTTTTCTGAGATATGGGTTTTGTTCAGAATATCGATACAAGACAACCCATATCGTCCGTTTTTGAAAATTTTGAATTTAGCCTGAAAAAGCAGCAAACCCTAATTTCTTCAATTTTTCCCAAAAAAAGCTGGCATCTGGGTTTTGTTCAGAATATGATTAGAAATGAACCCAGTTGATTAGATTTGCAAAACCCTGACATCTGATCGAAAAAACAGCCAACCCTAGGTTTTTGAATTTTCTTGAAAAAGGCTGCGATATGGGTTTTCTTCTGATTGGAAAGGACCCGGATGGTTGAAATTTGAATGCACTGAGGTTTTCAGCGACATGCAAGATAAAAGCACTTGCTGCAACTTGATGAAGTTCTTGAAAAATTCTTGAAGATTGAGGCAAAAAGACCAGGATAGTGAAAAATGGAAGGCCTTGGCCTTCGGCTTGAAAATTTGATCTTCTGGAACAAGAAGAATGAAAAAGCAAGGGTTTATGCTTGCTGGTCTGAAAAATCTGATGTAAAACCAGCAACTATGGATTCTTGAATCACAAAAATTCTTCAAACTTGCTGCTCCAACTTTCTCTTCTGGATGCTACTTGCAAAAATAATGAAAAATACATTGAAAAGAAGTGTTAAATAGACTTAGGGTTTGATTTAGGTTTTGCTTTCTTTTTTTTGCTTTTATTTTCAAAACCCTAAATCTCAGTCCCTTTGAATTTGGACGCCACCCTTCTCCTCTTGCAAATTTTGAAAATTTGAAAATTCGAAAATACTCTAAGGCATGAAACTTTGGGCGCCTTTCTCCAAGAGGGGCGCCTATTTTCACCAGTGTTAGTCAAAAATTTTCATTTTTCAACTTTTCTCCATTTTGACAGGCTACTTCACCTCTGATTTCCCGTTGACAGATCAACCCAACAGGCGAGCTGAGTGGTTCATGGCGGAGCCTGACTGAAACTGAGAAGGATGTTCTGGAGGCACCTCCTGCTAAAAACTAGATTTTGACCTTCGAATTCACGGGTGCACATTCCTTCTAGGGGCGCTCAACTTCTTCAGTGTTGGCCATTTTTTTTTTATTTCCAAGTTCTTCCTTCTCCCTTTGATTTTTTAATGAATCCTCGATTCCGGGAGCGATGATGATCCGACTGACTGTCTGAATATTTCGTTGGATAGCCAGATTGATTTTGATGAGGCACTCTTGGATGCTACTTCTGCAAATTCCATCATTTGAAGGCCTTAAAGTTTGGGCGCCTTTCTTCAACTGGGGCGCCCACTTCTACCAGACTTAGAAATTTTTTTCAATTTATTCATGTCTTTCACTTCTACGGACGATCTTGTTGAATTTCGAGCTCCGGGCGTCGGATTGATGAATGTCTGGGCTCGTTGCGAAACTGAGAAGATTTCAGGAGGGGTCTTTTGGAAACACTTTTGTCAAAAGGCAAATTTTAGGTCCTCAAAAGCTTGGGCGCCCCTGGCAAGCTGGGGCGCCCAACTTCACCAGAGTTAGTTTATTTTTCACATTTTTCACCTTTGCTTTTGGATTTCTCTTTTCAACTCTTGTCTGACCCTCTGTTCAGCCCCTTGAATCTGATGACTGCGAGCTCCGTTTGTCGTGCTGGATAGCTCACTGGAAAGCCTGTTGCATTCTGAAGATATCTCGTCATAACCCTGACTGCGAATTCATCTGTTTGAAACCTTGAAAATTTGGGCGCCTTTCTTCACCTAGGGCGCCCAGTTTCTCCAGACTTAAATTTTTTTTTAAACTTCATCTTCTTCAAGTTTCGGATCTTCATTTTATACCTTCCACTTTGACTCGAATTTGCCGGAGACTGGATTGTCGGATGCTCTGACGGGGATATCCATCTCGAAGCTGACTGAATACTGAGCAACTTCCATTGGAGATTCTAACCCTAATTCACTCATCTGATGCCCTAAAAAGGTGGGCGCCTTTCTTCAACAGGGGCGCCCAAACTCAGCAGTGTTAGAAAATTTTCATGACTTTTCAACTTTCTTCCTCGTTCTTCGTGCATGTTCATTGTTTCACTTTCTGCTAGAAGTTTAAGTGCTGAAATTGACACCTGGCAGTCGGATGACCTCCATTGATGACCTCGGAGGTCCAGATACGCTTCTGAAAAAGCAGAATAGACCCAGTAGGGCAAAACTGATTATTTGAAGATTCTGACTGCACCAGCCTGATACAGACATATTTTGAGCCAATCAAAATCAGTTCGGACCCTGTCGGACCAACTTTCTATTTTTAGAAAATTTTGCCAGTATCCGTTTCAAAAGAAACCCAGAAAAACCCATAAAACGTTACTAATTTTAGAAAATTTCTAAAAATAGCAGTTTTCCTAAAATTTAGGGATGAAAAACTGAGATCTGGGTTTTGTAGATTTAGCTACTCTTAGCAGACCCAAATTGTCAGAAATTGAAAATTTTGCGTTTTAACCCCTCATGCAAGACATGCACACCCAAATTTTGACCTTTTTGACTGATTTGACAAGACTTTTACCCATTTCTTCAAAATGTCTAAGTGTAACAAAAATTTTAATTTTGGGGTACAACAATATTGAAATGCCGCTGGTTTGAAATCCAGAATCCGGCTAAGGGAAAGCTTAGAAAATTTACTCCATTCTTCGGGCTTGAAACTATGGTTCCCTAAATGGTCTATTGGGAGTGTGCTTCATTCAGAAGTGCATATTGAGTATCAAAGTGAAGGAATTGGTGATTTTTATCAGTTTTGTGTTTGCTGGTTTATGACAGGTTGAATCAAGTTTTCATTTACAGCTTTTGGTGTGAATTTATTTAGCTTATGGGTATTGGTTCTATTGATTCCTATGCTAGAGGCAACCCTACTTATGCATTTGCAGATTTTAATTCAAAGTCTCCAATTTTTTATTGAAGTTCGCCCCTCTTGGGAGGCTGTACCATGCTAGAGGTGTGTTGGGATTCGCGCACAATTAATTGTTGAGCTTTTGATGCAGTTTCTTGGTTAAGAGTTGGGCACCTTCCTCCTCATATGCATTTGCAATTCATTTTAGAGCATTTGGAGGTATTTTGAAAGTGTTGTGAGCATTTTAGTGGTTTACAGTTTGTTGGTTAGACTTTTTCAGTTTGCTGGTTATTGTTATCAGATTTCCATAAGTTCAGAATTTGGCTTGTAATTCAGTATTTAAGAGGTTTAGAAGTTGGAAGAATCATCCTTCAATTATTTGCATTGGTTTTATCATTGTAACACTTGTAAATTGCAGATTTGTTTCATTGTAAGGCTGTGAATTAGTAGTACTAATCCAGTCATTGTTATTACTGCATTTACTTGTGAATTCCAATGCAAACACTTTAACCCCTGGATGGTTTACCGCCAGTATGGAGGAAATTAATGTTGTATGTACATTTCTCACCCACTGTTCAAGTGGCGAATCCCCACTAATGAGTGGATGCCCGCTAAGCGGATGAATTGTAATGTTTTCTCCCCATTGTTTAAGTGGTAGTGTGAAATCTCCTATGGCTGGATCACCACCTACTTGCATTCAGTTGTAATTCCATTTTCAGTTGTTGTTTAGTTTCCTTTGCCATATGCTATCACCTCGCCTTCTAAAGGATCTTGGTGAACATTCTTGGCATTGAGTTCTTTTAGCTTGTTTATCTTTTGGAAACTAATGCTAATCAATTGGCGTAGTGTTGATTGTTTGTGAAAATCCAAGAAAAAATTGGTTGGCATATTTCAGTGGTATCAGAGCAGAAGTTCCTACCATCCTATTGGGAAGAACAAAAAAATTAGTGTTGCCACAATGGACATCGACAGATTTGCCGAACAATTCATGAGGGAATGTGAACATGATGCTTCCATATTCCATGCAGAATATCAGACATGTCAGATGAGTTCAAGAATGATGTTTCTTTTGATTGCTACTTGAATTGTGTGTTGATTAGGAATCCTAGAAAAGTGGTTGTGGTCAATTACATCAAGAAAAAAATTAAAAGAGAAGCAGAACTTGCCATGCTTGAAGAATCAAGGAAGGAAGAAGCAAAAGGATCTGTTTGTGGTTTGCAGCCCACAAGTAAGCAAATTGAAGAGAAAAATTAGACAATTATTGGTGAAGAAGACACAAGCAAGGTGCACATTTTGGTTCAAAATGATAGTGCGTTTGACGAAGATACTTTGGCAAATGAGGAGATTAAGATAGAGTCCCAAAATACATCCATAGACTTGCATGAGATGGGAGATAATGAAGATTGTTTGGGTAAGAAGATCATTACAGCAGTCTTGAGTCCTAATAAGGATTCAACCAATGAAGATCTCAAGACAAATGGCTCCATAGAAGATGTTGGTAGAACAGTTGTGTGGGATGAGTACGTTGAAGAAGAGCAAGATGAGGCAAATACTAATGGTGTCTTTGAACCAGCTTATGACCATTAGGAAAGTGATGTTGCTGATGGTGATTCTGATGTGTTTTTACCTCCTCTTGTTGAAGATTTAGTGAAGGATAATTCTCTACTTGTTGCTGACCCAATTCCATATGAAGAATTTATGACAAGTGTCCAAAAAGATTTCTTTGGAATGTATGTGGGTACTAATGATAAAATCAGCAACACATCTACTCAAGATAATTTCATTGAAGAAAAGAATGACAAAATATTCAAAGCAACCAGCTTTGATGATTCTTTAATCCGATATAATGCTAGTGACTTGGGTAGTATTGGGTTTTGACTATCAAACTACATCTATGGAGAAAGTTATAGATGAAGATTTCAGTTTAAGAGGATTGGGGAGTGATTCTGTAAAGTGCCTTGCCAAATCTGATCCAAAAACACTGACTTTCTGTCTTTGGAATTTTGACAAACACTTTGCTTGCAACCTTAAACTTGCTGGTAATTGATTACAGATTGCTTTGCCCTTGATTTGATGAATGCAAATGTTGTTCAAATGCTTGGAAATAACTTCTAAGATATGTATTTGAAGTTCTAAAATGAAGATGCAACTCTTTTTGTGTTTTCAAGTGCATATAAATGAATTTCTAAATGCAAATGCACACCTACAGCCAAGAGGTATTTTCACAAACACTTGGCATACATACTAATTGAGAGAAATGTAATTACATAGAAGAAGCATTTTTACAAACATTTCTCATGCAATTTTCCTAATGCATATAACTATTTGCAGCACTATGACATTTCTACAAACATTTAGTATGCAAACTAACATGAGGGAATGAAAGCTACAGCCAAAGGCAATTTGTCAAACATTTGTTATGCAACCTTATAACTCCCTTTTATATTGATGCAAAAATGAGTACAAACACTTGCCAAGACTCTTGGCATTCAACTACAATATCCAACTATGAAGATGCCTTGAAATCTGATATAACAACTACAGCAGATATGAATAATGTAATTACATCAAATAACATGGACGAACCTGATACAAAATGGCTGCCAGCACTAATCCCTTCGATTCTTCTTGAAGTTGATGTATTTGCTCTCCAAAATGCAGTGCTATGCTTCCTTGGTGTCCCACAAACTTCTATGAATATTCTCAGAATTTTATATGCTCTCTTTCTCAAAATCGCACCACCTCTAGTAGCGCCCAGCCATGGAGGAATAAGCCAAAATCATAACCAGAAATATCTTCACAATTCGTGCCACCTTTCCTTAAACAAAATCGTCCCCTTTAGCATGAAATTGAGGGACTTCTTGAGCTGGAAACTCAAACTTCAAATAGCTGCAATCAACTCTTTCAAAATCGATTTCCTTCAATGATCAAATTTGTCCTTCAAACAAATAAATTCTTCAATCCAAATCTGCAATTGAGCTCCTTGATTTGATTTCTTCTTAGCACCAAAATTTGGCTGAAAGCCACAAAATTTTGCCAATGAAATCCAAAGTGAGAAGTTTAAAGTAACTCCACAATTCCAACTAGGGTTGGTGTTGCACAATTGAAATTGACACTTAACTAGCTAGGTTTGGTCTTTCACAAACGAAGACTGGAAATCAACAAGCTAAGCATTCAGCTTCAGCAATGTAGTAGAAAAGATGTATTCAACTCTAGATCTCCAAATGCATAGCCCAAGCCTCTTTTTATACTTTTTCAACCTCATCACCAAGAGACTTCTAGAAGATTCCATAAATATTTCTTAAGTGACTTTATTATTTTATTATTTTATTACTAAGTCACTTAAGTCACTTTTTATTATTAAATTAATTAAATAATAAGTCATCCCTTTTGATATTTTATTTTTTTGGAATAACTTAATAAATAATTAATTTAATAACATCTCTTGACTTAATTAAATCATCAATTAAGCTATCCTCATGAAATATCAATAATTTGGACAACGTAATTAAATAATTTAATTAAATCACCATACGTCCAATTCGGGGACATGACAAATTCATTCAAAGAGTCAACAATCGAAAAGGAGCAAGATGATCTTTTCCCTATTGATCATCACAATCAAACTTTTCACATTTGGGATCCGGGCGTGATGTCACCAAGAAATGATAAAGAACTGGAGTGGGATACATTTCCCTTTGATCCTGATAAAGTTCAAAGTTCAGTTTGCATTGCAAGCAATGAAGTGATCTTTGGAGGAGAAGTTGCAGCAAAGCCTAATGAGAACGTGAATTCTTATGTTAAAGAGAAGAATGTTTTAAAATCAACAAATGGTTTGGTTGCCTTTTAGATTGACACACAAGAAGAGTACGAGAACTTGAAAGGTAAAGATAGAGATACTAATTTGCTTAATGAAGTTGCTGATAGGCCTTCTATTCAGGAGTCATGTAGTGAAGAGGTTTGTAAAGAAGCTGATTTTGAAAATCTTGCCAATGAAAGCAAATAAAAAAAATTGATGTTCGAAGAGCAAATCCTCTTTGCTGATTATGATCAAGGGCCTAAAGAGCTGCAAGTTTTGAAGGATAACTTATTGGTTTCAGAAGAGAAAATTGTTAAGGTATTATCAAGATTTGATAGCACATACCATTTCATTGAAGAACTTTATTGGAAGTTTCAATCTGAAGAGAGACAAAATGGAGTTAAGTATGGAGACACTCTTTCCAAGATGCAAATCATCAAAGAGGCATTGGAATCCATTAAGTCTGATTATTTGCACTTACTCACAGATAGAGATAATGCTATTAAGTTTGTAGAGGAGACTTATGATGCCTATCAAGAGAAGGAGAAAGAGGTTGATAGGCTTTGCCTTGATCTTAGCTTAGCTCATCATTCATTATGCAAAACAGAAAATCAATCATCTATTGCAGCCACCCTTGAGGGACAAGAAGATGATACAAGGATTATGGAGATCAAGCAAATAGTTGAAGGTTTAAATGAACTCCAAAATGATGAAACCTTGCTTAATACTAAGGAGATTCATGAAGATGATGATATTTGGAAGGTATATCAAGAGTGTGAACTTTTGAGTAGGGAAGAAGATTTGCCACAAGGAGGAATAGCTTGCAGCCATGTGGTAGATGAAGCGACTGGTAATGTTTGTGGTATTTATCATGTTACATTCTATGGATCAGCAACTAATGATGGGCATCCTCAAGTAGATGAAGAAGAAGAGCTTGAATTCCATGAAGACACCAACAAAAGGGATGAAGGAAATGATGATTCTATGATGGAGTACAACAATCCTCTAGCTTCAAATGATTTGTTAAATTATAAGGTGATTGACAATTTCTATGTGGATGACATTGGTAAGAAGTTTTATGTTTATGATATGCATGATTTTATAGTCAAGCATGAGATAATGTTGGTGGATCCACTCTATATGTCTAGCAATACTCTTTGGGAATGGTTAGTAAATGAGCATTTAATGGTGTCCAAGTTTGAACTTGCTGGTCTTCACTCAGCAATAACCAATGGAAGAGTACCACCTATATGAAGAGGGTTGATTTGGTCAGATTTTAGAAATACACAACAAATTGTGGGAGAATTTTTAGACTTGGCTCTTTGGATTCTAGATGGTGCATTGTTGATTAGTCATTATTCTAAAATGCTGGTCATGAAATGTTTAAACTATGCATTGATGGTTGCAGCTGGTTACATGGTTTGGTGTGCACGAGTCTTTCACTATAGCTCTTGGAGATATGTTGGGAATTCTTCCCAATGTGTTGGAGTTTGTTGTTGGTTGGGAATTCATGTTTGGAATCCTCAACATGGTTTGATGGAGATTATTACAAGTAGAAAGAGGAATCTTTGGAGAAATAAGGATTCAATTTTCAGAGTCTTTGATGTTGCTCCCATTTTTTCCAATCATTTGATGGTTCCTATGGTACATCTATTGGTGGATTGGAGAGACGCTTCAAACAAAAGATGGTTTAATGATGGGTTGGAGTTTCTTGAGGGAATGATTCCAGCCTTGGGCATGAACAATTGTCATCATGTGGGCACTGATCTCCAAAGTTGCAGCAGCTGCTCAATTCTTTGTATGCTGATTTTCCTAAATCAGACTTTAATTGGTTTATTTCAGATTTCTTGGGCAGCTGGTTAGTACACTCATTTTTTCTCTTCACAATCTCTTTTCAGTGAGGGTTTATGGCCTCTAAAGTGGGAAATGATGTTTCAGTGTGATTTGGATCAGTTTTGGATGGTGTTCAAATTATTTTTCAATGATCATCTTTGTTCAATCTCTAGCACTAGTGTTAGGGGCAGCGAACCTTTGCTTGATTTGGTTCAACTTTTTAGGACTCTTTGGGGAAAATTGGTGAAAATTTTCAGAAGCTTTCCTGATTATGACGAAGTTACTCAAATGAGGCATTATACATCCTTGAGGAGTTTTGGTGATGTGGCTGTTATGACCATGCAAAGAGCTGTTTTCTCCTTTGCAAATGGATATGATGGAGTCACATTTGTTGTTGTGATTTGGTTTGATGCTTTGAGGAGTGATGCTGATGAGAATATTTTTGAGCTGTTTAGATTAATCTTCTTTGTTCTCAGAATGGTGATTGGCATTGACATTGCAGATGATAATTCCTTAGAGATTTGTGAGCATGAGATGTTGTTAGATTATGATTTCAGTTCTTCCCAGTTTATCAGTTTGAGTTTCATGAATGGTAACTTCTTGAAGTTACAAGGGAGGTGTTGTGACCTTTTCACACATCGCCCCATTGCAAATGGGGACCCCTAATTTTTGCTTCGTTTCAGTCTTTTGGCTTGATTTTGGTTAGTTTTCCTGTTGTCTCTCTCTTGTTCTGTCTGTCTTTCCGGGATTGTGCCCGTCTGAATTGAAATTTTGGCTAAGTCTGAGGAATTAGTGTTTTGAATCTTCTGACCAGTTTGAAGTCAAATGAAGTAAATAAATTTAAATCTGAGCTTGGCACTGCAGTCAGTAAGCTCCCAGCGGGTCCCTAGCAAAATCTCAGTGAATTCCGACAACTTACTATTTTTAGTAAGTGCCTAATTTGGGGCATTTTCTCAGCACTCTTGAAGTTCCCATCGTTACACTCCATCCAAAACACATCAAGCTATTTGTCTACAAAATTTGAGTCAGAACTGACAGCTTTCTATTTTTAGCAAGTTCACCTTCAAGAGCTGTTTTTAGGGTTTACATACGAAGTTTTTCAATGCATGTTTGGAGATTATTTCTGGGTTTTCTGAGACCTATGCAGCGATATAACATGCAAGATGAAATGATAACTTTCAGCACTCAACCTTCGGAGGCTATTTTTAGGGTTTTCATGTTGGAATTTTCTACGCATGTCTAGACATTCTTTGTGGGTTTTTCGAAAGCTTCGCAGTGGTGTAACATGTAAACCAAGACCGAGACTTTTTCAAGAGCTGTCTTCAAAGGCTATTTTTAGGGTTTGCATGTAGGACTTTTCAGCGCATGTCAGGTTATTCTTTATAGGTTTTTCAAGAGCTACGCAGCGATGCGACATGCAAGGCAAGATGATCACTTTTCAGAGACTTACTATTTTTAGCAGGATCACTCCAGTAGCGGCCCAACACCTCAGTATCAGGAACAGAGTAAAGTGCAACAGAAACAAGGTCAAACGAAGGTTATTTGATCGACATGTCAGATTAGGGTTTCCAGCTTCGGGGCCTAAAATGAGGGGTCAAACGCCAGAATTTTCAGAAATCGGTGTATCCCACTGCAACCAGCATCTTTCAAGCTATCCACTAGTAAAATTTGAAGGCAATCGAAGCACTTACTATTTATAGTAAGCCACTTCTGAAACAGGCTATAAATAGTAAGTTAGCAATAGGCGCCAGTGTGAACAGGCAAGTCATCCCATGAGGGTCACGCCATTCAAATTTCAAGTTGAACGAAGTTGTGGAAGTCTCGAAATCATGCAGTTACTATAAATAGTAAAACACCTCCAGAAACATGCTATAAATAGCAAGTCAGCACGAGATGGCAGTGTGAGCAGATTAACTAGATCATGAAGGTCTTGTGGTGAAAATTTCAAATCAATCCAAGCTTCAGAGGTATGAAAATCAGAGGACTTACTAAATACAGTAAACTAGGGCGAGCAAGCTAAAAATGCCTAAGTTTGAGAAATTTCCTTCACCCCCTGTGAAATGCGCCTAAGGTAAAGCTGGCAGAAGGATGGAAAATTTCAAATGTTGATAAATCCTGCTCAACCCCCAAAATGCACCCTGTTATGGTGTGAGGCCAAGACAAATTCTAAGGCATTGGAGTTAAATCCTCCTCAGCATGCCAAATGCGCCCTGTTATGGTGTGAGGCCAAAAAAAAATTCTAAGGCATTGAGATATTCCTGCTCCTACCCCTAAATGCGCCCAAACATGCTGAAGGTGGTGACTCTTTAAAAAAATGTTCTAAGTGTTGTTTAATTCCTCCTCCTACCCTCAAATGCGCCCAAAGAGAGAGGTGGTGATAGAAAAAGTTTCTAAGGCGTTGGGTTATTCCTGTTCCCTACTTGAAATGCGCCCAACTTGCTAGGTGGATGAGGAAGTTTCAAGTCGTTAAATTCCTCCTCAACATGCAAAATGGGCCCAAGGGTATTGAAGCTGGTGGCTAAGGAAAAAAGTTGTTAAGTGTTATAAATTCCTCCTTGATGCCTCATATGCGCCCAACTTGGAGGTTGGTGATGGAAATTGCTTAAGTGTTAGAAAAGTTCCTCCTCAACACATAAAATGCGCCCAAGTTGCCAAGCATTGGAGGAAGTTTGAAAAATTTCTAAGGGAAGTAAAATTCCTTGACCCCACCCAAAATGCGCCCAAGTCACCTTGCCTTGAGGATGTTTAAAAATATGCTAAGTTTTGTTAATTCCTGCTGGGGTCTTGAAATGCGCCCATAGCACTATGAAAGATGATAAAATTTTTCTAAGTGTTGAAGTCTCTCCTCTAGGAAAATACGCCCAAGTTTGAGAAGGTGATGAAATTTTCTGAGACATGGATGAATTGGCAGGGGATACATTAAAATGCGCTAGCTTCATGAGATCGAAGGAAATTGTCAAGGAAAAGCAAGAAAATACGCCCAGAGATGAAGAATGAAGGTAAATTTTGATGGCAAAATATTTTCCTAAGGTATAAAATTCAAAAATTAAATGAACCCCTTCGTTTGTAGACCCATGAATTTGGTGTTTTCTGAAGAGAATTTCCTTCTGGGTACTGGATATCTTCGACAAGGAGATGATTTTGAAATTCTTCACGCCCTGCCGAAGACTTTAAGATGGAGATTTTACTCGGGTGCTTGGTTGATGAAATTTTCTAGAGGAATTAAATTATTTCTAAGGCAGATGGGTTGGAAATTTGTCTAAGGCATTGAAATATGAAGCACAGGTGTTGTACGCCCAGCCAACAGATGACGAAAAATCATGAAGAAAGCAAAGTTGGCTAGAGAAAAGGATGAACTTGATCACTCAGGCCTTGGAGATCAAAACACGAAGATCAGGTAAGTGAAGTGGATTTATATTATAAGTGTTTTGATGCTCTTCTTTTGTTTGTTTTGCAGAATGAACATCGGGACGAGGCATGATGACTTAGGAAGATGGAGCAAGTACTCCAAGACTACATTTCAACCTCGAAAGAAGAAAAGTTGCAAGAAATGGCTAAGTGTTGAGACCTAGTATGTGCCCAACTCAAGTGGCAAAGAAGAAATGTTCGAGTTCAAGACAAAAGAATCCTTCCAAGCTTAGGATGGAGGGAAAACTGAGAACCCAAGCGTTAATGGTCACCATCAAGTATTTCAAAGTTGAAGAACGACATCAAGGAGGAAAATCATCGTCGAGCAGGAGAAAGAGGTTGCAGGCTTGGAGTTAGATCGAGAATGTGCCTGCCATATCCATTTAAGGAGTCAAAGCAGTGTTGACCAAACTCAGCCCATTTGCAGTTAGAGAAAGAACAATGTGAACGTGTTTCCAAACAGGAATCTTCTAGAAGATGATGGACATTAATTGCTCATTTATCACTCCACTCTTCTTGGTGGTGGTTTTTAGGGTTAGGGCTTATGTGGCTCAATCTGAGCCCTTCATTGTAATGTAATATGAGCCGTCCATGGGACTGGGCCAACTATAGAAGGGGCATCCCCCCTCATTTGTAAATTATTAGATTAGCTCGGAGATAGGAATATAGAGAGACAACTTAGAGATAGTTTAGTATAAATTGATAGAGTAGTTTGAAGAAGAAGGAAAGTTTTTCCTTTGAAAACTTTGTAAGAAATTGTTGTGAACACTCTCTCAATAAAAAGAGTTTTCATTGATGATGATTTCGTCTTTTGTTGTGAGCAGCTAGCAAGGTTTCTTCGTCCTTCTGATTCAAGTAGAATAAATTTCATTTCATGCATGTAGTAAATAGTAATAATAGAATGTAGTGTTTGATCTAAGCAAGCTTCGCTTATCCATACCACTAACGGGTTCACTGATGGTGTGTTCGCCTTGTGTGGTCAACTGGAAACGTTGTGGACCTCACTTCAATCACAGTTTGAATGATGGTATGCGTCGTTGTGATGGTATCTTCATGTCAAGTGGTGGTTTGAATATCTTTAGTCACCTCCCTTGAAGATTGCACCGACTCCGTGGAAGCTGTCCGGCGCGAGGCAAAGCGAAGTCCGGTTGAAGTTTGCTGAAGTTGAGCTCCGTATCCTGCATTTAGGATAGAATTTAGACTTTCAAACCCTGCACCCATTTTAATTCAGTACTTTTTGGTTAGTTTAGGAAACAAGAGCTTTCTAGACAAACCTTTCGAGCATTCAAATTCCTCTCTCCACTGTTGAACAATTTCGTAAGTCCCCTTGAAATACCAGCAAAATCACATCGAGCCAACTGAGACTATCCACTGCATTAAGGAACCTTGGAGTTGAATGCATGATCTTTCTAGCAATCTTAGCATGCAGGAGATTTTGTTCAAGAGAGGATAGAGTCGCCGTTGGTAACTTTATTCTGTGTTGGTGCGGTCTCGAAAAACACATCAACAGGAGGTTAGAGCAGAATTGGCACAAGAGTTTTAACTGGATGATCAGAGTGGAGCAGCTTCAGCATGGTGGGACTTTTCAAAGATGGACATGGGACCTTGGGATCCTATTTGTTTTGATGGGATCAGTTTGGAGTGTAGTGGCATTGCTTGAGGACAAGCAATTTTGGGGTGGGCGGACTGTAATGTCCCCAATTTAGCCCTACGCTCTTCATTTGGATTTAGCCTATTTCCAGAAATCCGTAGGCTACTCAGATGTGCAAATTTAGGGTTTCCACTTTCAGTAAGTCTTGCTTCCAGCTCAGTTCAGTTTTCTGTTGGTTTTGAGGTGAACTTACTATTTTTGGCATTGGCTATTTTTAGTAAGTCTATTTTTGGCAGTGGTTCAGTTGGCAACACTTAAGTGAGTTCTTTTGTTGTAGCAGTTGAGTATTCTGGTTTTGGCTTTATAAGAGTAATTTTTGGAGAAATAGTATATTTCAAGGCATTAATGTTTTAATTTCAAGTTGACCCCTTGGCCTAGTGCATTAACTTAAAGTTGTTTTAAAAGGTGGACATGAAGGGGGGACGCTTCATGAAGTAAATATTTAATATTTTCTAAAGTTATTTAATGCCTTGAATTGGGACGCCATATTGAGGAGAAATAAAGTGTTTTTCAAAATTGAATTATTTCAAAAAGTGAAATGGGCAATCCCTTTTGGAGGGAAAAAAAAGATGGAAGCTGAAGAGCCAACAATCATCTTCAATTCTATAAAAGCAGGCCATTGTCATTCATTTCTTATCTTTGGTTTATGATATCGAAATGCCGCTGGTTTGAAATCTAGAATCCGGCTAAGGGAAAGCTTAGAAAATTTACTCCATTCTTTGGGCTTGAAACTATGGTTCCCTAAATGGTCTATTGGGAGTGTGCTTCATTCAGAAGTGCATATTGAGTATCAAAGTGAAGGAATTGGTGATTTTTATCAGTTTTGTGTTTGCTGGTTTATGACAGGTTGAATCAAGTTTTCATTTACAGCTTTTGGTGTGAATTTATTTAGCTTATGGGTATTGGTTCTATTGATTCCTATGCTAGAGGCAACCCTACTTATGCATTTGCAGATTTTAATTCAAAGTCTCCAATTTTTTATTGAAGTTCGCCCCTCTTGGGAGGCCGTACCATGCTGGAGGTGTCTTGGGATTCGCGCACAATTAATTGTTGAGCTTTTGATGCAGTTTCTTGGTTAAGAGTTGGGCACCTTCCTCCTCATATGCATTTGCAGTTCATTTCAGAGTGTAATGCCCCGCCACGCAACCCTAGGGGAAGTTGCAATTAATTACACAAACACAATAATTTTTTTTTTTGTTTAAGTACAAATAACATGAAAGTTCACTACCCATTGCCAATAACCCCTAAGGTTACGAGACTGAGTTTACTTAAATCCAAACAAGGTACATGAATTAAAAACATAACATCGAACTATTTAACAAATTAAATACACATACATTCCATACATGATAAAATCACATCCAAGCATAAGAGATACCACATGTTTCCAATAATATGATTTACAATGCGATTACAACACTCATTCCCCGAATGAGGTAAATCCAATAAGCATGGTTACAAATTACATCTTCCACCTCGATACAAAGAGGGGTAATAAATTACAATAATAACTGAAAAGAATAAAGCATGAAAGTAATGGATCCCACGAGCTCTCCAACTGGAAATCTCGTCCACACGAACAAGAAGACAACCCAACGGATTAAGGTGCACGTTCCACCCAACCATGTGATACCTGAAGGCTCACCCCCCGTGCTAGGAGATAGTAACAAGGAATCCTATACAAGACCATTAACCCCTAGACACAGGCTAACTCACACTGACACAACCAATCACATGAACCATACATCCATAAGGATAACACAAGTACAACTCTAACATCACTGACATAAGTCACATTGCTTTCAGAAATAAAACAGATCGAGTATGATAAGAAGACCATACACATAAAACCAAATACCAACTGTTGTCGTAGAAAGAGTGTCATCACATAGCTTGACATGGGATATCCTCTGGGAATCTTCATAGGCTCCGGCCCCCACTATGGGTTATCCTGGTGGCCTCAACCGAATTCCGACACCCATACTCACTCATGCGGAATCAAATACCTCTCGTAAAGACAAGATAGATGACCTTGCCATTTTAGGCCTTCCCACTCATCCCAAGCCTGTACTAGCATTTGTGTCTATGAGTGAGGCTAAATTATCTTGATTAATGTGAAATACTACCTAACTTCTAAGTATATTGATTTAGTTATCACTTGATTAAACCACCTCTGAAGGTTACCTAGTTTACCTCTTTGGGCTCTGGCGCCTAACTGAAGCCACTCTTCTACTTGACAACACACAATAGCCAATCACCAAGGGAATCTCAAGTGCATAATAACATGGTAAAACCACTCCAACTCTAGGAGGAACACATAATGAAAACTCACCCCAAACATAGGAGGCAACAAAACACCTAATCCACTCCTTCCAAAGGAGGCACAATTCACATAATCCACTCCTAATCCAAAGGAGGCACAAACCATCCCTGTTCACGAAAACCGGGTAAAACAATGGGTACATCAATATGCACTACCCAAGACTATACCAATGGTTGACTATCATAACGACAACCCATACAAAATACATGAAAACCCCCTCTGGAAGACTTACATAACAATTGACACAATTGACCAACACCGAGAATGAACAAAACATCGCTAGAAAGCATTTCAGGCAATTAAATAAACTAATGTTAGGATTTCCTAAATCCAATCAACTCAATCAACGTTACTTGCAATTATTCAAAAATAAATAAAATTTAATTCGCAACGTTGAGAAATTTAAAATTAAAGATTTAACTCCGTGTTTCTCAATCATACAAAATAATCAAAATCAAGTTGTTAAATAAAATCATTTGATTAAAAAAAAAATCTATTTTTATTTCAACTACGGTAATGAAATAATCACCTTAAAATAAATTGTATTTAATACACATATATATTAAATATATATAAAAATATATACTTAGTGTATATACAAATTTATATATATATTTAAATATATAATTATTATTTAAATAAATCCATTTAAACTCAACCATTTAAATTCCAACTCCAATATTTAAAAAATATATATATATAATATATATATTATATATATACAGTAAAATTTATTTAATTAATATTAAAAAAAAAACATATTATTAAAAATATATATATATATATATATATTCATATATAATATATATTCATATATAATATATATATTATATATATAATAATTTAATATCATATATAATATATATATTATATATGAAATATATATAATATAAAACAACAATGAAAAGACAAGTCTTTTTTTTTTTTAAAGGCCCAAAGCACGCAGGGCTCTTGCTGCTGCTACGCAGCCACTCCCAACAATGGGGGTCGCTGTCTATGGAGGCAGTGCCTCCCATTGCTGGGGGCGACTGTGGGGGTATAACCCCCCCCCTTCCGACTCATTTAATATTTGTTTAATAAAATAAAATATAACCTTAAACAAAAAACGAATTTCCTTGTTTCATTTTTGATGAATTTCTAGAAGACACAGAAGGTTTTTTTTTTTAAATAAAATTTCTATAGAAATTTCTTCTGGGCACATGCATATACAATATATATATATATATATATAATATATGTATATATGTATTCACAAAATATATATATTATATATATATTATATATTATATATATATTATATATATAATTTTTTCTCAAAACACAGTCAATATGGACAAAAATTTTCTACATAAGAACTACATGGCAGAAGAATTTCCAGCACAATTTCTTACTTTCAAACTTGAAATGAAATTTTCTTTTGCTCAACTTTTAATTTTCTATTGTTTGATTCTTTCTTTGCTTTCTTTCCCATGATTTCAACAGAGTTTTTGCAAGTTTTGAAATAAGATTTGACATGGGTTTTCTTTGCAAATCAAACATAATTTAAATATTTTCAACAGCATAATAAAAATTTGTAGAACATTTCAAAATGAAGACTAAATTCATAGGAAGAAAACCTGGTTTTTTTTCTCGAAAGTTTGAAGGGTTGCCAATGGTGCTTTGAATCCTTATTCTGTTTCCAACTCCTCCAAGAAGTCCCACTTGCTTCTCCAAAATCCAAATCCAATCTAATATGAACAAAACCCTCTTTTCCTTTTTTTTTTTCACACAGCAATTTCTCTCCACAAATTGAAAATTAAAATTTTAAAATCCCATGGAATGGCTCTCATAGAGTTTCCCCAAATTTAGTCAAACCCCTAAAATATCCCATCCACCCAATTTATTGCAAATTTGGAGATATTTTCATTTTTAAAATTTAAAACAAAATTGCTTTCAAAATGGACTTTTCATATATTTTAAAAAAAATCTCTTTTTAACAAAAAAGGTATTTAACTTTTTTAAAAAGAAAATTCTTGTACACAATATTTTCAAAAAGTGCAATTTAAAACATGATTTTCATTTTATTTTTAATTTAAATCAAAATATCCAATAATGCCAAAACAACTAACTTAATTCAATTTATCACCATTAACTTAATTAATCAATAAACTAAATCTAATCCAAGAGTAGATTATTTTATTAATTAAATTAAATTAATCAATAAATAACTAACATTTCAACATTGCAACTAGATATATTTAATCATCATTTTAACTACACAAGACATTTAATAACCTTTATAATTTGCAATTAAATAAAAACCAAGGTGAAATGGACAACATTAAAACGACTAAACCCGACTACAACTCGACGACACACTATGACTAGGGTGATGACTTGGCACAAAAAACCTAGCTACTCTCTCCCAATCGATTACCGTTGGTCAATGGACACGCTCAAACTTGCGAAACCAGGTGGAGTCGATGTCCTATACCTGCAGTCTTGCAAACAAAACGAGTGTCGAACGTGCATATAACATAGTAAAACACACCGTGAAGAGGAAATCGCGGAATCACAGGACGCTCGCATGCGACTGATGTGATTCCGTCCCCTTCACCAATACAGTATTGCTAACCAACGCATCTAACATCAATAATATAATCAAAAGCATAAAGCATCATTAATTCAAATATATGCTAAGCTAATCCAAAGCATGCCATAACGATAACATCTGAATAAAATACCATCACATCAAAATATAACGTTCACATCGCTTAACAGTTAGTGGTCAAAAGTAACCAAGTACCATAGTCAAAGTAATAGCAGAACAAAGCATAACAAGAACACACTGTCCGATCAAAAGAGCCAAAATGGAGGGGTGCTACACAGAGCATTTGGAGGTATTTTGAAAGTGTTGTGAGCATTTTAGTGGTTTACAGTTTGCTGGTTAGACTTTTTCAGTTTGCTGGTTATTGTTATCAGATTTCCACAAGTTCAAAATTTGGCTTGTAATTCAGTATTTAAGAGGTTCAAAAGTTGGAAGAATCATCCTTCAATTATTTGCATTAGTTTTATCATTGTAACACTATAAATTGCAGATTTGTTTCATTGTAAGGCTGTGAATTAGTAGTACTAATCCAGTCATTGTTATTACTGCATTTACTTGTGAATTCTAATGCAAACACTTTAACCTCTGGATGGTTTATTGCCAGTGTGGAGGAAATTAATGTTGTATATACATCTCTCACCCACTGTTCAAGTGGCAAATCCCCACTAATGAGTGGATGCCCGCTAAGTGGATGAATTGTTTTGAATTGTAATGTTTTCCCCCAACTGTTTAAGTGGTAGTGTGGAATCTCCTATGGCTGGATCACTACCTACTTGCATTTAGTTGTAATTCCATTTTCAGTTGTTGCTTAGTTTCCTTTGCCATATGCTATCACCTCGCCTTCTAAAGGATCTTAGTGAACATTCTTGGCGTTGAGTTTATTTAGCTTGTTTATCTTTTGGAAACTAACGCTAATCAATTGGTGTAGTGTTGATTGTTTGTGAAAATCCAAGAAAAAATTGGTTGGCATATTTCAGTGAAGTGTCCCACCCCAAATGAAACAATCTCTATTGCGATTTTGCTCGATTAATTTTCAGTTTGATAGATTTGCAATTTTATCAAACTCAGCTCAAAACAATGCATTCATAATAATGAAAATCAAGATGAAATGCTCACACAAATCTGATGATCAAACTTCCACATTTCATTCCTCATATATTTGACTGAGCATGATAATATAAGAACAAAGATAAACTTCAGATTTCTAACATTCTCAGGCTCTGCATTAACAAGGGGCAGTTTCATAGATATTGCTCTCAGTTTTGCTACAGCAAGCTACACTTTTCAATATGCCATTATTCTGAGTTTTAGCATTAGATGGCTAAACAAGATAGATTTATTTCTGACTGGTGAAGGTAACAGCAACTTGCAGCTTAGAGTATTTTTCTGAGTAATTCCTAGTGAGTAGAACATAAACAACAGTCCCAGATTTTTACGGCAGTATGGCAGAGTTAATAACTCAAGAAAATTTCAATAATACATTGTAAGTATGCTCAGATTTAGACTGGTAAGGTATATCAGGGTCTGCTATTAAAATCGCACTACTCAGAAATGCTCAGAAGTTTATAAGACTGCAGTGACAACAATGAACCAACAGCAATCTGAATTAGTTATTAAAATGCAGTTCCAACCTGGAAAGTCACGTTGGGTCACAAATGCATGTGCAGCCTCCACTATATTGAGAATAGTGCACAGAAATGGCACGCACCACCAGAGATAGCTCCCATGACCCTTCCTATACAGCCAGCACCCTTCTTAGCACTTTGATGTCCCTCTATGAGACTGTTATCTGCTGTTGACAGCCACCAATAACCATCTGTAGATTCTACACCCAACGCCTGGCAAATAAACTCTTTAATATCCTTTGACCAGCATTAGGAAGGATTCAAGCATAATGACCAATCATCAACGATAGTTACAAACCCTGAATAATGATGAACTCTGGAAATTCTTCACGACCTGTGAAAATGATATTCAAACCCTTTTATCTGATATCCTGCAATTTTTCAAACTTCCTGATAAATTCTTCTAACCCTAGCTTGAAGCTTTCCTGTAACTCTTTGAAGCACAAGCACAACCTCTAAGTGAAGTTGTCTGCAAGCTAGCTTGGGAGTTCTCTCACTCCTGTACCAAGCTGATCTTCCTGAGGGATTTTGTCCTCAACAAGTTTGAGATTTTTCAACCAGCAAACACTAGCTGAAGCTCTTCTCCAGAATTCTCCAAAACAAGAATAATATTCATGAATTAATAAAATGAGCTTCAAATGCCCTTTTATAATACTCAATTTGCATTTGCCTTGATTTCATTTAATTTACTTTAATTTCATTTACTTTTCCCACCTTTTTGGTGCACAACTCAATAATATAAAGTATAATTTATAAATCACTTATATCTCCCCTTTTCAAAATAACACTTTAACTTATATTATAAAGGACACTTTTAAAATCATTTAAATCCCTTTAATAAAGTCCTTATGTCTCCCTTAAATTGCTTTTTAATAATGACCTTATGATTATATAAAACCATATATTATAAAGGTCATCTTATTCCACTTTATATTTAATCATTATTAAAGTTAATACTTTAATAATAATTAATAAACCGTAACTCCATAAAAACTCATCATTAACTGATTCTACCAACACCACGAGGTTACTCACTACTTTCTCTGCTCATCAGAATGGCTTACTATAAATAGTAAGGTTGGACCCAAATGTCCAAGTAACTTACTAAAAATAGTAAGCGTGTGTCAAGTGGTCCTAAATGGCCTCTAGAAGGTGCACCACAAATGAATTGGGCACTGAGCTGAAGAATACTGAAATAAACACCAAAGGGTCTACTGAAGAGCCAAAGATTTCCCTTAAAAGGGTCCCCTGAACAACCCTGTTAGCCTACGGGGACCAGTTGGTAGACTAACCACTGCATCTGACCACTACTTAGGAAAAGGGGACATTACAATATGATTTATGTTGCATGCAAAAATTCTGCCAATAGTTTTCATGTTTGTATCAATTATTGTCTTTTGTATTCCTTCGTGTCTTTTTTCCAAAAGTCTTTTGAGGCTTTTTGTGATCATCCTATAATTGGTGACAAGTTTCCAAATATCGCTATTAGGGTTTTCGACCTCATTTTGGTAGATATACCCGCTTCTCTAGACAACACACCTTAAGAGCTCAACCTTTCAAATGATAACATTTCTAAAATTTATTTAAAGTAGGAGCTATCATTGGTAGGTATGTTCATGGGTAAAATAGTGGATTGTAGAAAAACTTTCAGATTGGATAGGTAAAGTATGGCCTAATATTTCTATGCTTTAAATCTCTTTTCTTGCAAAAGTTTTCTTTTTATCGGCTTTCAGTTTTGCAAAGGAGGAGTTTGTGTGGAACAACAATCTGTGGTTAGGCAGTCATTTTAGGTTTCTTATGCCCCTAGGAACCTTATTTTAACCTTGATTGTGTTTCCTTTTTGAAAGGCCCCTTTTGGCTTCATTTCTACAACCTTTTGCTAGTTTATAAAACAAAAAACATGATACAATTGCTTTCAGAAAAAAATGGAGAGTTTCCAAGTTTGGATGGGGCTCAGTTAACTTCCTCTAGTAAGTTTGCATGAGCCTATGTTTATGTGGATTTAACAAAGCCAATCATTGTATGCTCAACATGCATGCTTTTCAGTATGTAGATTATAAAGGTATTCCATTAAGGTGTTTTAGATGCAATAAAGTGGGTCATCAAAGAAGTGAATGTGTTTATTTTGAAAGAGTTCTCCCTCAACATATTGTGATTTTTAAAATGGTTACCCAAGAATAGAATCGTGGATGTGGATTTTGTATGGAGAAATCATGATCATTTTTTAGTTGGTAGGCAAAAACAAATGTATAGTTCAATTTTGGAAAAGGATACTAATAAAAAAATGGTGTTTGATGCTTGTTCTTTGGAGGCAACTCTTTTAAATAGTGTTTTTCTTGTGACCCCTTGCTGCAAAAAGGAGCTTTTGAGTACAAAATATTTGCGAGGGTGAAATTCCAGCGAATAGGAAAATGGTAATATGGAAGAGGATGTATTCTTGTTGTGTGAAATGTCTTATAAATAGGATTTTATGATAGACATAGGGGGTATACACTCCTCAAATAATGGTCTAACCATTATTAATAGCATGAAAAAACGCTCTATGTAAACTGCAACGTGCTGACACTTTATAGGGGGACCACCTCCAATGTAAAGTGCCAACACATTGGCCACAACATGCTGATGGTTTAACCTCTTTCAAGAAAAAGGGTTAGGGAAATGGATGTGGAGATGTTGCAGATTGAGACTTGAGGCATGTTGGATGAAGTGGCCCTATGGACATTGGACAACCCCTTTTCTTGTAGGAGAAGAGGGTTGCCTTTAGAAACTTAAATTTTCTTATGTAAAAGTTATAAGGTTGATTTTGTACATTGTTTGAGTTTCTAGTGGTAGTTTTCCAGCTATAGTGGTTTCTATGTTTTTGTAGGGTTTATCTTCATTTTCAAAGTATCACTGTATTTCTGTTGACTAGTATGGGAGAGGGCCCCAATAGAATCCTCATTATTTTCATAAAAAAAATTTAACTCTTGTGCTTGAAGAGGAAGACTTGGGCTGGTATCTCATGAGGTTGGATATTTGTAGATGTTATCGCACCCATTGTAAATGACATGACTGTCATGTTGGTGAGGTGAGTTGAGTAGGTCAACACATTCCATGGGAACATTTTACATTGTATTGTGTGGTGAGGAAAAGAACAACAAAAGTGGCATTGCAATTTTCTCTTGATATTTTGTTATTTGGATGCTTTTCTTCATCCTTCCAAGTTTTAAGGTTTGTAGAGTCCTAGATGACATTGTGTGGGCAATTGGATTGCAATGAACGGACTTTGTGAGATGAGATTCTTCATGTTGTATCATGAATTGTTCCATGGATGAATATTCTTAATAAGAAATTGTTTAAATATGTCTCCTTGCAAACATAGGAATACTATAAAGTCTTTGAGTATGAGTTGTGAATTAGGAGTGCTAGAGTTGGAAATTTCAGTAGCTTTCTCATTTTCTTCCTTAATCTTCTCTTTGAAGCTTGTGCTTTTGCATGTTGTAATTTTAGATTCAAGCATTCTTCATAGGGTGTCTGTAGCATTTATGAGAAGCACAATATTTTGTGGCATGCTCTTTTAAGAGTTGGGCTTGTAGTGGAATTCTAGAGACTACATTCTTTTGCTGGTTAGGGGTATATAACTCTAATTATTTGTGTCATCAATGATTTAGAGATCTGTAGGTACCTTCTGCAACTTGCTTCAATCTTCAATCTAATTTGAAATACCTTTTCTAGTCAAGTGTTGGTTAGGCAATCCATCTTGTTCTAGATGCACAAGAAAGAAACTGTCAATAAAACCTCCATTTTAAAATCTCAATGCAGTTAGTAATCTGTAGCTTAAAATTTAAATTCATTGAAATGATGCATGTGGTGTTGTATGGTCTGATTGGCTGTTTGTGCACAAGTGTATTCCTGGTTTGACGATTTCTTTGTGATAACCTGAGGGGATAAGATTGATATGAAAGGTGATTTCTTATGTGTGGATAGGAACATACAGTTAGAAGTCGTATATGCCTTGCAAGACATTGATAGGATGACAATGGGGGTTGGGGGAGCGTATGGTCTAAAATCTTGAGTGCTTGGCCTAAATGGAGGAAACTCTACTTGCTTTGCTTGGGCTAGTTTCCTCCAGCCAAACTGCCAACTTAAGGACCATATTTCCACCATTATAGTCATATTTCCTTACATGTTATTAGTAGTATGAGATTCATTTGAGAGTCTATTTTGTGAAATATTTTTAGATTAGACCTAGGCTTTTGTATTTCTAAATTTCTTCCTCTTATACCTTTAATTGAAATTAGCTTTTTACATACCACTTCTATTTTAAGATATTGCATTAAACTTAGACTGTCCAACACT
Organism: Sequoia sempervirens; assembly: GCA_007258455.2. Classification (NCBI taxonomy): domain Eukaryota; kingdom Viridiplantae; phylum Streptophyta; class Pinopsida; order Cupressales; family Cupressaceae; genus Sequoia; species Sequoia sempervirens. Next base: position 375,987,784 of record VDFB02075321.1, on the reverse strand, counting down.
ATGAAATGAGAAAAGGGTTTAAGTTTTTGTGAGCGACAAAGCTCTGTTTACAGATAAAGAAAGATCACAGCATAGCAGGTATATTTTGATCAATCTGAGCAATTCCCAGATGTACAAGAACAAATAAATTTCAATATAGTGAATTATAATAGTTTCACAATGTAGGGGTGAAGTTATTAGCATTATGATGGGTCATGTATATGGAGATACTGTGTTCGATAAAAAATAAAAATAAAAAGGTGTGTTTTGTAAAGCTTGTTCTTGCCTTTGAGAGCTCATTTAACATTCTGATGCTTCAGAGGTTATCAAAACCCAGGCCTTTGTGTTTCCACTTATGATATGTGTATTTGTCTTAATTTATTTACCAATATGGATGCCATCAAATGATCTGAAGTTAAAGTCAAATGCTTGATATGTAACCATCAAAAGAAATCTACATTAAGAGGGGAGGATTTTGATTTTAACTTGGTTCCTTTTATTGATTAGGTGCCTATCAATGCAAGCAAACAAGAAATAAAGAAAAAATGGTAATCATGTCAAATTAATGCCTGAATGGATCTAAGGTATGGTCAGGGTCCAATAAAAGTCACCATTATGGGCTTGGTGAGAACATTAAAACAAGTGCCGATCAATGTATGTTAGACCTGGTTCTATACAGATTTGTTCTAATTCCTAGTTTAGCTATACCCTAGTGTGGACAAATCCTTGTACTGGCTGCAAGATTGATACCATCACACGCTTCCATCCCAGTGATTCATCTGAATTAGAATATAGTTTTCTGATACAAGTGAAATCAGTTGTTTCTTGCCAATGCTAGATAAATGGTTGTTGTGTACTTTGAGTAGTGTTGAAAACTGTTGGAGATTGATGGAGAACATTGGAGATCTTTAGGAAAAGCTGGAGATGATAAAGAACAGTAGAGATTGCTATGCAGGTTGTTGGACAACACTGGACAATGCCATGTAAGCTAGTGTAGAATTCTGTAGATTGCTGTGAAGACTGTTTGTGAATCCCAGAGATCACCATGTAGGGTGCAAGATGTTGTTGGAGATTGCTGTGCAGGTGACCGGGCAACTGTGGAAAATGTCGGAAAGGCTGCTAGGTTGGTAGTATATTCTGGGAAACACTTGATTGTTGGAGTTATATGTAGGATCATGGAAAATATCAACAAGTCTTCCATTTCCTTGAGTTTTACAGAGAATATAATATTCTTAGAGAAAACAAATCTCAAAGAGACTACTAGAGTACTTTCAGTGATGAAAATCATATTTAGACTGCATAATATTAGATTGAAGTTGGGCAAATAGATGCAAGGCTTGAAAAATTGCTGAAAAAAACCTAGGGTTAGAGATTTCAAGATGCTTTCCAAACAACTTATGTAAGTTCAGGTAAGCAAGATGGCAAATCATAAAATTGAACACATGTCCCTTTTAGGACAACACATAATTGATTTCTTTGAATTTGAAAGGGAAGCTCCCTTTTGAAGAGTGAAGGAAATTATAATAAATTATAATATTCCCTTATATGGAAAAATTAAAATAAAGCTAGAACTAATAGGGTTTTCTTTGGGTATGCAATACAAACAAACTTAAAGTAAAACCTATCTTTTTGTTGATAGATTAGGGCACAAGGCTATTTGGCACTTCCACACAAGATGAAGTTTTATGTTTTTTTGCCTATATAGAAAACCTAAACAATTAGCAAACACTTATCTTCTCAGCTAAAAGTAGGAACCGAAAAAGAGTGAGTTCAACACAAAGATGGAATTGGATTTAACACATGCACAAGATATTATGAATCAAATAAAGAGTGCTCACTCTTCTCAGCTAAATGCAGAATCCAAAAAAAGTGAGTACAACAAAAAATATAATTCAATTCAATACATATACAAGATATTATGAATCAAATAAGGAGATTTGCATACATTGATACCAAAACCCAAATTAATAATTACTGCAATACAAATCCTGTAATAACTACCAAGCAATATTCAACTCATAAGATTACAATCACACAAATCACATAAGAGATCTTGGAATAAAAATTATAGCAGCAGTAGGCATATCAATTAGTATTGAAAATCTAATTGCCAATAGCACTTATTTATATGTGTTTATAGTCTTTTTTGCATGTGATGTATTCAAGATAAATAAAAATCATACTGCAGCTTCTATGCTAAAATAGTTTGCATGCACACAAAAGAAAAACCTTAAATACATATTTATCCTCAAATACATATCTAAAATCAGACATCTTGAAATAGATTTCTGCCAAGAACAGAAAGTCTCCAAATATAGACTTTCTAGAAGGCCATCCAAAAATAGCTGATTAATAGTAAATAAAATAAAAAATAGAGGTGATCCCAAAATAAAGATAGCTAAAAATAGCTACTTTGCAACACAACCCAGACAGACCTGGTGTGACAGCAATAGTAGTGGCTGCATCATGTACCCTCTAAAATTTGTCAGTGAATCTTTGGACCTTTGGTATATAGAGTGTTGGCACAGAATCCATGCGAATAACCTGAACATCCATTATGATGCTACTCTCTGTTATCAATTTCTTGATCTCAGTCACGTCCACCTCTCCACCATGGACATTTGTGGGAATGGTGGATAAGTTATCCATATTCTCAACATGTTGAGTGCCTCCAAGTGTGTCCTCTACCAATCTTTAAAATTCAGCCTGCACCTACTCATATTCAACTAGAATGTCATTCTCATCAACAAAAGCACATGAATGAAAAGTCACTAAAGAAGTGGCTTGCTATCTAATCTCATCCAACCTGGCCTTTTGGTTTCCCAATTTGGTAATGGCTTCTCAAGAAGCCAAACTGAAAACTTATATTGCTATGACCAAGTGAATGTGTGATCTTTTCTGGGTCTTGCCATCATGAACATCTGAATTAATTTCAAAGGTCCAAGGGTATTAGCAACTTTAATTTTTCCTATGAAACCCTCATAGGTGGAAACCTTGCTTATCATGCCATGCTGAAACTCTGAAATTTCATGCTTTACAATTTTTGCTTTGGACAACAAAGCATACGACTTATCGTGCATATTTGACCCTTGTTTACAAATTTTGTCAATCCACTTCATATTTTTCCATGTGCAACTAGCTGGTCTAATTGCTTTTTCTGATCATTCGAATGTAAAATCTGCAGTATAAAACCTGTGGAGCTTGATACGGGCAGTAGACCTAGACTTTGAACTGGATTAGCACTTTATATACCTATTCTATTTTCACTTACTTTGAGCTAAATCAACACTTTACATACCTATTCTATTTTTGGATCTCCCATTGAACCTAGAGTTTCTAAAATTCTTAAATGACATGACAAAAAGGTTTGATCATTCCTTTGAATGAAAAATCTCAAGCTGCAAATAAATGAAGCTTATAGCATGGAAAGTGATAATAACTGACTTGAGCAATTTCTGAATGTACAAGAATGAAGGAGTTTCAGTGGTGTGAATTATAATGGTTTTGTAATAAATAGGTGAGATAATTGCCAATATGATAGGTCATGTAAATGGATGAAAAGTGTTTGTTAAACAATAAAAATAAATACATTTTAGTGTTATAGAATTTTGCTTCTCTTGACAGCTTAATCTAATGAAATGCTTCTTCATAGGTTATCAAAGACCTAGGCCTTTGTGTTTCTATTTATGACATCCGAGGACTTGAGGGTGGCTTTGTCTTTGCAGGTGATGGTGCACCTACATATACGGTAATCACTATAATCAGTTTCTTCATGCTTGTACTTGGTTTTGCAATTTTTTTTAATCTTCTTTAGGCAAATGTATCACCTATTACTTCATGGAACAAATATTTTATATTTATATTAATTTAACAATAAGCTTTTAACCTTATCTTTAGATGCTGCTGTTATGTTCTTTATGGATTGTGTTTGCTGGTCTTCCAGATTTGTTATTCTATGGTTATTCTATGGTTGTTCATTGGGATTATTATTTTGCTTAGTCAACGTCTCACAATTTTGTAATAATACTAATGAACATTGGTGTCAATATATCTCTTTCATCCCCTAGTCTTCAGCAAATGATATAGAGTATGATTATGTAACTTGAACTACTTGTTGGGTATTTACAATTGGTTCTGCCTAAAAACATTTATTATTATTACTTTTTGGTCAAAAGTGATATCTATTAATATAAAACCTTTTGCAAAATTTTGAATTGTTAGGATGCTTATAGGTCTATAGCTGTCATTGAAAAAGAAAAAAAACCTTATAGATGAGACACTTGGTGCAAACTCAAATAACGGAATTTATGCCAAAATATGCCAAAAAAGTCATGTTAAGACCCATGGAAACTTTAGAAGGCCATTTTTCGTACATCCTACCTTGAAGGTTTTTTTTATCAAAATTTCTTTTTTGATAAAATTGAAAATATGTATATTGTCAAAATTGTATTTTAATCCTTGAGTACAATAAATTAGAGCTGTTATTGGCTTAATTACAGGGCAAATAAATTCGACAGTGGTTAACTCATTCACCTAAAGATCAATAACACTTCAACACTGAAGAAAAGAATAAACACAAAACCCCCTACAGATTTCCAGAACCTCTGGTAGATCTAGTTGTAGCTTCTACATGATAATGGTTTGCATGGACACAAAATGTACTCGACATAAACTCCATAGCCGATTTTTGATAAAATCTTCTTGATATTAAGCTAAGCATGAATTTGTGTTTGGTCTTTCGAATGTTTTGTTGCTATAACTGGCAGATGCTTGTGATTAGCATAAAGAACATAAATAATTCTAGACATAAACTTAGAAAAAAATGAGAAAAGTCTTCCAGACTTTCATCTGCTTTGTGATAATCTGCATTTGCTCTTTCACCAGCTCCAAAAGATTATTAGTCTAGAGGTTAAAATCTCAAATGATTTCCATACCTACAAAGAGAGTTGGGTAGGCCAGATGATTCTAGGAGCTTTCTCCTCTGCTAGGAATAAAATTGTCATACAAAAGAAGACTATTTTTAGGCAAAGGGGAAGGATCTATATGCTGGGCAGAATCTTGAGGCCTCTTGTTTGAGAGACTAGGGTCTCAAACTCATAATTGAGCAGATCAACAGGAGCTGATCTCTTGCCAAATCCCATGTCATTGCTGGAGAGGAAATGGGTCGGCTCACAGGTGAGTGCAGAGTAAGAATGATGGCAATAGCAATTAAAGCAAGTGTATAAAGGGTTAACAGGGATTGCTGCAGCTAGATAAAAGTACCTATTTGACGTAGAATGACAATGAGTAAGGGAACAAGCAATAAGGGAAGATGGAGAAGAGGAAAAGTGGTGAGAAGTGAGGTGTAGAATAGCAAATTTGTGATCAGTTCCTTTTCTCAGCAGAGAAGCCATAAGTTTCTGTGACTTTATCAAGGAATGTAATGTCCCCGTTTTCCATCCCGCCATTATAGGAGCTAAATTAATTAATTAATTTAATTATATAATGTTGCCTAACAAAAAGTGCAATTATAAAGGTAATATTAAATGATTAAATTAAATGGAGTTATAAAGTGGCATTGGGGAGATATTATAAAGTATTTTAATGTCACTTTATAAAAATGTGTTTTGGGGGGGAAGCTAAAAAGGGTATTATAAAAGGACTAAGAGAGCTCATTTTTTCATTACAAGGAAGTCCTAGTTAGCTTTATTACAGGTCTTTGAGATATCCAATTTGAGGAGGATACCTCATTTCCCAAGATACTAGAGAATGAATTACCTCATGAACTACAATTCCATCCAAGATTTGATGACCCTTGATGGAATCCTCATTTCTTTAGAGATAATGCCAAGAAATAATGATTTGATCCTATTTGCAAGAACCTTGGAAATGGTCTTATATACTGTATTAGACAGAGAGATGAGCCTAATGTTTTTTAGATGCCTAGCATCTAGATATTTAGGAATCAAAGAGATTAAAGTAGAATTTAGAGCCTTCTGTTAGTTTTTATGATCAGATGAAAAGCAGAAATTTAATTCAAAATCAGACACAATAACACAACATATACCCTAGGAAAACCCTCCACTTGAGGGAGAAAAACCCAGCAACAATATATCACTTATATATTGAATATCAACAAATGTCTCCTTTACAAAGAGGCCGATATGAAGGCCAAGAAAGAGCACCACAATCTGATGCTAACACAGCAATAATATAAACTCAGCCTTCTACAAATATATCAATCTGCACTTGATAATCTTCTTACCACACCAACTCGCACTTATGGTTATCGAACTATGATGAATATTGAATATGAATGATACAATGAGGAAGCATTGATTATATATATACAAGTAAGAAGGAGGAGACGCATCTCTTCAATCTCCATGTCGGCCTCCACCAAAAGTCGTGTCTCCAAGATGCATGAAGTCGGCCTCAAAGAATCGCAACACTTCAAAAATTCATGTCTTCTAAATGTCGGTCTCATTAGCAATGATTAAATATTAGTTAATGTAAATTGATGAAGCGCCTCTTCATCGATTATTGTCTTGCAATTTAAATAGCCGTTAGGCTATCATTTAAATTGTCTCCATCATATGATCTGGGTTGGAAGTAGAAGCCCGACGCTGCTCCTCTAACATCAATACTCCCTCTCAGCTAGGGAGGATACTTCCAGCTGCATAAGACATATCACCTCATCGTGATGTCAACCACAATGGCTACTCCCATATGTGGAAAGGCAACATATCACCTCTGTTGGCGTAACAACTAACACCTCTAGAGTGCAAGTTGGTACGAACAGCTATGCACACTATGCAATGAGTGCTCTTCAAATTAGGAGGGGAAGCTCCCTCGTTGTGTGTACAAAATGCTTGAAAAGTAAACTAAATTATTTCCTATCTTTTTGTCTCAGCTGTAAGAGGCACAAGGTTAAGAAAACCACGAACGTTGCAGCTAAGGATTTTCTGGTTTTGCAGATCAGTATCTACAACTAAAACTAAAGCTTTAAATCTATCCAGTCTCCTCAAGTAAATAGAGCATGAGGAAATGGAGCAGGAATGTTCTTATACGATAAACCAGGTACAGATTCACAACGTGAGGGCAAGGTGGCACAACTATTTGCTGGTCTAAATAGGTTTATTATCACACACATCACATGATAAGCTTTAAGTACAAATTCTCAACGTGAAGGCAAGGTGGGCACAACTATTTGCTCAATCTGAATAGGCTTATTGAAAACAAAACACAAAGGATAGCCAACTAGGATAGTAAATTGCATAGATGCAACACGCGTACAGTTTGCGATCGAACTAGCCACTATATCTAACTAAGATAAGCATTCACCATAATAACAGCATGAAACCCGAGTGGCATAACAATTCATCGTCATAATAAATACTCGCGAACAGATACAGAATAAGCAATATTACAGGCAAGGTAGGCACAACATATATTACTCTCTCGTGCAAAAGTTATTTACAAATGAGCTGAAAGCTCTTATTTATAGACATCGAAAGGTGTAGGGAACCCTAAAATCACCTTGAGTAAACTACAGTCTTGCAATGCATGCAAGATTTATTGCTAAACCCTAATAAAGAAAACTATATAGTTAATTGGAAAGCTACCATCAGTTAACTGGTACATCTAATCTCAATGGACAATGTGCAAGCATGTTGATGTTACTTAGCAGCGTCGGGCTGCTTCTTCAGATCCACGCACTTGAAGGCAATTCAAATGTTAGCCTTAACGGCTATTTGAATTGCGAGCTCATCTTTTGAAGAAGACACAACTTTCTATTGGAGGCCGATCTTTTGAAATGGCGCAACCTTTATGATTGCAATTAACAATTATTTATTGTAATTAATATTTGTTGAGAAGGCACAAATTTCAATAGAGGCCGACCTCTCTTGTTAGTGATTTATATTATTTGTATTTACATTTTATGAAGGCCGACCTTGCTCTTGAAGAGGTGCGACCTCTCCACCATCATGTATATATACAACCTCATTCCATTCCATTCGATCATCAAGCAAGTTCATTCCATCCTTCACTCAAGTGCGAATTGTTTCAAGAGCAGATTGAGATCTGTAGGAGGCTGAGTCTATTGTTGACAGATTGCATCACTGTATTTCTGTAGTTACATCAGATTGTGGTGTTATCTCTTGGCCCTCTTATTGGCATTCATTGTAAAGGAGACTTTGTTTTGAGACTCAATATACAAGTGATATATTGTTGCTGGGTTTTTCTCCCTCAGGAGGAGGTTTTTCCTAGGGTATCTGCTGTGTTGTGTGTTTATTTTTTTTTGAAGTAATTTCTATGCACTTAAATCTTATATTAAAATTAACATGGTATCAGAGCGGGTGTGAAGTAAGATCTTGATCAGATTGTGCATTACAACGATACTCTCTTTTCTCTTTCTCATTGTTGAGTAATTCTACCTCTTCGTCAAGATGGTGAACGGGTTGAAGATTGACGATAGGCTTGAAGGAGCATCAAATTTCACTTCATGGAGGTTCAAAATCATGCTCACCTTGGAAGAGAATGATTTGGCTAAGTTTGTGGAGACCAAAGTTCCTGAACCAGAGGAGGAAGAAGAGAAGTTGCAATGGAGGAAGAAAGACATCAAGGCAAAGAAGATGTTGGTTGATTCCATTAAAGATCATATTGTTCCTATCATCTCTAAGATGAAGATGGCGAGGGAGATGTTCAAGTCTTTGGAGGAGATGTACAAAATCAACAACACGAGTCGAGCTCTTGCACTGAAGCAACAACTCCATCATGTGAAGATGGCGAAAGGAGAATCGGTTATTGCTTACTTCATGAAGATTTCGGAGTTGAGAGATCAGCTCTCTACAATTGGTCACGTGGTAGATGACAAGGACTTGACCATGCTTGCTCTTAATGGTCTTCCTTCATCATGGGAGTCTTATATTCAAGGGATCAGTGCAAGATCGAAACTTCCTAAGTTTGATCGGTTGAGAGCGGATTGCATTTAGGAGGAGTCTAGATTAGTTGCAAGAGGAATTGGTCAAAGCTCCACTAACGAGGAGATTCATGTTCTTGCCACCCATTCATCGAAGAAGAAAGGGAAAGGTGGAAAGAAAGGATACTTCAAGAGAAATAGAGATAAGGAATTCGATGGTGCCCCCGCATTCAAGAAGAAGAGAGACCTTTCCAAGATTCAATGCTTTAGATGTGACAAGTATGGTCACTTTACTAAAGACTGTCCCTCTAGGCCTAAGCAGCAGGCTACCATAGCAGATGTTGGTGAAGTTTCTCCATAGAAGGATTCTTGTGATTACTTGTTCTATTCGGCTTTGTCAAGCATCATACCTACCGACACCAACACTTGGTTGATTGATAGTGGTGCCTCTCGCCACATCACCAGATTCCGAGCACATCTATCTAACTTGGTAGAGAGAGATTCTAGTGAACAAGTTATTATTGGAGATGATGCAAGTTACACAGTGAAAGGAGTCAGGACCTCTACTGTTCACCTGGATTCCGACATTACCCTACAACTGAATGATGTGCTATTCGTTCCAGGCATCAAGAGAAACCTTGTTTCCATTTCAGCCTTGGAAGACAAGGGATACCAAGTTGCATTTTCAAAGGGTAAAGTTCTTGTGTGGACAAAGAACTCAAGTATCAAGACTGCTCGTGAGATTGGGGTTCGACATGAGTGCCTCTACAGGCTATGCACTCGGCCACTTCAAGCGTTGGTGCATGATTCCTCAAGCTTGTGTGATCTTTGGCATCGAAGATTGGGTCACCTTCACTTTCAAGCTCTACCTATCATGGAGAAGATGGTTGCGGGTCTTCCAAAGTTTGACCAGGAGCACGAAGGTACTTGCAAGGGCTGCGCTTTGGGTAAGAATACTAAAGGTCCATTTCTTAGTAGAGAAAGTAGATCCAAAAGTATTCTAGATCTCATTCACTCTGATTTATGTGGTCCAATGTCTATTGCTTCTTCGAGTGGTTTCTTGTATTATATTCTTTTTATTGATGACTACTCTAGAAAGACTTGGATTTACTTCTTGAAATCTAAGGAATCTGAGGAAGTATTAGAAAGGTTCAAGGAGTTCAAAGCTCAAGTGGAGAATCTTTCGGGGAAGAAAATCAAAGTTTCTGAGATTCGACAATGGAGGAGAGTACACTTCCGACAACTTTCGAAATTACTACATTGAGGCTGGGATTAAGAGGTGTTGATGTGTTTTTCATGACCGCACCAACGCAGAATAAAGTCGCCAACGGCTACCCTATTCTCTCTTGATCAAAGTATCCAGCACGCTAAGATTGCGAGAGAGTTCGTGCGTTCAACTCCAAGGTTCCTTCAATGCGAATAGTCTCAGTTGGCTTGATGTGATTTGCTGGTATTTCAAGGGGACTTACACAATTGTTCGGCAGTTGACAGTAGACAGCGGATTAAGGGCTTTGGATGTTTTGGCAGGTAAGTGCAAATTTCCTAACGCTAACCGAAAATGAACTGAATTTAAAATGAGTGTAAGGCCTAAGAAGTTTATGTTCTATCTAAGGACGGGACGTGGGATCAATCTCGACAGGCTTCGACCAGACTCTACTCCGCCTCACATTGGACAACTTACACAAAGTCGGTGCAATCTTCAAAGGAGTGACAAGAGGTTTTCAAATTATAACTCAACATGTAAGTGCCATCAGAACGACGCATACAAACACCTAAATCACAATCGAAGTTAAATTTGTAATGTTTTCCAGTTGACCACACAAGGCAAACTTGCCGTCAGCAAGCCGCTAGTGGTATGGATAAAAATGAAGTTGTCTCGATTGACACCACAAATCCACAGCTAACATCTACTTGCATGAAAATGAAACTACTCTACTTTACGCTACTTGAAGTAGAAGGGATGAAGAAACCTTGCTAGCTGCTTATAACAAAGATGAATTCACCATTCAATGAAAGATCTTTTATTATAATAGTTTTCACAACAATCTCTTACAAAATTTTCGAGGGAAAACTTTCCTTTTCCTTCAAACTATGCTATGCTAAGCTATTACAACTAAAGTCTCTCTGCTCTACTCTCTAGTCTGATCTCTAAGCTCTACTTCTCCTAAAAAACAAATGAGGGGGGATGCCCCTTTATATAGCTGGCCAAGTCCAACAGACGGCTCAGATTACAAACGGCTAGATGGCCCAGATTGTGCCACCTTAGCCCTAAACAAGATTCACCCTAAAAACCGCCACCAAGAGGAGTGGGGTAATAAATGAGCCATTAATGTCCATCTTCCAGAAGATTCCTGTCTGGAAACACGTTCACATTGCTTCAATTTCTTGGATTGGTACGACAGGCATGTTCCCGATCTGACTTTAAGGTGGCAACCTCCTTCTCTTGCTTGATGATGATTTTCCGTTGTCATATTTCTTCGACTTTGAAGTACTTGCTTGGGTTTCCATTTTTTTCTCCATCCTGAGCTTTGAAAACATTTCTTCTTTGCCACTTGAGCTGGGCACATACTAAGTCTCAACACTTAGCCATTTTCTCCAAATATTCCCTTCATCTCCCCAAGTCATCACCGTTTGGTCTCGACGTTCCTCCTGCAAAACAAGCAAGGAGAAGAGCATCAAAACACCTCATAATATAAATTCACTTTACTTACCTAATTTTCATGCTCCGATCTTTGAGGTTTGAGTAATCTCTTCATCTGATAGGGTTCATCATTTTCCTCCATCACAACTTTTGCCTTTAAATTCCTTAGAATATTTCCACATTATCATTCATCCCTTTAGGGCGCATTTGAAGACTTGAGCTTCCATTTTCATTCCTTAGAGAATTTCACTCATCTTTTACTCTTTGGGCGTACATCATTTTAACACTTTGAAATCCCCCTGTGAAAATATTAGTTTAATTGCTCCCTTTTCATTTCACTGGGTGAAGCATCCACTTTGATATTTCATCCAACTCTGGCTTGAGAAAATTGTTTTCATCAGGAACTCGATAAAAAAAAATCATCTGGTCATTCAATTTCAAATTCATCACTTAAGGCATTTTATCCTCAAAACATCATTTATTTCTTGCCTTAGAAAATTTTCAAATTTTCCCCCTTGGAAAATTCATTGTTTAAGTGCCCATCAAAAATCTCCACCCTGAAGGCCTCGGCGAACTATGGAAGACTTTAAAATCCATTACTCATCGCAGACGTCCAATACCCAGAAGAAAATTCCCTTCAAAAAGTGTCAAATTCATGTGTCTCCAAAGGAAGGGGTACATTTAATTTTCGAATTTTAAACCTTAGAAAAATATTTCTCCATCAAATTTATCCTTATTCTTCACATCCGGGTGAATTTTCCTTGCTCAGCCTTGAAATTTTTTATCATCCTCATGAAGTCAGAGTATTCTTGACATATCCACAGCCAATTTTATTCATGCCTTAGCAAATTTTACCTCCTCCATAACTTGGGCGTATTTTCCTCTAGAGGTGGAATTTAAATATTTATACTTAGAAAAATATTCTATCATTTCATCACTAGCATGGGTGCATTCGAGCTCTTGTCCTGCCATTTGCAAACATTTAGAAAATATTTCTTGGCTTCCTTCTCATCTTGGGCGCAATTCACGGGTAGAGCTTCCATTTTTTTATACTTAGAAACTTTTCTATCCATCCTCCTCTTCAAGGGAGCATTTTACCCCTTGTACTTCTATTTCTAATGCCTTAGGAATATTCTCCCTCATGTACCTAACTTGGGCGCAAACAGGAGTGTCTACTCCAAGTTTTGAACACTTAAACACTTTCCAGTTCTCCCTACAAGTCAAGAGCGCATTTCAAGGTGTGCACTTTGAGTTTTGAACACTTAGAAACTTGTTCTTGCCTTCATTCCTTGCTTGGGCGCAAATAGAGGGTCAAGCTTTCAATTTAAGTGCCCTAGAAAAATCCCATATCTCACTTCTCCTTCCAGGCGCATCTGAGGGGGTCTCATTTCAAATTTGAAATACTTAGAAAACGTTTTAACTTCACTTCTTGAGCTGGGCGTATTTCCCACTTCAAACTTCCATTTTACTTGCCTTATTCAAATCAAGTCTCCTCTACCTTCTTAAGGCGCATTTGGTAGGTGGAGCTTCCAACTTTAGGGACTTAGTCAATTTTCAAGCTTCTTCCTTTCACTTTGGGCGCATTTCTACCCATGAGATTCCAATTCTCCATACTTAGAAATTTTCCCACCAATCTTAAGTTGCTAGGGCGCATACAGGATGGTAGGCTTTCAATTTATAACACTTAGATTATTTTCAAGCTCTCCATGCAAGGCAAGGCGCATCAAAGGGGGAGAGCTTCAAATTTAAAATACTTAGAAGCTTTTCAAGCTCAAACTCCAAGTGAAGGCGCATTTGGAAGATCTTCCATCAAATTTTCATACTTAAACTTTTCAAGGCATCCTTTTCAAGTCAAGGCGCATCTTGCATGGTGAGCTCTTGATTTTCCACACTTAGATATTTTTCAAGTGCCTCTCTTTACCTAAGGCGCATTTAGGGGGTGGTGCTTCAAATTTCCATGCTTTAGTTGGATTTTTATCTTCTCCAGCAGCTTGGGCGCATTTGGGGCATCAAGCTTCAAATTCAAATGCCTTAGTATATTTTCAAGTCCTCCATAAGTCAAGGGCGCATTTAGGTGTTGATGCTTTCAATTCACATGACTTAGAATATTTTTAAAACTCACTCCTCCAGCCTTGGGCGCATTTTAGACCTTGAGCTTCAAATTTAAGTGCCTTAGAGAAATTTCTAACTCCTCCTCTAAGTTTAGGCGCATTTTAGAGGGTGTGCTTTCATTTTCACATACTTAGAGAAATTTTCAACCTCCCTCAAGCTTGCAAGGGCACATTTCAGAGGGTGAGCTTCCAATTTTGAAGAGTTAGTAGAATTTTGATCACCCCTTCCTCCCAAGGCGCATTTTAATGCTGGAGCTTCAAATTTGCTAGACTTAGTGAATTTTCATGCCATCTTCAAGCTTCTGGAGCAGATTCGAGGGTGTCAAGCCTTCATTTTTTCAGACCTGGATGAATTTTCCAGCTTTCGTCCTATTTAAAGTGAATTGTTCATGATGCCCCCCAACTTACCCTAACTTTCTATTTTTAGAAAGTTCTTCACATTTCATGCTTTGAACTGATTTTTGACTCCGCAAGGCCTGATTTTGCCTTGTTTCAAACCTCGAGATGTGGTTGTGCTGCTGGTGCCTGATGCCTGCCTGCACATGCTATTTTTAGCAGCTTACTAAAAATAGTAATTGCTCAGAATGTGCTCAAACTTTGTGTGCTGATTGCCTGAAGGACGTCGATCGTGGCTGGATGCTGCTTCTGCATGACTGTCGTGTTTCGCCCTAGATTTTAGGAAACCCTAATTCCTCTGCACATGCCTGCTAAAAATAGTAAGTGCTTGATTACTGAATCTCTGCAGCTCTGTTTGATTTGAAATTTTAACCACATGATCCTCATGACCTTGTCAGTCCGTTCACATTGCCATCTCGAGCTGACCTGCTAAAAATAGTATGTTTTTGAAGGTGGTTTACTATTTATAGCAATTGATTGATTTTAAGACTTCCACAACTCCGTTTGACTTGAAATTTGAATGCTGTGATCCTCACCACTTGACTTATCCGTTCACACTAGCGCCTCGTGCTGACTTTCTATTTATAGCCTGCTTCAGGAACGCCTTACTATAAATAGTAAGTGCTCCGTTTGCCTTCAAAATTTACCAACGGACTCCTTGAAAGATGCTGATCACGATGGGATACCTCGATTTTTGGAAATTCTGGCGTTTGACCCCTCATTTTGGGTCTCGAAGCTTGAAACCCTAATTCATCTTGCATGTGCCTCAAATGAGCTCCGATCAATTCCGTTTCTATTGCATGTCACTGTGTTCATGATTCTGAAGCGCTGAGCAGCTACCAAAGTGGTACTGCTAAAAATAGTAAGTAGCTGAGAAAGTGGCCAACCAGCTGCCGGATGATTTTGCATGTCACACTGTGTGAGAGATCTTGAAAAACCCAGAAAAACCCAGAAAAATCATCAACATGCAAGCGCTGGCTAAAAATAGCAAGTTTTTGAAAGTGACTGACTCCGCTTGCATGTTACCTCCTTGCGAAGCTCTCGGAAAACCCAGAAAGATAATGCAGACATGCGCTGAGAAAACTTACATGCAAACCCTAATTATAGCTTCCGAAGGTTGAGCACTGAAAAGTTATCGTCCCGTTTTGCATGTTATATCGCTGTGAAGGTCTCGAAAAACCCACAAAGAATCTTCAAACATGCATCTGGAAGTCTAACATGCAAACCCTAAAAATGGACCTCGAAGGCAAGACTGCTAAAAATAGCAAGTTGTCCTTTTTTGCTCAAATTTTGCCAGTGATGAGTTCAAAGTGCTTAGAATGTATTGCAGTTGTCAGAATGTGAAAATCTCGAGAAAACAAACCCCAAATTGACACTTACTAAAAATAGAAAATTGGCAGAATTCAGTGAAAATTCAGAGGGAGCCTGCTGGAAGCATACTGACTGCAACGTGAAGCTCAGATTCCAACTTATTCACTCCATTTGACTTTAAATTGACCAGAAAACTCAAAACCCTAATTCTATAGACTTAGCCAAAATTTCACGTTTAAGCTCATAGATGGGCACATCCTTGGAAAGGCAGACATCAGAAGAGAGAGAGAGAGAGAGAGAGAGAGAACCAAAGCCAAAAAACGAGGAACGGAGCAAAAAATTAGGGGTCCCCATCTTGAATGGGGTGATGTGTGAAAAGGTCACAACAAGAGGGAGTTCAGTGTCCCTTACAATCCTCAACAGAATGGTGTTGCTGAATGGAAGAACAGGACTATTGTGGAAGCAGCGAAAGCTATGATCCATGACCAAGATCTTCCAACATTCCTTTGGGCAGAAGCATCCAAGACAGTTGTCTATGTTCAAGACAGAAGTCCCCACCGAATCTTGGAGAACATGACTCCTGAAGAAGCCTTTACTGGGAAGAAGCCAGAAGTGAGTCATTTGAGGATCTTCGGATGTCCAGTTTATGTTCATGTACTAAAGGAAAAGAGAACAAAGTTGGAGCCTTCTAACAAGAAGGGGATATTTGTAGGTTACAGTGAGACTGCTAAAGCTTACAAAATCTACATTCCAGGTCAGAAGCTAATTGAGATCAGTAGAGACGTCACATTTGAGGAAGATGTTGCATTCAGAAGATCCAAGGGCACTCAGATGGAGATTGATCATGAAGAGCCTTCATAGGATATGGAAGTTGACCACACTCCTAATTCAAAGGGAGGCTCCTGAACCAAAAGAAGACAATGATCCTATTGAGCCCTTGGAACCTACTGATGGGCCTACTGATATTGTGATTGGAAGAAAAAGACCTCTTTGGGCTAGGCAAACAATGCAGGAGGCAGAAAGGTTTGTAGCTCCAAGAGGAACCTTCAGAGAAAGCAAGAGACCTCACAAGTTCTCTAGTTATGTTGCTTTGATGAGTCAGATTATTGAGTCCGAACCTTCCAGTGTTGAGGAAGCTTCGAGTCAACAAGTTTGGAAAGATGCTATGACAGAGGAGTATCAGTCAATTCTCAAGAATAATGTTTGGGACATCGTTCCTAGACCCAAAGGCGAATCTGTGGTATCTTCAAAATGGCTCTTCAAGATCAAGCATGCGGCTGATGGGAGCATTGAGAAGTACAAGGCAAGATTCGTGGCTAGGGGGTTCTCACAAAAAGAGGGAGTTGACTATGAAGAAACATTTGCTCCAGTTGCTCGCTATACTTATGTCAGAACCATCATTGCCATTGCTACATCTAGAGGATGGAAGATTCATCAAATGGATGTGAAGACAACTTTTCTGAATGGTGTTATTGAGGAAGAAGTTTATATCAAGCAACCTGATGGTTTCGAGGTACATGGGAAGGAGTCTCATGTTTGTAGGCTGAAGAAGGCCTTGTATGGTCTTAAGTAGGCACCTCGTGCATGGTACGAAAGGATTGATCGTTATCTGTCAACCTTGGGCTTCCTCAAGAACGATGCTGACTCGAACTTGTACTTTAAGGTAATTAATGGTGAAGCTTTGATTTTGGTCCTGTATGTTGATGATTTGATTCTCACTGGTGAAGAGCACCTCATTATTAAATGTAAGAAGGAGTTGGCTTTTGAGTTTGAAATGAAGGACCTTGGGCTCATGCATTACTTCCTTGGCTTAGAAGTTTGGCAGTAACCAGATGAGATGATTCTAAGTCAAGGGAAGTACACTATTGGTATTTTGAAGAGATTTGGCATGTTGGATTGCAAATCTATGTCTACGCCTATGGAGACCAACTTGCACAAGTTGAAAGAGGCTGCAACTAGTTCAAATCTGGTGGACCCCACATTATACAGGTAGTTGATTGGGTCATTGATGTATCTAGTTAACACCAGACCTGATATCTACTATGCAGTGAGTGCTCTCTGTCAATTCGTGTGTGAACCAAGGCAGATACATCTTGTTGCAGTGAAACATATCCTAAGATACTTGCGTGGCACAGTTGGATATGGGATGAGATATACTTTAGATGCAGACTTGAAGTTGCATGGTCATACTGATTCTAAGTGGGCAAGAGTGTCACTAATCGAAAGAGTACCTCTGGGTGTTGCTTCAGTTTAGGATTTGCGATGATATCCTAGTGCAGCAGGAAGCAGTCATCTGTAGCATTAAGTACAGCAGAGGCAGAGTATATTGCAGCTTGTGTGGCAGCTCGGGAAGTAGTGTGGCTTCAGAAGCTCCTTGCAGGATTGTTTGGGCAATCAATGGAGCCTACTATCACTCATTGTGATAACCAGAGCTGTGTGAAGCTTTTCGTCAATCCTGTGTTTCATGACAGAACCAAGCATGTTGAGATCAAATACCACTATATTAGAGATATGGTATTGAGGAAAGCTATACAGTTGAGGTATATCAGCACTGATGAGCAGACGACAGACATTCTCACCAAGCCTCTCTCCAGGATAAATTTTGAGTACTTTCGAGATAAGCTTGGTATGGTGGAGAATATAGCCCTAACTAAAGAGTCTCAGTATCAGTGATCCTCATTAATGAGTTCTTCTCTGTGAGAGAAGTTCGAGGTGAAATCCCTTTATTAATGAGTTCTTTGTGAGAGAAGTTCGAGGTGAAATCCCTTGATTAATGAGTTCTTCTCTGTAGAGAGAAGTTCGAGGTGAAATCCCTTGTTCCACCCTTTGGGAGAGCCATGGTGGATGCCATGTGTGTGACTCCATGACAACATCATGTGAGAGAGTCCGTGATGATTTTTCTTGTACTTGTGTTTCACCCTTTGGGGGAGCCATGGTGAACGTCACAATGAGGTGACAACATCACGTTGAGTGATGGGCACTTGTACATACCATCTATGGGAGTAGCCATGATGGTTGATATCACGATGAGGTGATATCTGACATCACGTTGAGGTGATATCTGACATCACGTTGAGGTGATATGTCCTTTGCAGTTGGAAGAATCACCCCTCGCTGAGAGGGAGTGTTGATGTTACTTAGCAGCATCAGGCTGCTTCTTCAGATCCACGCACTTGAAGGCAATTCAAATGTTAGCCTTAACGGCTATTTGAATTGCGAGCTCATCTTTTGAAGAAGACACAACTTTCTATTGGAGGCCGATCTTTTGAAATGGCGCGACCTTTATGATTGCAATTAACAAATATTTATTGTAATTAATATTTGTTGAGAAGGCACGAATTTCAATAGAGGCCAACCTCTCTTGTTAGTGATTTATATTATTTGTATTTACATTTTATGAAGGCCGACCTTGCTCTTGAAGAGGTGTGACCTCTCCACCATCATGTATATATACAACCTCATTCCATTACATTCGATCATCAAGCAAGTTCATTCCATCCTTCACTCAAGTGCGAATTGTTTCAAGAGCAGATTGAGATATGTAGGAGGCTGAGTCTATTATTGATAGATTGCATCACTGTATTTCTGTAGTTACATCAGATTGTGGTGTTATCTCTTGGCCCTCTTATTGGCATTCATTGTAAAGGAGACTTTGTTTTGAAACTCAATATACAAGTGATATATTGTTGCTGGGTTTTTCTCCCTCAGGAGGAGGGTTTTCCCAGGGTATCTGCTGTGTTGTGTGTTTATTGATTTTTGAATTAATTTCTGTGCACTTAAATCTGATATCAAAATTAACAAAGCATGCACGTCCTTATTGAAAGCAAGTTAACTGGAACACTACCATCAGTTAACTGAAAACCCTAAACCTAACTTTTGCGAAGATATTTCCAAGGAAGAGATATGCATGTATGAAATCAGCAAGAGAACTCAAGACTGAAAGTCGAGTTAACTGCTACTCCTGACTCTATCCTCGAAACTAATTGCAGGTCACAATTGATTTATCACTCCCATTCATCACTATCTATCATCTCATCCAGGAACTGGTTGATCACTCCATCCTCTGGCACTTTGATACTATCCACAATGATAATCTGCCCCTTCAACTCCTTGTCACGATTCTTGTTTGTCTGCATGCATTCTCTAACTTCTCCAGTTGCTTTTCTAAAACTGGCTGTCATTACTGAGATGTTCTCCAGTTTAGACGCCACAAGATCTCCCTCGAGATTATCACCAATCAGCCCCTCAAACTCGGCTTGCACTGCATCAAGTCCAATATACGTGCCATCCTCAAGAAGATAATGACACGGTTTTTGAACAACAAAGCCACTAATGAGTGCGAAAGTTGCGACAACGTTATCTCTGAGTGTAATCAACTTGGTAGAGATCTTCTCGAATGTCTCCATCTTGAAAAGATGCTGCTCTCTCCAAGCGAAGATTTTATCTTTTTATTCACCCTCCTGAATTAGCTGCTGAATTCCCTGACGAAGGCCAGGTGTATCACCCCTCAACTGATATAACTCTACAAGAAGATGTTGACCCACAACAATGAAGTTCTCGACCCAGTTGTCCAAAAGTCTACCATGATTGACTAATTGATCCAACTTCTGTTGTTTTGCAGGTGTACTTCGTGGAAGAACAGGTGCTCTACTTGGATTCCCATGAACAAGATCAGAGATATACTGTTGAAGTTGACTGTTTTCAGCTTTAAGAAGTGCTTTATCTTCTCCGTCCTTCATGACTCGTTCTTCAAGATTATTTGTGAGAATCTTGAGAACGCTCACTTCTGTCTCTCGAGTGGTTCTGCCAAGATTCGCTTTGACGAAGGTAAAGTCACCGATCTCAACCTCGTCCAGGCTCTTACCCACTGGCGGTGTAACAACTTTTATAACAATCTCTGACTCTAGAGTCTTTTCAACATGTACCTGCTTCTTGATCTTCTTGTTTGACCTCCCCTGATAAGGTTCGCCAAACTCAGTCAAATCAAGGTTATAAGAAGGCTCTCGCCTCTGTCGTCCCAAAGATCTCTCGAGCCAACTTGAATTAGCAGTACTATCAAATCGAGGAGAGACCGTCCCTTATGTATCAACCTGTGGTGGATCAGCCGTCTCTGGTGCTACTCGAATTGGTGATTCTGGCTCCGAATTTATATCAATAGGATGCGAATGTGGTGAACATGGCAGACTAGGAGGTGAAATACATGGCTTAGCCTGGATGGCTGTTTCTACTGGAACCTCAGGTGCCTTTTCTACCTGTTTCTGCTTCTGTTTTCTAGTATTTTTCCCCTTTGTGTTCCCGCTGAGTCTAACTCCTTTAGGCGGCTTCAAGATAACCTTGACCCGAGGCCTTGACCTTGAAGTAGAAGGCAACGAAGAAAACCCCACTGGCGGCTCCGTGACTAGAAGTGTCTTGCGCTTCCTCTTACTCTCCAAGAACTGTCTGCTGGTTTTGATAACTGATTTTGACATGTCCTCAATGGAAGCACTCTCCCTAGCGTACCAATCTGGTGAGCGAAGTGGTTGGCGAGCAACTTGATCTTTGACATACGAGCTAAGTAGAACTTGTCCATCATCATTTGACAGACCCTCAACATCCTCTGATAGGTAATCAACAATCTGAGTAATAGTGAGTCTGCAGTAGTGACGACGATGAACCTCAAATTCATCCTCGCAATTAGCCCAGAAATCCTCAAGTGCTGGCTTATGTGCAATCCCTCACTCTAACCTGGATGCATAATGACCCAAAGGATCATAAGAACGTCTCTCAGTGTGGGACTTGAGATTGAATCTCTCAAGTTCGGTCGTCATAAACTTGCCATCAGCCGTAGTCTTGCATGTGAAAATACCCCATCTGAAAGGAAAGGAAACTTCTGAGTTATGGCGACTACGAAGAAAAGAGTGAACATGTCGAACTTGTCTGAGAAATTCCATGAAAAGAACTTTGTCCGACAGGTACCTAGGTAACATCAGAGGCTCTCCAACATAACCGTAGACTCAAATATATGTGAAAGTAGGGAATTGAATGAACCAATCCGCCCAACTCTACATTGCTGATCTGGCCTCTGGTGAAATCTGGATGTGCATTTCATTGTCGAGATCCTTGACTGTCCTCATGAAAAAGTGATCATTCACCGCTTTAAAGTCCTGTTCAGATTTAGAAAACTCCAACTGAGAGTAGTACTCGTGAACATGTTGAACACCAAGAGTCCCGTTAGTCTTTAGGTGTCTAAAATTACCTTGAGAGGCAACCAAGTAAACCAAGTAGGACACCATGTAAAACTCGTGGATCTTGAGGAATCCAGTAATTTGTTGGTGAAGGCATTCACTGATCAACATGGACCAGTCAAAATGCTCTGAACCGTCCAGGATCCTAGAAATGATGTAAAACATCCATGGTTGGAAAGTACTAGCCTCTTCCTGACCTGTAACCCGATTGAGTAGAGTTATCAAAACAACAACCTTGTCCTTGAACTCACCACGACCAACCTTTTTAGGCATTGTTGTACCCCAAAATTAAATTTTTTGTTACACTTAGACATTTTGAAGAAATAAGTAAAAGTCTTGTTAAATTAGTCAAAAAGGTCAAAATTTGGGTGTGCATGTCTTGCATGAGGGGTTTAAACGCAAAATTTTCAAAATCTGACGATTTGGGTCTACTCAGAGGAGCTTAATCTACAAAACCCAGATCTCAATTTTTAATCCCTACTTTTTCGGAAAACTGTTATTTTTAGAAATTTTCTAAAAATAGGAACTTTTTCTGGGTTTCTTTGGAAACAAATATTGGCAAAACTTTCTAAAAATAGAAAGTTGGTTCGTCAGGGTCCAAACTGATTTTGATTGGCTCAAAATACGTCCATATCAGGCTTGTGTAGTCAGAATCTCAAAATAATCAATTTTTCCCTAGTGGGTCTATTCTACTTTTTCAGAAGCATATCAGGAGCTCCGAGGTCATCAATAGAGGTCAATCAGCTGCCAGGCTTCAGATTCAACATTCAAGGCGTTCAGCAGAAGGCGAGTTGGTGAGCCAAGCACGAAGAATGGAGAAGAAAGTGAAAAATGTGAAAATTTTCTAACACTGGGTGACTTGGGCGCCCCAAAAGAGAATAGGCGCCCATCTTTTTAGGGCACTAAATGATAAAATTAGGGTTTATACTTCTAATCAAAGTTGTTCATTTCTTTGCCAGCTCCGCAACGAATCTAACAGTGTAGTCATCAGATTATCCAGTCATTCGGGATTCAAGGCTGAACATCACACAGAAGTCAGAGTGGAGAAAATGAGAAATATCAAAAATTGACTAAGTGTGGAGACTTTGGGCGCCCCTGGTGAAGAAGGGCACCCAGCTTTTTGAAGCACCTAACTCAGCAGTTAGGGTTTGAAAATATGCTCGATCTCTTCGGTATTCAGCCAGCTTGACAACGCCTGTCTTCGTTAGATCATCCGATTGTCCAATCTCTAGCAGATTCATATCGAAGAGGAATGTACAGAATGAAAGTTTCAAACTCTGAAGAAAGTCAAATGAAAAAATGGCCAAGTCTGGAAGGTTTGGGCGCCCTAGGAGAGAAGAGGCGCCCAAGATTTCAAGGGGTGAAACAGATGAATTCATAGATGAGGCTCTAACGTGATCTCTTCACAGTTGATTCAGCTCTCCAACGAGATATCCAACACGTCAATCGGAGGTCGCAGTCGCCGGATATGAAGCACTGAATAGAGGGTCTGACAAGAAGTTAAGAACTGAGATTCAGAAGCAAACAAGAAAAGGTAAAAATATTCTAACTCTGGTGAGTTTGGGCACCCCAGCTTGCCAGGGGCGCCCAAGCTTTTGAAGGTCTAAACTCAGTTATTTGACAAAGTTTATCCCAGAAGACCTCTCCTAATATCTCATCAGCTTCGTAACGAGCATAACCATCAGTCAGTCCGACGCCCGAGTCACCAGATTTGACGAGATCATCTGTAGAAGAAGAGTGAATGAAAGAGTTGAAGATCATCAAAAATGGCTAACTCTGGACAAAATGGGTGCCCCTGGAGGAAAAAAGCTCCCATGAATTCGAAGGTCGAAATGAGGTTTTTAGCCAGAGACGCCTCCAGAACATTCTTCTTAGAATCGGTCAGGCTCCACGATGAATCCTTCAGCTCGTTCATTAGATTAATTTGTCAAAATGGAGAAAGTTGAAAATATAAAAAAATTGACTAACACTGCTTGAAGTGGGCGCCCCTAGCCAGGAAGGGCGCCCATCTTCTCATGCCTTAGAGTAATTTTCAAGATTTTCAAAGTTTCAAAATTGCAAGAAGGAAGATGGCGTCCAAGTTCAATGAGCTGAGGTTTTAGGGTTTTGAAAATAAAAGCAAAAGAAAGCAAAACCTAATTCAAGTCCTAAAGTCTATTTAACACCTCTCTTCAATGTAATTTTCATTATTTTTGCAGGTAGCATTCAAAGGAGAAAGTTGGAGTAGCAAGTTTGAAGAATTTTTATGATTCAAGAATTCATATTTGCTGGTTATTCATCTAATTTTTCAGATCAACAACATAAACCCTTACTTTTTCATCGAGAAGATCAAATTTTTCAAGGAGAAGGCCAAGGTTTTCAAATTTTCAGCCATCTAGGTCTTTTCACTTCATTCTTCTGAAGAAATTTTCAAGAACTTCATCAAGTTGCAGCAGCTGCTTTTTACTTGCATGACAGTGAAATCCTCAGTGCATTTAGTTTTCAACCATCTGGGTCCTCTCAAATCAGTCTTCTGAAGAAAACCCATATCACAGCTTTTTTTTTCAAGAAAGTTTCAAATCCTAGGGTTGGCTGCTTTTTTGATCAGCCATCAGTATTTTGCAAATCTAATCAACTGGGTCCATTTCTAATCATATTATGAACAAAACCCAGGTGCCAGTTTTTTTTGTGAAAAATTGAAGAAAATTAGGGTTTGCTGCTTTTTTAGGCGAAATTCAAAATTTTCAAAAACGGATGATCTGGGTTGTCTTGCAACGAAATTCTGAGTGAGACCCATATCTCAGAAAAAATTTCAAAAAATTTGTCCGTTGGAGCAAGAAAATCAGCATTCTAAAAATAGAAGTTGCTCAAAACTTGTTTGAACCTAGGTGAGTTTACAGTCATTCTTCAAGTTTTCCGAAATGGAGTACACTCCCAATGTTTTCAAGACTGAATCAGCTCTCTATCATGATTACATCAAAACAGCTGAGATAGATTTGCATCACATCAAGCTGGTGCTTGATCTACACGCTTTGGAGAGCGCAGGCAACACCTCAATTAGGAACCTGGGACATTTTGGACTCCTCGCAGCAGCGTCTATTCCTATATCAGTTCAGAGTCTTGAGTTCGTAATCGCTTGCATCAAGCATTACAACCTGGCTACAAGGGAGATCCAGTCAGTTGATGGTAGATTAATTTGCAGTTTGAAGCCTGATATGATTGAGAAGTGTTTTTCCATTCCCCCATGGCCTGAAAGCGTTACTATCTCAAAGGGTGAATGTGAAAGGATATGGGAAATGCACAAAGATAAATATAGCAAGAAGATTGCACAGAGGTGGATGAAAGAAAAACATAAGACTTTGCCAAAGAATGTTGGGTGAGGAGAGTTTAAGGATGAAATTGCTATCATTATCACCTTGCTCAACAGGGTAACTGGCTCAGAAGACGCCACCAAGTTTCAGCCTTGGATGTTTTACGCCATACCCCACATCATGAAGAAAACTGAGTTTTATGATTGGCCTACCTTGATCAGTGACAACCTACATCAGCAGATAACAGAATACTTCCAATTCCATGAGTTTCATATGGTGTCTTACCTAGTCTACCTGGTGGCCTATCAAGGTCAATTCAGAGGGTTGAACACCGAGGGATCATTGAGTGTACAGTATATATATAACTACTATCCCCAGTTGGAATTCACGAAGTCGCTGCATCACTATAAGAGAGTGAACGAGGCTTTTCTGATGTACATAGTGCGGGACCTAGACAATGAATTGGACGCTCACATCTCTTCAATTGCCAGGACAGCGATGGCGGAGTGGGAAAATTGGTTCATACAATTTCCTACTTTCACCTATCTCAGGGTCTATGGCTATTCAGGTGCCCCGCTTATGTTACCAAGGTACTCGTCAGACGAGGTCATCTTCATGGAGTTCTTAAGGTAGGCCCACGATGTCCACATAGTCTTCAGGAATAGAAGGAAACCCTCCCTTCATTTTCCACTAGGGCTGGGAATTTATACATGCAGGACTGCTGCAGACGCTAAGACAGTGGGAGATGAGTTGGATAAACTCGGCCTCAAGTCTTACAGCGAGAGACGATCATTTGATCCTCATGGTGTCTACGCTGGCCGGCTTGAAAAGAACTATGATCATATATCCGCCCTTGAAGATTTTTGGGCTAATTGTACAGATGAGTTCGAGGTGCGGAGGCGTAGTTACAGCGGGCTCACTCTCCACCAGATGGACTGCTTGAATGAAGACATAGAAGGGTTATCAGATGATGACGAGGATGTGCTTCTCCCGATGTATACTCAGAAGTGAATTGAAGATCAGCCCTTTTCATAGGTTAACTGGGCTAATAAAGAGTCCCTCTTAGTTGAAGATAGGACAAGACAAGTCCTTGAGCATAGCAAGGTTTTCCTGATCCTTAAGAGGAAAAACTCCATTCTAGTAGCAGAGCCGCCAAAGACAATTCCCTCTTCTTCCAGAGCGCAGCCAAAAGGAAAGGGCAAAAGTCAGTCTCAAGAAGGCATCAAAGGTAGTAGATCAAGTAAAAATGCAAGAAGAAGGTTAGACTTCTCAGGCATAGTCATACAGGAGCAACCTACAGTTGTAACAGAAGCTCCTCCTGACGAGCCCGTACCTCAGAAAGAAGCAGAGGAGCCACCTTCAACACATGTTTCTGTACCTTTGACAGAACCTTTACCGATTCACATTGACCTTGATATTGAAGATGACGAGAAAATTACAGTTGTACCTCCTAAGAAGTTATTAAAGATATTACCGTGTCTTGGCTTGAGAACTCCTTAGGAAGGGTAAGAAGAAGGCCTTCATATCAGGTTAGTGTTGATGATCTCGATAACATCTATCAGGAACCTCCTAAGAAGAAAGCAAAGAAGCAAGTTCACTTTGATAGGAATCCTGATAACGAGATAGTCATGGAGATTGCATTGCCCCCAGAAGACAAGAACAGGGATGAGGTGAATATGGATGACTTTGTCATGGTCAAGGCTAATCTTGGTAGAAATACCAGGCATGCGGATGTGAGTCTTTTCAGAGTTGTGTCCGAAAACCTTTAGGAAAGAGTGCTTAAGGATGAAGAAGACAAGGCAGCCCTCAAGGCTGAAAATCAGCAGCTTAGGCTTTATATTTCTAACCTTGTCCATGGTTCTTCACAGGCAACCCAGTTGCTGCCCCAAATTTTAGAGACACCAGCTGATCATCATCAGTTGAGATAGCTGGTCATTTGTGGGAAAGAAACTCAGGAGTGGATCGAAAGCTTCATTGTCAGAGGAAAGGAGATCTTGGCACGGATGTTCTAGTTAAGAGAAAGCGCTCATGAGCTACGTCAAGGTATCCAAGGGTTTGAACAAACACTGGTTGAAGTAAGACCAAGGCATGAGATCATCATTGCTGATTTAGACACAGCCTATGGTTCAGCAGTTTCAAAAGAACACAAGAGACAAATCCTTGTTTGGAGAGAGCATCCTGTTTTCAAAGTTAAAACCTATGAGAGGATATCCGAAGAATTTATCGCCTACAGACAAAGGGTGATTGAAGCTCTTCTTTTCATCAGTGAGTTTATCACAGAGATTCCTTCTCAGTACAGTCTTGAAGATGGTTCCTACGTCGGGCTTGACGAAGTGCAGGATCAATTTCAGAGTGTTGTTCGCAGTTGCAATCCAGTTGGCGGAAGGATAGGTCATATTTCAATGATGTCAGCAAAGTTTGAGAAAGCGGCCAATGAGGTCGAAGATTTCCTGAGATCCATTGCAGATGTTGAAGATATTCTAGAAAAGAAGTGTTTTGCTATTGAGGGCATAGATGCACTGAACCGGGACATGGTTTCTAATTTTCTAGCGGACGTGATCGAGCTTTAAAGCAACTTTCTTCTAGAAGCTTTCTTTCCCGCTTTCTTTCTATTCTTGGAATGATCCTTATCCATTCTATGAGAAGAGAAAGAAGATAAAATGTAATAGTTGGCATTTCCCGCTTTTTTTGCTTTCTTAGGTGTTAGATGTTATCTTCTTTCTAGATTTAGTAATAAAGCTTGCTTGCTGAGCAAGCCCTAGATTGTGAAAGCAAGGAGATTTTAGGGTTCCCTACTCCTCTGCTTATCTATAAATAAGAGCCTTTGCTCATTAGTTTCTTTAACCATGCTAGTGATAACAAAACGCTGAACCTATTGTGCCTTCTATTTGTTATTCGAGTGTTGTTCAATTGTGTTGTGATAGCAAATTGTTGAGCCTCTTTAGCCAACAAGGAGTTAGTAGCCAACAAGGAGTTAGTGTGATTGTTGTTTCTATTGTGTAAGAATAAGATTGCAAGCCTCTTTAGCTGCAATTTCTTGTTCCAGGCATGTTAGAAGTGAGTTTTGTTCCAAAAGTTTGAGTAATAAAATCATGAGCCTCCTTTTCCTTGATATAACATCTCAGATTTCCGTTATTTATGTTCTACTTTTATGATCTTGATTTCAACTTACAGTGAAGTGTGTAGGTGTTTGTTGAGAGAGAGTTTATTGAAGTGTTTTGTCAGAAAATCTACCTTGTTCATTTCTAGTTTCTCTTGCTCTGCTTATTACTTGAGAAGTTAGAAATGTCTTTAGTTTAAGTTAGTCGTAGTTGAAATTCTTAAAATCGGAAAATCTCGGCTGCGGCGCTTGTGTTTGATAAACCTTGTGCTCTAAGCTGATCAAAAAGATAGGAAACTTAGTTCTTAGTTTACTTTCTTTCAACACCATCAGCAAGAGGGAGCTTCCCCTCCTAATTTGATGAGCAGTTTTATTGTGCATAGCTGTCTGTTTCAAATACGCATGCCAGAGGTGCGAATTTAAATGCCAACAAGGATGTTAGTCTTCTGTATTTTCAGCCACTTTTGAGCAACTTTCCTTTGTGAACGCTCTTGATCTTCATACCATATCTTCTCACAAGCCTCAATGACAATAGTGAAATTGTCTGATTGAGTAATAGCAAAGCACTTTTCCACATCCCTCGGTTTAAGACTGCAGATGACTCTCCCATCAGCTGATCTGATTTGTCGTGTAGAAGAGTCGTAATGCTTGATGCAAGCAAGAACAAACTCAAGATCGAAAGCTGTGATGGGAATAGACCCTACTGCCAGCAACCCGGAATGCTCAAGATTCTTCATTGTATTGCTGCTAATGGCCTCCAAACTACTCAGATTCACCACTGGATAAACATGACCTAAGTCTGTATCAGTGCTTTTCACAAAGTCATGCATTAGGACCGATTTGGTCTTGTAATCTATAGGATTGAACTACATTTTGAAAATGAGGACTTTTGACTGTGAAGTTGGGTATGTACGAACAACTTTCTGAAAAGACTGGAAATTTCAGGACAAGGCTAAAAATAGCTTATGGTGAGAAAATTTTCTGATATTTTTTTGACACGTGGGTTTTGTGTAGAATCAAATTCTAAGACAACCCAGATCAATAAAAATTTGAAAAATTGAGTTTTAGCAAGGCATGTGGAGGTTTTTCAATCGAGAAAAGCATTGGTTCTAGAGCTCGCTTGGGGCAATTTTCCTCGAGAAAATCTGGAATATGGGTTTTGATGCTAATGCTGAAGTAAGTGAACC
>VDFB02075321.1:375531302-375958543 GCA_007258455.2 Sequoia sempervirens | reverse complement strand
CCTCTTCTCTTGTTTGATGATGATTTTCCCTTGTCATATTTCTTCGACTTTGAAGTACTTGCTTGGGTTTCCATTTTTTTCTCCATCCTGAGCTTTGAAAACATTTCTTCTTTGCCACTTGAGCTGGGCACATACTAAGTCTCAACACTTAGCCATTTTCTCCAAATATTCCCTTCATCTCCCCAAGTCATCACCGTTTGGTCTCGACGTTCCTCCTGCAAAACAAGCAAGGAGAAGAGCATCAAAACACCTCATAATATAAATTCACTTTACTTACCTAATTTTCATGCTCCGATCTTTGAGGTTTGAGTAATCTCTTCATCTGATAGGGTTCATCATTTTCCTCCATCACAACTTTTGCCTTTAAATTCCTTAGAATATTTCCACATTATCATTCATCCCTTTAGGGCGCATTTGAAGACTTGAGCTTCCATTTTCATTCCTTAGAGAATTTCACTCATCTTTTACTCTTTGGGCGTACATCATTTTAACACTTTGAAATCCCCCTGTGAAAATATTAGTTTAATTGCTCCCTTTTCATTTCACTGGGTGAAGCATCCACTTTGATATTTCATCCAACTCTGGCTTGAGAAAATTGTTTTCATCAGGAACTCGATAAAAAAAAATCATCTGGTCATTCAATTTCAAATTCATCACTTAAGGCATTTTATCCTCAAAACATCATTTATTTCTTGCCTTAGAAAATTTTCAAATTTTCCCCCTTGGAAAATTCATTGTTTAAGTGCCCATCAAAAATCTCCACCCTGAAGGCCTCGGCGAACTATGGAAGACTTTAAAATCCATTACTCATCGCAGACGTCCAATACCCAGAAGAAAATTCCCTTCAAAAAGTGTCAAATTCATGTGTCTCCAAAGGAAGGGGTACATTTAATTTTCGAATTTTAAACCTTAGAAAAATATTTCTCCATCAAATTTATCCTTATTCTTCACATCCGGGTGAATTTTCCTTGCTCAGCCTTGAAATTTTTTATCATCCTCATGAAGTCAGAGTATTCTTGACATATCCACAGCCAATTTTATTCATGCCTTAGCAAATTTTACCTCCTCCATAACTTGGGCGTATTTTCCTCTAGAGGTGGAATTTAAATATTTATACTTAGAAAAATATTCTATCATTTCATCACTAGCATGGGTGCATTCGAGCTCTTGTCCTGCCATTTGCAAACATTTAGAAAATATTTCTTGGCTTCCTTCTCATCTTGGGCGCAATTCACGGGTAGAGCTTCCATTTTTTTATACTTAGAAACTTTTCTATCCATCCTCCTCTTCAAGGGAGCATTTTACCCCTTGTACTTCTATTTCTAATGCCTTAGGAATATTCTCCCTCATGTACCTAACTTGGGCGCAAACAGGAGTGTCTACTCCAAGTTTTGAACACTTAAACACTTTCCAGTTCTCCCTACAAGTCAAGAGCGCATTTCAAGGTGTGCACTTTGAGTTTTGAACACTTAGAAACTTGTTCTTGCCTTCATTCCTTGCTTGGGCGCAAATAGAGGGTCAAGCTTTCAATTTAAGTGCCCTAGAAAAATCCCATATCTCACTTCTCCTTCCAGGCGCATCTGAGGGGGTCTCATTTCAAATTTGAAATACTTAGAAAACGTTTTAACTTCACTTCTTGAGCTGGGCGTATTTCCCACTTCAAACTTCCATTTTACTTGCCTTATTCAAATCAAGTCTCCTCTACCTTCTTAAGGCGCATTTGGTAGGTGGAGCTTCCAACTTTAGGGACTTAGTCAATTTTCAAGCTTCTTCCTTTCACTTTGGGCGCATTTCTACCCATGAGATTCCAATTCTCCATACTTAGAAATTTTCCCACCAATCTTAAGTTGCTAGGGCGCATACAGGATGGTAGGCTTTCAATTTATAACACTTAGATTATTTTCAAGCTCTCCATGCAAGGCAAGGCGCATCAAAGGGGGAGAGCTTCAAATTTAAAATACTTAGAAGCTTTTCAAGCTCAAACTCCAAGTGAAGGCGCATTTGGAAGATCTTCCATCAAATTTTCATACTTAAACTTTTCAAGGCATCCTTTTCAAGTCAAGGCGCATCTTGCATGGTGAGCTCTTGATTTTCCACACTTAGATATTTTTCAAGTGCCTCTCTTTACCTAAGGCGCATTTAGGGGGTGGTGCTTCAAATTTCCATGCTTTAGTTGGATTTTTATCTTCTCCAGCAGCTTGGGCGCATTTGGGGCATCAAGCTTCAAATTCAAATGCCTTAGTATATTTTCAAGTCCTCCATAAGTCAAGGGCGCATTTAGGTGTTGATGCTTTCAATTCACATGACTTAGAATATTTTTAAAACTCACTCCTCCAGCCTTGGGCGCATTTTAGACCTTGAGCTTCAAATTTAAGTGCCTTAGAGAAATTTCTAACTCCTCCTCTAAGTTTAGGCGCATTTTAGAGGGTGTGCTTTCATTTTCACATACTTAGAGAAATTTTCAACCTCCCTCAAGCTTGCAAGGGCACATTTCAGAGGGTGAGCTTCCAATTTTGAAGAGTTAGTAGAATTTTGATCACCCCTTCCTCCCAAGGCGCATTTTAATGCTGGAGCTTCAAATTTGCTAGACTTAGTGAATTTTCATGCCATCTTCAAGCTTCTGGAGCAGATTCGAGGGTGTCAAGCCTTCATTTTTTCAGACCTGGATGAATTTTCCAGCTTTCGTCCTATTTAAAGTGAATTGTTCATGATGCCCCCCAACTTACCCTAACTTTCTATTTTTAGAAAGTTCTTCACATTTCATGCTTTGAACTGATTTTTGACTCCGCAAGGCCTGATTTTGCCTTGTTTCAAACCTCGAGATGTGGTTGTGCTGCTGGTGCCTGATGCCTGCCTGCACATGCTATTTTTAGCAGCTTACTAAAAATAGTAATTGCTCAGAATGTGCTCAAACTTTGTGTGCTGATTGCCTGAAGGACGTCGATCGTGGCTGGATGCTGCTTCTGCATGACTGTCGTGTTTCGCCCTAGATTTTAGGAAACCCTAATTCCTCTGCACATGCCTGCTAAAAATAGTAAGTGCTTGATTACTGAATCTCTGCAGCTCTGTTTGATTTGAAATTTTAACCACATGATCCTCATGACCTTGTCAGTCCGTTCACATTGCCATCTCGAGCTGACCTGCTAAAAATAGTATGTTTTTGAAGGTGGTTTACTATTTATAGCAATTGATTGATTTTAAGACTTCCACAACTCCGTTTGACTTGAAATTTGAATGCTGTGATCCTCACCACTTGACTTATCCGTTCACACTAGCGCCTCGAACGCCTTACTATAAATAGTAAGTGCTCCGTTTGCCTTCAAAATTTACCAACGGACTCCTTGAAAGATGCTGATCACGATGGGATACCTCGATTTTTGGAAATTCTGGCGTTTGACCCCTCATTTTGGGTCTCGAAGCTTGAAACCCTAATTCATCTTGCATGTGCCTCAAATGAGCTCCGATCAATTCCGTTTCTATTGCATGTCACTGTGTTCATGATTCTGAAGCGCTGAGCAGCTACCAAAGTGGTACTGCTAAAAATAGTAAGTAGCTGAGAAAGTGGCCAACCAGCTGCCGGATGATTTTGCATGTCATACTGTGTGAGAGATCTTGAAAAACCCAGAAAAACCCAGAAAAATCATCAACATGCAAGCGCTGGCTAAAAATAGCAAGTTTTTGAAAGTGACTGACTCCGCTTGCATGTTACCTCCTTGCGAAGCTCTCGGAAAACCCAGAAAGATAATGCAGACATGCGCTGAGAAAACTTACATGCAAACCCTAATTATAGCTTCCGAAGGTTGAGCACTGAAAAGTTATCGTCCCGTTTTGCATGTTATATCGCTGTGAAGGTCTCGAAAAACCCACAAAGAATCTTCAAACATGCATCTGGAAGTCTAACATGCAAACCCTAAAAATGGACCTCGAAGGCAAGACTGCTAAAAATAGCAAGTTGTCCTTTTTTGCTCAAATTTTGCCAGTGATGAGTTCAAAGTGCTTAGAATGTATTGCAGTTGTCAGAATGTGAAAATCTCGAGAAAACAAACCCCAAATTGACACTTACTAAAAATAGAAAATTGGCAGAATTCAGTGAAAATTCAGAGGGAGCCTGCTGGAAGCATACTGACTGCAACGTGAAGCTCAGATTCCAACTTATTCACTCCATTTGACTTTAAATTGACCAGAAAACTCAAAACCCTAATTCTATAGACTTAGCCAAAATTTCACGTTTAAGCTCATAGATGGGCACATCCTTGGAAAGGCAGACATCAGAAGAGAGAGAGAGAGAGAGAGAGAGAGACCAAAGCCAAAAAACGAGGAACGGAGCAAAAAATTAGGGGTCCCCATCTTGAATGGGGTGATGTGTGAAAAGGTCACAACAAGAGGGAGTTCAGTGTCCCTTACAATCCTCAACAGAATGGTGTTGCTGAATGGAAGAACAGGACTATTGTGGAAGCAGCGAAAGCTATGATCCATGACCAAGATCTTCCAACATTCCTTTGGGCAGAAGCATCCAAGACAGTTGTCTATGTTCAAGACAGAAGTCCCCACCGAATCTTGGAGAACATGACTCCTGAAGAAGCCTTTACTGGGAAGAAGCCAGAAGTGAGTCATTTGAGGATCTTCGGATGTCCAGTTTATGTTCATGTACTAAAGGAAAAGAGAACAAAGTTGGAGCCTTCTAACAAGAAGGGGATATTTGTAGGTTACAGTGAGACTGCTAAAGCTTACAAAATCTACATTCCAGGTCAGAAGCTAATTGAGATCAGTAGAGACGTCACATTTGAGGAAGATGTTGCATTCAGAAGATCCAAGGGCACTCAGATGGAGATTGATCATGAAGAGCCTTCATAGGATATGGAAGTTGACCACACTCCTAATTCAAAGGGAGGCTCCTGAACCAAAAGAAGACAATGATCCTATTGAGCCCTTGGAACCTACTGATGGGCCTACTGATATTGTGATTGGAAGAAAAAGACCTCTTTGGGCTAGGCAAACAATGCAGGAGGCAGAAAGGTTTGTAGCTCCAAGAGGAACCTTCAGAGAAAGCAAGAGACCTCACAAGTTCTCTAGTTATGTTGCTTTGATGAGTCAGATTATTGAGTCCGAACCTTCCAGTGTTGAGGAAGCTTCGAGTCAACAAGTTTGGAAAGATGCTATGACAGAGGAGTATCAGTCAATTCTCAAGAATAATGTTTGGGACATCGTTCCTAGACCCAAAGGCGAATCTGTGGTATCTTCAAAATGGCTCTTCAAGATCAAGCATGCGGCTGATGGGAGCATTGAGAAGTACAAGGCAAGATTCGTGGCTAGGGGGTTCTCACAAAAAGAGGGAGTTGACTATGAAGAAACATTTGCTCCAGTTGCTCGCTATACTTATGTCAGAACCATCATTGCCATTGCTACATCTAGAGGATGGAAGATTCATCAAATGGATGTGAAGACAACTTTTCTGAATGGTGTTATTGAGGAAGAAGTTTATATCAAGCAACCTGATGGTTTCGAGGTACATGGGAAGGAGTCTCATGTTTGTAGGCTGAAGAAGGCCTTGTATGGTCTTAAGTAGGCACCTCGTGCATGGTACGAAAGGATTGATCGTTATCTGTCAACCTTGGGCTTCCTCAAGAACGATGCTGACTCGAACTTGTACTTTAAGGTAATTAATGGTGAAGCTTTGATTTTGGTCCTGTATGTTGATGATTTGATTCTCACTGGTGAAGAGCACCTCATTATTAAATGTAAGAAGGAGTTGGCTTTTGAGTTTGAAATGAAGGACCTTGGGCTCATGCATTACTTCCTTGGCTTAGAAGTTTGGCAGTAACCAGATGAGATGATTCTAAGTCAAGGGAAGTACACTATTGGTATTTTGAAGAGATTTGGCATGTTGGATTGCAAATCTATGTCTACGCCTATGGAGACCAACTTGCACAAGTTGAAAGAGGCTGCAACTAGTTCAAATCTGGTGGACCCCACATTATACAGGTAGTTGATTGGGTCATTGATGTATCTAGTTAACACCAGACCTGATATCTACTATGCAGTGAGTGCTCTCAGTCAATTCGTGTGTGAACCAAGGCAGATACATCTTGTTGCAGTGAAACATATCCTAAGATACTTGCGTGGCACAGTTGGATATGGGATGAGATATACTTTAGATGCAGACTTGAAGTTGCATGGTCATACTGATTCTAAGTGGGCAAGAGTGTCACTAATCGAAAGAGTACCTCTGGGTGTTGCTTCAGTTTAGGATTTGCGATGATATCCTAGTGCAGCAGGAAGCAGTCATCTGTAGCATTAAGTACAGCAGAGGCAGAGTATATTGCAGCTTGTGTGGCAGCTCGGGAAGTAGTGTGGCTTCAGAAGCTCCTTGCAGGATTGTTTGGGCAATCAATGGAGCCTACTATCACTCATTGTGATAACCAGAGCTGTGTGAAGCTTTTCGTCAATCCTGTGTTTCATGACAGAACCAAGCATGTTGAGATCAAATACCACTATATTAGAGATATGGTATTGAGGAAAGCTATACAGTTGAGGTATATCAGCACTGATGAGCAGACGACAGACATTCTCACCAAGCCTCTCTCCAGGATAAATTTTGAGTACTTTCGAGATAAGCTTGGTATGGTGGAGAATATAGCCCTAACTAAAGAGTCTCAGTATCAGTGATCCTCATTAATGAGTTCTTCTCTGTGAGAGAAGTTCGAGGTGAAATCCCTTTATTAATGAGTTCTTTGTGAGAGAAGTTCGAGGTGAAATCCCTTGATTAATGAGTTCTTCTCTGTAGAGAGAAGTTCGAGGTGAAATCCCTTGTTCCACCCTTTGGGAGAGCCATGGTGGATGCCATGTGTGTGACTCCATGCCAACATCATGTGAGAGAGTCCGTGATGATTTTTCTTGTACTTGTGTTTCACCCTTTGGGGGAGCCATGGTGAACGTCACAATGAGGTGACAACATCACGTTGAGTGATGGGCACTTGTACATACCATCTATGGGAGTAGCCATGATGGTTGATATCACGATGAGGTGATATCTGACATCACGTTGAGGTGATATCTGACATCACGTTGAGGTGATATGTCCTTTGCAGTTGGAAGAATCACCCCTCGCTGAGAGGGAGTGTTGATGTTACTTAGCAGCATCAGGCTGCTTCTTCAGATCCACGCACTTGAAGGCAATTCAAATGTTAGCCTTAACGGCTATTTGAATTGCGAGCTCATCTTTTGAAGAAGACACAACTTTCTATTGGAGGCCGATCTTTTGAAATGGCGCGACCTTTATGATTGCAATTAACAAATATTTATTGTAATTAATATTTGTTGAGAAGGCACGAATTTCAATAGAGGCCAACCTCTCTTGTTAGTGATTTATATTATTTGTATTTACATTTTATGAAGGCCGACCTTGCTCTTGAAGAGGTGTGACCTCTCCACCATCATGTATATATACAACCTCATTCCATTACATTCGATCATCAAGCAAGTTCATTCCATCCTTCACTCAAGTGCGAATTGTTTCAAGAGCAGATTGAGATATGTAGGAGGCTGAGTCTATTATTGATAGATTGCATCACTGTATTTCTGTAGTTACATCAGATTGTGGTGTTATCTCTTGGCCCTCTTATTGGCATTCATTGTAAAGGAGACTTTGTTTTGAAACTCAATATACAAGTGATATATTGTTGCTGGGTTTTTCTCCCTCAGGAGGAGGGTTTTCCCAGGGTATCTGCTGTGTTGTGTGTTTATTGATTTTTGAATTAATTTCTGTGCACTTAAATCTGATATCAAAATTAACAAAGCATGCACGTCCTTATTGAAAGCAAGTTAACTGGAACACTACCATCAGTTAACTGAAAACCCTAAACCTAACTTTTGCGAAGATATTTCCAAGGAAGAGATATGCATGTATGAAATCAGCAAGAGAACTCAAGACTGAAAGTCGAGTTAACTGCTACTCCTGACTCTATC
The DNA here is from genome assembly GCA_007258455.2 of Sequoia sempervirens. NCBI lineage: Eukaryota > Viridiplantae > Streptophyta > Pinopsida > Cupressales > Cupressaceae > Sequoia > Sequoia sempervirens. The sequence goes on along the minus strand of VDFB02075321.1, from coordinate 375,950,578 downwards.
CTCGAAACTAATTGCAGGTCACAATTGATTTATCACTCCCATTCATCACTATCTATCATCTCATCCAGGAACTGGTTGATCACTCCATCCTCTGGCACTTTGATACTATCCACAATGATAATCTGCCCCTTCAACTCCTTGTCACGATTCTTGTTTGTCTGCATGCATTCTCTAACTTCTCCAGTTGCTTTTCTAAAACTGGCTGTCATTACTGAGATGTTCTCCAGTTTAGACGCCACAAGATCTCCCTCGAGATTATCACCAATCAGCCCCTCAAACTCGGCTTGCACTGCATCAAGTCCAATATACGTGCCATCCTCAAGAAGATAATGACACGGGATTTGAACAACAAAGCCACTAATGAGTGCGAAAGTTGCGACAACGTTATCTCTGAGTGTAATCAACTTGGTAGAGATCTTCTCGAATGTCTCCATCTTGAAAAAATGCTGCTCCCTCCAAGCGAAGATTTTATCTTTTTATTCACCCTCCTGAATTAGCTGCTGAATTCCCTGACGAAGGCCAGGTGTATCACCCCTCAACTGATATAACTCTACAAGAAGATGTTGACCCACAACAATGAAGTTCTCGACCCAGTTGTCCAAAAGTCTACCATGATTGACTAATTGATCCAACTTCTGTTGTTTTGCAGGTGTACTTCGTGGAAGAACAGGTGCTCTACTTGGATTCCCATGAACAAGATCAGAGATATACTGTTGAAGTTGACTGTTTTCAGCTTTAAGAAGTGCTTTATCTTCTCCGTCCTTCATGACTCGTTCTTCAAGATTATTTGTGAGAATCTTGAGAACGCTCACTTCTGTCTCTCGAGTGGTTCTGCCAAGATTCGCTTTGACGAAGGTAAAGTCACCGATCTCAACCTCGTCCAGGCTCTTACCCACTGGCGGTGTAACAACTTTTATAACAATCTCTGACTCTAGAGTCTTTTCAACATGTACCTGCTTCTTGATCTTCTTGTTTGACCTCCCCTGATAAGGTTCGCCAAACTCAGTCAAATCAAGGTTATAAGAAGGCTCTCGCCTCTGTCGTCCCAAAGATCTCTCGAGCCAACTTGAATTAGCAGTACTATCAAATCGAGGAGAGACCGTCCCTTATGTATCAACCTGTGGTGGATCAGCCGTCTCTGGTGCTACTCGAATTGGTGATTCTGGCTCCGAATTTATATCAATAGGATGCGAATGTGGTGAACATGGCAGACTAGGAGGTGAAATACATGGCTTAGCCTGGATGGCTGTTTCTACTGGAACCTCAGGTGCCTTTTCTACCTGTTTCTGCTTCTGTTTTCTAGTATTTTTCCCCTTTGTGTTCCCGCTGAGTCTAACTCCTTTAGGCGGCTTCAAGATAACCTTGACCCGAGGCCTTGACCTTGAAGTAGAAGGCAACGAAGAAAACCCCACTGGCGGCTCCGTGACTAGAAGTGTCTTGCGCTTCCTCTTACTCTCCAAGAACTGTCTGCTGGTTTTGATAACTGATTTTGACATGTCCTCAATGGAAGCACTCTCCCTAGCGTACCAATCTGGTGAGCGAAGTGGTTGGCGAGCAACTTGATCTTTGACATACGAGCTAAGTAGAACTTGTCCATCATCATTTGACAGACCCTCAACATCCTCTGATAGGTAATCAACAATCTGAGTAATAGTGAGTCTGCAGTAGTGACGACGATGAACCTCAAATTCATCCTCGCAATTAGCCCAGAAATCCTCAAGTGCTGGCTTATGTGCAATCCCTCACTCTAACCTGGATGCATAATGACCCAAAGGATCATAAGAACGTCTCTCAGTGTGGGACTTGAGATTGAATCTCTCAAGTTCGGTCGTCATAAACTTGCCATCAGCCGTAGTCTTGCATGTGAAAATACCCCATCTGAAAGGAAAGGAAACTTCTGAGTTATGGCGACTACGAAGAAAAGAGTGAACATGTCGAACTTGTCTGAGAAATTCCATGAAAAGAACTTTGTCCGACAGGTACCTAGGTAACATCAGAGGCTCTCCAACATAACCGTAGACTCAAATATATGTGAAAGTAGGGAATTGAATGAACCAATCCGCCCAACTCTACATTGCTGATCTGGCCTCTGGTGAAATCTGGATGTGCATTTCATTGTCGAGATCCTTGACTGTCCTCATGAAAAAGTGATCATTCACCGCTTTAAAGTCCTGTTCAGATTTAGAAAACTCCAACTGAGAGTAGTACTCGTGAACATGTTGAACACCAAGAGTCCCGTTAGTCTTTAGGTGTCTAAAATTACCTTGAGAGGCAACCAAGTAAACCAAGTAGGACACCATGTAAAACTCGTGGATCTTGAGGAATCCAGTAATTTGTTGGTGAAGGCATTCACTGATCAACATGGACCAGTCAAAATGCTCTGAACCGTCCAGGATCCTAGAAATGATGTAAAACATCCATGGTTGGAAAGTACTAGCCTCTTCCTGACCTGTAACCCGATTGAGTAGAGTTATCAAAACAACAACCTTGTCCTTGAACTCACCACGACCAACCTTTTTAGGCATTGTTGTACCCCAAAATTAAATTTTTTGTTACACTTAGACATTTTGAAGAAATAAGTAAAAGTCTTGTTAAATTAGTCAAAAAGGTCAAAATTTGGGTGTGCATGTCTTGCATGAGGGGTTTAAACGCAAAATTTTCAAAATCTGACGATTTGGGTCTACTCAGAGGAGCTTAATCTACAAAACCCAGATCTCAATTTTTAATCCCTACTTTTTCGGAAAACTGTTATTTTTAGAAATTTTCTAAAAATAGGAACTTTTTCTGGGTTTCTTTGGAAACAAATATTGGCAAAACTTTCTAAAAATAGAAAGTTGGTTCGTCAGGGTCCAAACTGATTTTGATTGGCTCAAAATACGTCCATATCAGGCTTGTGTAGTCAGAATCTCAAAATAATCAATTTTTCCCTAGTGGGTCTATTCTACTTTTTCAGAAGCATATCAGGAGCTCCGAGGTCATCAATAGAGGTCAATCAGCTGCCAGGCTTCAGATTCAACATTCAAGGCGTTCAGCAGAAGGCGAGTTGGTGAGCCAAGCACGAAGAATGGAGAAGAAAGTGAAAAATGTGAAAATTTTCTAACACTGGGTGACTTGGGCGCCCCAAAAGAGAATAGGCGCCCATCTTTTTAGGGCACTAAATGATAAAATTAGGGTTTATACTTCTAATCAAAGTTGTTCATTTCTTTGCCAGCTCCGCAACGAATCTAACAGTGTAGTCATCAGATTATCCAGTCATTCGGGATTCAAGGCTGAACATCACACAGAAGTCAGAGTGGAGAAAATGAGAAATATCAAAAATTGACTAAGTGTGGAGACTTTGGGCGCCCCTGGTGAAGAAGGGCACCCAGCTTTTTGAAGCACCTAACTCAGCAGTTAGGGTTTGAAAATATGCTCGATCTCTTCGGTATTCAGCCAGCTTGACAACGCCTGTCTTCGTTAGATCATCCGATTGTCCAATCTCTAGCAGATTCATATCGAAGAGGAATGTACAGAATGAAAGTTTCAAACTCTGAAGAAAGTCAAATGAAAAAATGGCCAAGTCTGGAAGGTTTGGGCGCCCTAGGAGAGAAGAGGCGCCCAAGATTTCAAGGGGTGAAACAGATGAATTCATAGATGAGGCTCTAACGTGATCTCTTCACAGTTGATTCAGCTCTCCAACGAGATATCCAACACGTCAATCGGAGGTCGCAGTCGCCGGATATGAAGCACTGAATAGAGGGTCTGACAAGAAGTTAAGAACTGAGATTCAGAAGCAAACAAGAAAAGGTAAAAATATTCTAACTCTGGTGAGTTTGGGCACCCCAGCTTGCCAGGGGCGCCCAAGCTTTTGAAGGTCTAAACTCAGTTATTTGACAAAGTTTATCCCAGAAGACCTCTCCTAATATCTCATCAGCTTCGTAACGAGCATAACCATCAGTCAGTCCGACGCCCGAGTCACCAGATTTGACGAGATCATCTGTAGAAGAAGAGTGAATGAAAGAGTTGAAGATCATCAAAAATGGCTAACTCTGGACAAAATGGGTGCCCCTGGAGGAAAAAAGCTCCCATGAATTCGAAGGTCGAAATGAGGTTTTTAGCCAGAGACGCCTCCAGAACATTCTTCTTAGAATCGGTCAGGCTCCACGATGAATCCTTCAGCTCGTTCATTAGATTAATTTGTCAAAATGGAGAAAGTTGAAAATATAAAAAAATTGACTAACACTGCTTGAAGTGGGCGCCCCTAGCCAGGAAGGGCGCCCATCTTCTCATGCCTTAGAGTAATTTTCAAGATTTTCAAAGTTTCAAAATTGCAAGAAGGAAGATGGCGTCCAAGTTCAATGAGCTGAGGTTTTAGGGTTTTGAAAATAAAAGCAAAAGAAAGCAAAACCTAATTCAAGTCCTAAAGTCTATTTAACACCTCTCTTCAATGTAATTTTCATTATTTTTGCAGGTAGCATTCAAAGGAGAAAGTTGGAGTAGCAAGTTTGAAGAATTTTTATGATTCAAGAATTCATATTTGCTGGTTATTCATCTAATTTTTCAGATCAACAACATAAACCCTTACTTTTTCATCGAGAAGATCAAATTTTTCAAGGAGAAGGCCAAGGTTTTCAAATTTTCAGCCATCTAGGTCTTTTCACTTCATTCTTCTGAAGAAATTTTCAAGAACTTCATCAAGTTGCAGCAGCTGCTTTTTACTTGCATGACAGTGAAATCCTCAGTGCATTTAGTTTTCAACCATCTGGGTCCTCTCAAATCAGTCTTCTGAAGAAAACCCATATCACAGCTTTTTTTTTCAAGAAAGTTTCAAATCCTAGGGTTGGCTGCTTTTTTGATCAGCCATCAGTATTTTGCAAATCTAATCAACTGGGTCCATTTCTAATCATATTATGAACAAAACCCAGGTGCCAGTTTTTTTTGTGAAAAATTGAAGAAAATTAGGGTTTGCTGCTTTTTTAGGCGAAATTCAAAATTTTCAAAAACGGATGATCTGGGTTGTCTTGCAACGAAATTCTGAGTGAGACCCATATCTCAGAAAAAATTTCAAAAAATTTGTCCGTTGGAGCAAGAAAATCAGCATTCTAAAAATAGAAGTTGCTCAAAACTTGTTTGAACCTAGGTGAGTTTACAGTCATTCTTCAAGTTTTCCGAAATGGAGTACACTCCCAATGTTTTCAAGACTGAATCAGCTCTCTATCATGATTACATCAAAACAGCTGAGATAGATTTGCATCACATCAAGCTGGTGCTTGATCTACACGCTTTGGAGAGCGCAGGCAACACCTCAATTAGGAACCTGGGACATTTTGGACTCCTCGCAGCAGCGTCTATTCCTATATCAGTTCAGAGTCTTGAGTTCGTAATCGCTTGCATCAAGCATTACAACCTGGCTACAAGGGAGATCCAGTCAGTTGATGGTAGATTAATTTGCAGTTTGAAGCCTGATATGATTGAGAAGTGTTTTTCCATTCCCCCATGGCCTGAAAGCGTTACTATCTCAAAGGGTGAATGTGAAAGGATATGGGAAATGCACAAAGATAAATATAGCAAGAAGATTGCACAGAGGTGGATGAAAGAAAAACATAAGACTTTGCCAAAGAATGTTGGGTGAGGAGAGTTTAAGGATGAAATTGCTATCATTATCACCTTGCTCAACAGGGTAACTGGCTCAGAAGACGCCACCAAGTTTCAGCCTTGGATGTTTTACGCCATACCCCACATCATGAAGAAAACTGAGTTTTATGATTGGCCTACCTTGATCAGTGACAACCTACATCAGCAGATAACAGAATACTTCCAATTCCATGAGTTTCATATGGTGTCTTACCTAGTCTACCTGGTGGCCTATCAAGGTCAATTCAGAGGGTTGAACACCGAGGGATCATTGAGTGTACAGTATATATATAACTACTATCCCCAGTTGGAATTCACGAAGTCGCTGCATCACTATAAGAGAGTGAACGAGGCTTTTCTGATGTACATAGTGCGGGACCTAGACAATGAATTGGACGCTCACATCTCTTCAATTGCCAGGACAGCGATGGCGGAGTGGGAAAATTGGTTCATACAATTTCCTACTTTCACCTATCTCAGGGTCTATGGCTATTCAGGTGCCCCGCTTATGTTACCAAGGTACTCGTCAGACGAGGTCATCTTCATGGAGTTCTTAAGGTAGGCCCACGATGTCCACATAGTCTTCAGGAATAGAAGGAAACCCTCCCTTCATTTTCCACTAGGGCTGGGAATTTATACATGCAGGACTGCTGCAGACGCTAAGACAGTGGGAGATGAGTTGGATAAACTCGGCCTCAAGTCTTACAGCGAGAGACGATCATTTGATCCTCATGGTGTCTACGCTGGCCGGCTTGAAAAGAACTATGATCATATATCCGCCCTTGAAGATTTTTGGGCTAATTGTACAGATGAGTTCGAGGTGCGGAGGCGTAGTTACAGCGGGCTCACTCTCCACCAGATGGACTGCTTGAATGAAGACATAGAAGGGTTATCAGATGATGACGAGGATGTGCTTCTCCCGATGTATACTCAGAAGTGAATTGAAGATCAGCCCTTTTCATAGGTTAACTGGGCTAATAAAGAGTCCCTCTTAGTTGAAGATAGGACAAGACAAGTCCTTGAGCATAGCAAGGTTTTCCTGATCCTTAAGAGGAAAAACTCCATTCTAGTAGCAGAGCCGCCAAAGACAATTCCCTCTTCTTCCAGAGCGCAGCCAAAAGGAAAGGGCAAAAGTCAGTCTCAAGAAGGCATCAAAGGTAGTAGATCAAGTAAAAATGCAAGAAGAAGGTTAGACTTCTCAGGCATAGTCATACAGGAGCAACCTACAGTTGTAACAGAAGCTCCTCCTGACGAGCCCGTACCTCAGAAAGAAGCAGAGGAGCCACCTTCAACACATGTTTCTGTACCTTTGACAGAACCTTTACCGATTCACATTGACCTTGATATTGAAGATGACGAGAAAATTACAGTTGTACCTCCTAAGAAGTTATTAAAGATATTACCGTGTCTTGGCTTGAGAACTCCTTAGGAAGGGTAAGAAGAAGGCCTTCATATCAGGTTAGTGTTGATGATCTCGATAACATCTATCAGGAACCTCCTAAGAAGAAAGCAAAGAAGCAAGTTCACTTTGATAGGAATCCTGATAACGAGATAGTCATGGAGATTGCATTGCCCCCAGAAGACAAGAACAGGGATGAGGTGAATATGGATGACTTTGTCATGGTCAAGGCTAATCTTGGTAGAAATACCAGGCATGCGGATGTGAGTCTTTTCAGAGTTGTGTCCGAAAACCTTTAGGAAAGAGTGCTTAAGGATGAAGAAGACAAGGCAGCCCTCAAGGCTGAAAATCAGCAGCTTAGGCTTTATATTTCTAACCTTGTCCATGGTTCTTCACAGGCAACCCAGTTGCTGCCCCAAATTTTAGAGACACCAGCTGATCATCATCAGTTGAGATAGCTGGTCATTTGTGGGAAAGAAACTCAGGAGTGGATCGAAAGCTTCATTGTCAGAGGAAAGGAGATCTTGGCACGGATGTTCTAGTTAAGAGAAAGCGCTCATGAGCTACGTCAAGGTATCCAAGGGTTTGAACAAACACTGGTTGAAGTAAGACCAAGGCATGAGATCATCATTGCTGATTTAGACACAGCCTATGGTTCAGCAGTTTCAAAAGAACACAAGAGACAAATCCTTGTTTGGAGAGAGCATCCTGTTTTCAAAGTTAAAACCTATGAGAGGATATCCGAAGAATTTATCGCCTACAGACAAAGGGTGATTGAAGCTCTTCTTTTCATCAGTGAGTTTATCACAGAGATTCCTTCTCAGTACAGTCTTGAAGATGGTTCCTACGTCGGGCTTGACGAAGTGCAGGATCAATTTCAGAGTGTTGTTCGCAGTTGCAATCCAGTTGGCGGAAGGATAGGTCATATTTCAATGATGTCAGCAAAGTTTGAGAAAGCGGCCAATGAGGTCGAAGATTTCCTGAGATCCATTGCAGATGTTGAAGATATTCTAGAAAAGAAGTGTTTTGCTATTGAGGGCATAGATGCACCAAACCGGGACATGGTTTCTAATTTTCTAGCGGACGTGATCGAGCTTTAAAGCAACTTTCTTCTAGAAGCTTTCTTTCCCGCTTTCTTTCTATTCTTGGAATGATCCTTATCCATTCTATGAGAAGAGAAAGAAGATAAAATGTAATAGTTGGCATTTCCCGCTTTTTTTGCTTTCTTAGGTGTTAGATGTTATCTTCTTTCTAGATTTAGTAATAAAGCTTGCTTGCTGAGCAAGCCCTAGATTGTGAAAGCAAGGAGATTTTAGGGTTCCCTACTCCTCTGCTTATCTATAAATAAGAGCCTTTGCTCATTAGTTTCTTTAACCATGCTAGTGATAACAAAACGCTGAACCTATTGTGCCTTCTATTTGTTATTCGAGTGTTGTTCAATTGTGTTGTGATAGCAAATTGTTGAGCCTCTTTAGCCAACAAGGAGTTAGTGTGATTGTTGTTTCTATTGTGTAAGAATAAGATTGCAAGCCTCTTTAGCTGCAATTTCTTGTTCCAGGCATGTTAGAAGTGAGTTTTGTTCCAAAAGTTTGAGTAATAAAATCATGAGCCTCCTTTTCCTTGATATAACATCTCAGATTTCCGTTATTTATGTTCTACTTTTATGATCTTGATTTCAACTTACAGTGAAGTGTGTAGGTGTTTGTTGAGAGAGAGTTTATTGAAGTGTTTTGTCAGAAAATCTACCTTGTTCATTTCTAGTTTCTCTTGCTCTGCTTATTACTTGAGAAGTTAGAAATGTCTTTAGTTTAAGTTAGTCGTAGTTGAAATTCTTAAAATCGGAAAATCTCGGCTGCGGCGCTTGTGTTTGATAAACCTTGTGCTCTAAGCTGATCAAAAAGATAGGAAACTTAGTTCTTAGTTTACTTTCTTTCAACACCATCAGCAAGAGGGAGCTTCCCCTCCTAATTTGATGAGCAGTTTTATTGTGCATAGCTGTCTGTTTCAAATACGCATGCCAGAGGTGCGAATTTAAATGCCAACAAGGATGTTAGTCTTCTGTATTTTCAGCCACTTTTGAGCAACTTTCCTTTGTGAACGCTCTTGATCTTCATACCATATCTTCTCACAAGCCTCAATGACAATAGTGAAATTGTCTGATTGAGTAATAGCAAAGCACTTTTCCACATCCCTCGGTTTAAGACTGCAGATGACTCTCCCATCAGCTGATCTGATTTGTCGTGTAGAAGAGTCGTAATGCTTGATGCAAGCAAGAACAAACTCAAGATCGAAAGCTGTGATGGGAATAGACCCTACTGCCAGCAACCCGGAATGCTCAAGATTCTTCATTGTATTGCTGCTAATGGCCTCCAAACTACTCAGATTCACCACTGGATAAACATGACCTAAGTCTGTATCAGTGCTTTTCACAAAGTCATGCATTAGGACCGATTTGGTCTTGTAATCTATAGGATTGAACTACATTTTGAAAATGAGGACTTTTGACTGTGAAGTTGGGTATGTACGAACAACTTTCTGAAAAGACTGGAAATTTCAGGACAAGGCTAAAAATAGCTTATGGTGAGAAAATTTTCTGATATTTTTTTGACACGTGGGTTTTGTGTAGAATCAAATTCTAAGACAACCCAGATCAATAAAAATTTGAAAAATTGAGTTTTAGCAAGGCATGTGGAGGTTTTTCAATCGAGAAAAGCATTGGTTCTAGAGCTCGCTTGGGGCAATTTTCCTCGAGAAAATCTGGAATATGGGTTTTGATGCTAATGCTGAAGTAAGTGAACCCAGATGATCAAACTCTGAAAATTTTGTCGTTTTCTTTGACATGCGAGGAATGCCTAAGATGAGAATAGAGGAAATAAGACAAAAGATGGAAGTTTGTTTCTATTTATTCAACTTCTGCAGAAAATCGCCTATGCTCAACTGGAATTTGATGAAACCTGCATGCAAATGAAAAATGAAGTCTGGAATATTCTTCCTTTGAACAAACTGAATCCGTTGCTACGAAGACCACTGAAATCTGACACTTGTAGCACCTTCAAAACCTTGTTTGCTCAAGAAAAATGTATTTCTCTTTGCTTGGGATGAAGAATAATGGACGCCTAAGTTTGAATAAATAAGCTTTCTCATCAAAGGCATGGTAAATGCATCCAAAATCTAAAAATGGCGCTTGGTTTATGATTGGACCTCAAAAATCCACGCCTAACCTGTGATTGGCTCTCAAAACAGTTAACTGCATGCACTAAATAAAGCACCACCTCATAAAATCATCATGATTGGACCATAAAATATTCGACTTGATCTTGATTGGGCTTTGAAAAGTTAACTGAAAGTTGAAATAATCCCTAAAAAGGTGCCACCCTTCATGGAACTGAAACATGCAATTTAGTTAACTGACATGCATGCATAAAACGCCAATTTTAGCAATCCCTTTGAAAATTGAATTTTAAATATTAAAATAATATTAAAAATCCCACCATTCATGGCGCCACCCTTCATGGGTTCAAAAAGTCAACCTTTGACTTTTGGCGTCTCTTTTCAGACTTCGCCATTTTTCATGAAAACTGCATTCTGAACCTCTCTGGAGCCCCTGTTCAATCCCTGACACTGATTGATTGACTTCACCGATTGACTGGCTAGCAGATGCAACGCAGAGCAGAACAAAAACTAATCAAAACACTCCTTGAGATTGCAGACCACAAAACTAAGATCTGAGGGCTCAAAAATCCAAGCGCCCTTTGCAAAAGTTGCGCTTTTTCTCAGACTTAGTCAAATTTTCTCCATCTTCCTTCCGTACGAAGGGAAAACTGAATCCTCCATAACTTCTGTTTGACAAAGTTTTAGGACTAGATAACTGGCTCACTGTAGAGCTGGCTTCATTCCACACAACAACCTCAAGAGAGCACTTCCTCTGAAAACATCATCTAAGGGTTGAAAATCAAGGGTGCCTTTTGAAAAATGTGCTCTTTTCATCCCAGAGATCAACCATTTTCCAAACTGGCCAAAATATCACTAAACCTTCGGCTACAGGCTATTGAGTCAACTTCTGATTTGATGGAGACAGGCAATAGAGAGATGAATGGAACACGAATAGGATGAATACCTGAGATCATCAAAAAGAAAGCATTAAAGGCTCCAAAAGCTCAAGCGCCTTTTTGAAAATGTGATCTTTTGCTTTTTCCTTGATATTTTGACCAAGATTTAACCTCGCATTTGACCTCTAGCTCAAGCAATTCAGCAACTCAGATTCACTCACTGATGGATGCATCGTGAAGCCTGAGCAAATGCGAGACAAACATCCTAGGTGTCATTTGATCAAAAACCTTCATTTGACCCCTCAAAAAGATGGGCGCCTTTTTCAAAAGCTGCACTTTTCCCTCCATTGTTAGTCATTTTTCACCTTCCTCGTTTCTTGCTGAATTCCTCGTAACAGGTGTTGAACATATCTTTTAGGCTAGTTGGATAGCTCATCGCGAAGCTGACAGTATTCCTCTTGGAAGTGACAAGTCTCAAAACTGACATTTGGGCCTCTAAAAACTAGGGCGCCCCTAGCCTCCAAGGGCTCTGGTGCTCCAGAGTTAGAAATTTTTTGATGATTTTCATCTCGACGAAAAATCCCCTCTGAGACGAAGCATTACTTAACACTTATCTCACCACAGATTCTTCATTTGAGCGTTTTAGGCTTAGATTTCAACATTTGACATCTGACCATCTCCCATTGATGACTCCAAAAATCTCATTTCTCCATCTGAAAAAGTGAAAACTACCCACCAAACTTAGACTGAGTTTTAATTGAATCTAACTTCACCATTGTGATTGTGAAGCAAAATAAGCCAATCAAAATAATTTTCAGTCAATTCTGACAAGTTTCAATTTTTAGGGTTTCGGGGCCTGAAATAGGAGGTTGAAAAACCCTAATTTTCAATTTTTCCAAATTTTACCAGTATCTTCTAGACATCAAACTGACATAAAGTCCATACCTGACTTACCCAAAAACAGTGTTTTGACCTCATTTTAACAAGGTTAAGACTCTATTAGCAAAATGTCTTAATGAAGCAAAAAATTTGGTTTGGGTACAACAACCTCATCGTGATATCAACCATCATGGCTACTCCCATGTATGGTCAGTGTGCACAAGTGCCCATCACGGAATCACTCAACGTGATGTCGTCACCTCATCGTGACGTTCTCCATGGCTACTCCCAGAGGGTGAAAAAGCACAAGTACAAGAAAATCATCACAGACTCTTTCTCGTGATGTTGTCATGGAGTCACACACATGACATCCACCATGGCTACTCCCAGAGGGTGGAAACAAGGGCTTTCACCTCAAATCTCTCTCACAGAGAGATGCATTAACAAGTGCTTGCACCTCAAATACCTCTCACAGAGAGAAATGCATTAACAAGGGCTTGCACCTCAAATCCCTCTCACAGAGAGAAATGCATTAACAAGGGCTTGCACCTCAAATCCCTCTCATAAAGAGAAATGCATTAAAGAAGATCACTGATGCCGAGACTCCCTCTCAGCTAGGGCTTCATTCTCCACTATACCAAGCTTGTTTTGAAAGTACACAAACTTTATCCTGGAGAGAGGCTTGGTGAGAATATCTGCCGTCTGCTCATCAGTGCTGATATACTTCAACTGGATCGCTTTCCTCAATACCATATCTCGGATATAGTGGTATTTGATCTCAACATGTTTAGTTCTGTCATGAAACACTGAATTGACAAAAAGCTTCACACAACTTTGATTATCACAATGAATGATAGTCGGCTCTATCGATTGTCCAAACAATCCTGCAAGGAGCTTTCGAAGCCACAGTGCTTCTCGAGCTGCCACACAAGCTGCAATATACTCGGCCTCTGCGGTGCTCAGAGCCACTGAAGACTACTTCTTGCTACACCAGGATATCATTGCAGACCCCAAACTGAAACAACATCCAGAGGTACTCTTTTGATCCGTAACACACCCTGCCCAATCAAAATTAGAATATCCATGCAGCTTCAAGTCCACACCAGAAGAATATCTCAAGCCATTCCCAACTGTGCCTCGCAAGTATCTTAGGATATGCTTTGCTGCAACTAGATGTATTTGCCTTGGTTCACACATGAACTGACTAAGTGCACTCACTACATAGCAAATATCTAGTCTAGTATTGACTAGATACATCAACGATCCAATCAACTGTTTGCACATTGTAGGATCCACCAGATTTGAACTAGCTGCAGCCTCGTTTAACTTCAACAGATTTGTCTCCATCGGTGTAGACATGGATTTGCAATCCATCATACCAAATCTCTTCAAGATGTCAATAGTATACTTCCCTTGACTTAGAATAATCTCATCTGGTTTCTGCCATACTTCTAAACCAAGGAAGTAGTGCATAAGACCAAGATCCTTCATTTCAAATTCAGAAGCTAACTGCTTCTTGCATTTGATAATGAGGTGATCTTCTCTAGTAAGAATTAAATCATCAACATAGAGAACCAAGATTAATGCTTCGCCATCAATTACCTTGAAGTATAGGTTTGAATCAACATCATTCTTGGAGAAGCCCAAGCTTAACAAGTAACGATCAATTCTTTTGTACCAAGCACAAGGAGCCTGCTTAAGGCCGTAGAAAGCCTTCTTCAGCGTGCAAACATGAGACTCCTTCCCATTAACCTCAAAGCCATCAGATTGCTCAATATATACCTCTTCTTTGATCACACCATTCAGAAATGTTGTCTTCACATCCATCTGGTTTATCTTCCATCCTTTAGATGCTGCAATAGCAATGATGGTCCTGACGGATGTATAACGAGCAACTGGAGCAAAGGTTTCCTCATAGTCTACTCCCTCTTTCTGAGAGAATCCTCTAGCCACAAATCTAGCCTTGTACTTATCGATGCTCCGATTAGCCGCATGCTTGATCTTGAAGAGCCACTTAGAAGAAACAACATATTTTCCTTCAGGTCTAGGTACGATGTCCCATACATCATTCTTGAGGATGGATTGATACTCCTTAGCCATAGCATCTTTCCATACTTGCTGACTAGTAGGTTCCTCAACACTGGAAGGCTCTGACTCAATGATTTGACTCATCAAAGCGACATAGCTTGAAAACTTATGAGGTCTCTTGCTTTCTCTGAATGTTCCTCTCGGGGCTGCAAACTTTTCTGCCTCCTGCATTGTTTTCCTGGCCCAAAAAGGTCTCTTACGACCACTCAAAATGTCTGTAGGCCCATCGGTAGGTTCCAAAGGCTCAACTGGATCATCATTTTCCTTTGGATCAGTAGTCTCCATCTGAATCTCAGGAGTATGGTCAACTTCCATATCCTGAGGAGACTCTTGGTCTTCATTATCTATCTCCATATGAATGCCCTTAGATCATTTGAATGCAACATCCTCTTCAAATGTAACATCCCTGCTGATCTCAATCAATTTCTGACCTAGAATGTAAACTCTGTAGGCTTTTGAAGAATCACTGTAGCCCACAAATATTCCCTTCTTGCCAGATGGTTCCAACTTTGTCCTTTTATCTTTGGGTACATGAACATACACTGGACAACCAAAGATCCTCAAATGACTTACTTCCGACTTCACCCCTGTGAATGCTTCTTCGGGAGTCATGTTCTCCAAAATGCATTGAAGGCTTCTATTCTGAACATAAACAACTGTCCTAGATGCTTCAGCCCAGAGGAAGGTTTGCAGATCTTGGTCATGAATCATGGCTTTGGCTGCTTCTACAATAGATCTGTTCTTCCTTTCTGCAACACCGTTCTGTTGAGGATTGTAAGGGACACAAAACTCCCTCTTAATCCCAGCTTCAATGCAAAAGTTACGGAAGCTTCCAGAGATGTACTCTCCTCCGTTGTCGGATCTCAGAACTTTGATCCTCTTCCCGGATAAGTTCTCAACCTGAGCTTTAAACTCTTTGAACCTCTCAAGTACTTCCTTAGATTCTTTAGATTTCAAGAAATAAATCCAAGTCTTTCTACAGTAGTCATCAATAAAAATAATGTAATACAAGAAACCACTCAAGGAAGCGACAGACATTGGACCACATAAATCAGAATGAATAAGGTCTAGAATACATTTAGATTTACTTTCACTACGATGAAATGGACCTTTAGTATTCTTACCCAATGCGCAACCTTTGCAACTGCCTTCATGCTCCTGGTTGAGTTTCGGAAGGCCCGTGACCATCTTCTCCATGGTAGGTAGTTCTCTAAAGTGAAGATGAGCAAGTCTTCTATGCCAAAGTTCACATGAACTTGAATCATGCAACAAGGCTTGAAGTGGATGAGTGCAAAGTCTGTAGAGGCTCTCATGTCGAACTCCAATCACACGAGCAGTCTTGATACTTGAGTTCTTCGGCCATGCAAGAACTTTACCTTCTGAGAATGCAACTTGGTACCCCTTGTCCTCCAAGGCTGGGATAGAGAAAAGGTTTCGCTTGATACCCGGAACAAATAGAACATCACTCAATTGCAAGGAAATGCCATAATCCAATTGAAGAGAGGAGGTCCCAACTCCTTTCACAGAATAACTAGCATCATCTCCAATAATTACTTGAACACTAGAATCTCTCTCCACCAAATTAGTTAGATGCTCTCTAAATCCGGTGATGTGGCAAGAGGCATCACTATCAATCAACCAAGTATTGTCGGTAGGCACATTGCTTGATAAAGCAGAATAGAATAGAAAACCACTTGAATCCTTCTGCGGAGAGATCTCACCCACATTTGCAATTGTAGCCTACTGCTTAGGTCGGGTTGGACAATCCTTCGCATAGTGACCATACTTGTCACATCTAAAACATTGAATGCGGGAGAGGTCCTTCTTCTTCGATGCAGGAGCACCATCTGATCCTTTATCTCTATTCCTCTTGAAGTATCCTTTCTTCCCTTCTTTTCCTTTCTTCTTCAAGGATTGAGCGGCAAGAACATGAATATCTTCATTTGTAGAGCTTTGACCAATGCCTCTCGCGGCCAACCTTGATTCTTCTTGAATACAATCTGCTCTCAATCAATCAAACTTAGGAAGTTTTGATCTCGCATTGATTCCTTGAATGAATGACTCCCAAGATGAAGGAAGAACATTAAGAGCCAACATAGTCAAATCCTTTTCATCAACAATATGCCCAATGGTAGAGAGTTTATCTCTCAACTTGGTAATGTTCATGAAGTATGAGATGACGGATTCTCCTTTTGCCATCTTGATATGATGAAGTTGTTTTAATGCAAGAGCTCGACTTGTGTTGTTGATCTCATACATCTCCTCCAAAGTCTTGAACATCTCTCTTGCAGATTTTAACTTGGAGATGATTGGCACAATGTGATCTTTCACAAAATCAACCAACATCTTTTTTGCCTTAGTGCCATTTCTCTTCCATTGAGGCTTCTCATTCTCATCGGTTGGTTCGGGAACTTCGCCCTCCATGAACTCAGCTAACTCATTTTCTTCCAAAGCGAGCATGACTCTAAACTTCCAAGATGTGAAGTTTGATGCGCCCTCAAGTCTATCTTCAATCTTGAGCCCGTTCACCATCTTGATGATAAGATAGATGCAATCAAAGATGCGAATAAGAATGGAGGATAACGCTGCTTGAAGAAATCTGATCACGATCTTACTTATACCCGCTCTGATACCATGTTAGTTTTTATGATCAGATGAAAAGCAGAAATTTAATTCAAAATCAGACACAATAACACAGCATATACCTTGGGAAAGCCCTCCACTTGAGGGAGAAAAACCCAGCAACAATATATCACTTATATATTCAATATCAACAAATGTCTCCTTTACAAAGAGGCCGATATGAAGGCCAAGAAAGAGCACCACAATCTGATGCTAACACAGCAATAATATAAACTCAGCCTTCTACAAATATATCGATCTGCACTTGATAATCTTCTTACTACACCAACTAGCACTTATGGATATTGAACTATGATGAATATTGAATATGAATGATACAATGAGGAAGCATCGATTATATATATACAAGTAAGAAGAAGGAGACGCATCTCTTCAATCTCCATGTCGGCCTCCACCAAAAGTCGTGTCTCCAAGATGCATGAAGTCGGCCTCAAAGAATCGCAACACTTCAAAAATTCGTCTTCTAAATGTCGGCCTCATTAGCAATGATTAAATATTAGTTCATGTAAATTGATGAAGCGCCTCTTCATCGATTATTGTCTTGCAATTTAAATAGCCGTTAGCCTATCATTTAAATTGTCTCCATCATATGATCTAGGCTTGAAGTAGAAGCCCAACGCTGCTCCTCTAACATCAACACCTTCAATACTTGATAAGATCTTTTATACTGAACTATAAAGACAACATTATAAGTGACTTGTCCCATAAATGTTGAGAGAAAACAACTGGGAACCCATTTGATCTTGGTGCGTTTTTCCCTTTCTATTTAAAGATTTCCTTTCTTACCTCCTCCGAAGTTGGGGCCATTACATTGTGATTATTTTTGGTAGTGATCAAATCAGACATACTTTAGAAAAGGATAATCTATTCGTGTGATCTATCATCTATCTTTGTCCTCTTCCTAGAGAAGTGAATTAAAATACATAGCTATCTTCCTTCCATGTCTCCTCTTGTTCATTCTAAATGAATAATCTTTATCCTTTTGTGCCTTGCTAGTGTTGAAAGATGGAAGAACTCTGTGCTTTGATTCCTTTCCTCAAGCCATTTAATCCTTGATTATTACCATTGGAAGATTTCCTCTTGCCATTAAAGCTCCTCTAGTCTAGCCAAAACTTCCTCCTTTGCTACTAGCTCATTGTCAAAGACCTATTTGCTGCACATTAATTTGGATGTTTGATTCCTTACCTTCTAGCTCCTCTTTTTTTTTTTCTTTTTCAAAGATATTTTGGAGTACTTACTTATCCTAGATTGTAAGAACACTTCGTGCCCTTATTTCTGATGCTGATTTTTTTTGTTTTGTGTGTTTGATGTTTAGTGAGGGTTTTCTGCTTTTTTTTGTGTTTTCTTGAAATATTTGCAAAGGAATAAAATGCAAAACAGAAAGGAATACAAACAACTAGGATAATAACTTCACTAATATTTATTTATTTGACCAATATTCAATAGGTCAGGTTATTACAGCCATACCCGAATAAAATAGAAAACATGCGGCTGCTGATCACCACTTCCAGCCAAAAAGCAACTCATTAAATGGTTCGATTCTCCCTCTACAGGCTGCCTTTTCGATTCCGGATGGTGCGGGTATCTTCCTTAGGCTTGGGCGCACCTCTTAGTATTTTTATTTGATTTTTTTGAACCCTTCAAGACAAAATCGCTCCTCTTCAAGAAGGCCGACCCCTGCTGCAATAAAAGGCTGAGAAATACTCAACTGTACCTCTTCTTCAAATCTGGTTTTATTTTAATAAGGCAATGTGCAATCGCCTATCCCCTAACTTGAAAATCTCTGAACAAAAAGATGAAACCCTTGGTCTCTCCGATCTGCTCAATAGAATATCTGAATGATGCCCTCAGAATACCAAATTCAATAGGTATTTCACTGCTTCAAATGGCTGCAAACACTAAATAAGTAACGTTCTCCAATGGCACAAGGATTGAAAACCCTTGGCTTCCACTCTCAGACAAAAACTTCATCAACAATAGTCATAATCCAATGAATATCAAATAACCTCAAAGTGAAATATATATCCTCTCATGAGAAGTTCGAACTTCTCCAAAAAGGCAATTAATAACATTAAAAATGTTATTTATTCGCATCCTTCTAATATTTCACTCAAAACTTAGGAGTTGGCAATTAATAATTAATTCATTAATTTGGCCCCTTTTTAATGACGTTTTGACCCTCAAGTTATAACATTAAAATACCACCTTTTAATTAATTAATGTTATTTAAGCCAAATAACATTAATAACTCCTTAAATTCATCTCTTAAAACGCCATCAGAACTGGGGACTCATCTGATGATTCTTCATCCAATCACATGCCTTACTAAAATTAGTAAGGGTTCCACTCTGTCCATGTCTGACTTACTATAAATAGTAAGTTGAGCAAACTGAGTCCCAGAAGCCATAAACGAAAGCCAGAGCTAATCATCATTGAATGCTGGAGGTGATACAATCCTCAGAAGACTCTCTCAACATCTTCATTAGCCTACAAGGGTCACAATGATAGGCTAATCTATTGAATACAGATGTCTCACTTTGGAGGGGACATTATAGTCCTCCCTCCCTGAAATTGCTTGCCCTCAAGCAATCTCAACGCTGGGTGCTGTAAGATCTCCTCACCTTTCCAGGTGGCATCCTCAACTGGCAAATCCTTCCATTTGACCAAATATTCTGTGATAGTCTGTTTTCGTACCTGCCTCTCTCGGAAATCCAAGATAGCCTTTGGCTCAAGAATCAATTTCCCCTCATCATCCAGGGGTGGCAACACTATTGATGGAGTCACATGATGTCCCAATGCCTTCTTGAGGCATGATACATAAAAGACATTGTGAACTCAACTATCTGCTAGGAATTCTAACTCATATGTTACTTCACCCACTCGCCTGATAATCCGAAAAGGCCCATAGTAGCGTGGTTTCAACTTTTCAGCACCACTTTTCCTGCGTGTAGACTGTCGGTACGGCTGCAACATTACATAGACCATATCTCCCACCTCGAATGATCTCTTTGTCCTCCTCTAATGAGCATATTGTTTCTGCTTAATTTGTGCCTTAGTGATATTCTCCTTGAGAGACTTCATAATGTCGTGACTCTCCTGCAACAAGTCTCCTACACTAGGCACTCTGCTATCACTAAATAGAAGGTCGATGAAGCTAGGAGCTTCATACTCGTATAACGCCATGAAAGGTGTCATCTGTATAGACATGTGGAAAGTGGAATTATAACAAAACTCACAGAGGTAAATCCACTTTACCCAAGCCTTCTGCTGTCCCGCTATGTAATTTCTTAGATAACCTTCCACCCATTTATTGATTATCTCTGTCTCTCTATCTGTCTGCGGGTGATAGCTGGTACTCAGGGTTAACTCGGTCCCATAGAGTCTGAACAACTCTTGCCAAAAGTGACTCATAAATCGGCTGTCCCTATCATTGACTATGGTTCGAGGCAACCCATGCAGTCTGAAAATCTCTTGGAAGAACAATTCTGCCACTTGTGTAGCCGTGTATGTAGCTGTGATCGGAAAGAAGTGGACATATTTTGTTAACCGATCTACAACAACATATATACAGTCTCTCCCCTGGGCTTTAGGCAAGCCCGTAATAAAGTCCATGGACAGGCATTCCCACTTCCTATCAGAGATCGGAAGTGGCTGTAATAAACCTGCCGGGTAGGTGTGCTCTTGTATGTTCTGCTAACAAATTGGACATTCCCTAACATACTGAAGAACATCGGCCTTAAGCCCTTTCCATGTAAATCTCTTGCTGATCTATCGGTAAGTTTTGAAGTATCCTAGGTGTCCTACAATTGGCACATCATGGAAAGCCCTCAGTATTATGCTCTTCATCTCTGATCTTGGTGTCAAAAATATCTTGCCCTTATATATAATGAGCTCATTGACACTGTCCTGAATTGACCCCTCGATGATCCCAGATGCCCATGTATCCTTGGCGTATTCCGCCACAATCAGGTGCCTCCAATCCTCTGAGATCTGAACGATTGTGTTCAAGTGTGGTTTGCGAGATAGAGCATCAGCGACGACATTCTGAGTACCGTTGAAGTATGTAATGTCGAAGTCATACAACTGAAGCTTACTGACCCATTTCTGCTGGAGGTCATTAAGATCTCGCTGCCCCAAAAAGTGTCTAAGACTATTATGGTCAGTATTTATACAGAATTTACTGCCAATGAGATATTGTCTGAATTTGGCCAATGCGTGCATAATGGCCAACATCTCTTTATCATAGATGCTATACCCTCTCTCTGGTCCCCTGAGCTTTCTGCTCTCAAATGCAATCGGGTGCTTCTCCTGCATAAGCACAACACCAATTCCCTCACCTGAGGCATCACAATGAAGCTCAAATGGCTTCGTGAAATCTGGTAGAGCAAGAACGGGACAAGTGGTCATAATCTGTTTGAATCTCATAAAGCACTCTTGTGCCTCCGGAGTCCAAATGAAAGCACCTTTCTTCATCAAGTCCATGAGAGGCGCTGCATGATGCGAATAACCGCTGAGAAACCGGCAGTAGAAACCACATAACCCCAGAAAGCCGCACAACTGTGTGAGATTCTCTGGAGTGGGCTAGTCGATGATAGCTTGGATCTTGTCAGGATCCATCCTCACACCCTCTGTACTAATAATATGACCCAAATATAATAACTCTGTCATGCCAAGGTCGCACTTCGATTCTTTTGCATACAAAGACTCACTAAGCAAAATCCCCAACACTGCATCCAAGTGAGCAAGGTGTTCCTCCCATGTTCTACTGCACACCAGTATATCATCAAAGAATACAAGTACAAACTTCCTCAACTGTGACTAGGAGATTCTGTTCATTGTGGCCTGGAACATAGCTGGAGCATTGGTTAGCCCAAATGGCATAACCACAAACTCGAAATGCCCACAATGGTATCTGAATGCCGTTTTCTCTATATCTTGCTCACGCACCCTGATCTAATGATAACTAGATCTCAAATCAATTTCTGAAAAAAAATAGGCACCATGTAGCTTGTCGATCAACTCATCGATCCGTTGGATGGGGTATCTGTTTTTAATGGTTCTCTTATTCAGAGTCCTGTAGTCGATACACATACAAAGAGTACCATCTTTTTTCTTGACTAAAACCACTGAGGAGGCAAATGGTGACTTGCTTGGCCAAATGTGACCCATGGCGAGCAACTTCTTAATGGTTTTTTCTATCTCGTCCTTAAGACGTTTCGAATGCCTGTAGGGAGTAATCATCACGGGCTTGGCGCCCTCCTCTAGCTCTATGATATGCTCAATACCCCTATCAAGAGGTCTACCTGGTGGGATGTCGTTGAAAACCTTCCCATGTTTAATTTTGATCTCCTGTATATCCGGGTGGTATTTTGTTTTATGCTGCCCCTCCTGTGTCAGCATTAGCACACATTCATTTGCCGAATCCACCATATTGTGCCGCATGAGGCTCTCCATCCTCCTGAGCGACAACATCCTGAAACTGCTATCTCTGATGGCTTTTAATATTTGAGTTTTTCCATCTACCTCAAAACTCATCTCCATCTCACGAAGATCAAGAATGAACTTGCCAATAGGATGGAGCCATCTCATCCCCAAAACTACATGAATGTCTCCCATGTTTACCACATAGTAATCAGCCTTAAAGTTATAGTTATTAAGGCGCATAGGGAGATCTTTGACCATTCTTTCACACTTGAGGGTATATCCATCCGCCACTTTCACCCTTATACCTTCGAACTCCTCTATCATGATCCCACACTTCTCCACAAAGCGTGTATCAATAAAATTATGAGTGGCACCTGTATCCAAAAGTGTGATGACCTTTTGACCTGCTAGGACACCACGCATTCTAAAAGACCCTTCCTGCTGGATACTAGTAGTCCGTGCCTCCTGTAGATGGATTTCCCTTTCCCTTTCCTCCTCTTTTTTTGACTTCACATCATCTGATTCTTGTTGATCAGCTTGCTGGTCGGAATTTTCAGATTCGAAATCCTCATAAAAAGCCCACATAGCACGGTTAGCTTTGCTCTTTGGCCTTAAGGGGCAATCATGGTTTGCATCATATGGACCCTTGCAGTAGAAACAAAGCTTCCTTTTCCGCAAATCATTTAATGTTTCACGATCAAATGGAGCTGCTGATTTTCCTTTTTGATCTCCCTTATAATCAAATTTTTCTTTGTTCTTGGGAAATGTTTTATTATCTCTGAATGAAGAAGAGCCCTTTGTGCCAAACTTGTTTGATGAACCGAACTTGCTGGATGGGGCTGCAAGTTCCATACTCCTTGCCTTCTTCATTGCCTCCTGTAATGTTGGTGGATCGAAAGCCTTCACTCACCCACATAATGGCTCCAGTAAGCCCTCAATGAAAAACACAACCAACCTCCTCTCCGAAATGTTGGTCACCATCACAAACAACTTCTGAAAATCACTGATATAGCCGTCTAAGTTGCCAGTCTGTTGAAGCTGTGCCAAGTCCTTGAAATAGACTTTTGGATCCTTTTTATCAAAGCGATCAACCAGTCTATCCACAAACTCCTGGTAGCTGGTGATACGGTCATGCTGTAGTGTAACCATTCCTTGATACCACCAGTCATGGGCTGCTCCCTCTAGATGTAACGTGGTGAACTTGATTGCTTCTTCCTCAGGCATAGGTCGAAGCGTCAAGAAAGTGTCCAGCCTATGAATCCAAGATTGTGATGTTACCCTGCCATTGCCATCAAAGTAAGGTAGGGTGATCTTGCTGGCCGCATGCTTCAAGTCCCTATTTTGATTCTGAGGCCTATTCCCCTGTCGAGCCCTATAATAGTCCTATTGTGACCTTTTCACACATCACCCCATTGCAAATGGGGACCCCCTAATTTTCGCTTTGTTCGGGTCTTTTGGCTTTGCTTTTGGGTCGTTTTATCGTTGTCTCTCTCGTTTCTGCTTGTTTTTCCAGGGATGTGCTCGTGTCAATTGAGATTTTGGCTAAGTCTGTTGAATTAGGATTTGCATTTCTCACATTAGTTTGAGGTCAAATCAAGTTTGGCTGACATTGTTGTCAGGACGGCTACAGACAAGTTTCCACTGAGTTTTCACCAAGTTCCAACAACTTACTATTTTTAGTAGGTACTTGATTTGGGGCATTTTCTCAACACAATTGAAATTCTGACCGATACACTGCATTTTGAGCACCTTGAGCTATCTGCCTGCAAACTTTGAGTTGAATTAGACAACTTACTATTTTTAACAGTCCTGCCTTCGAAGGCCATTTTTAGGGTTTGCATGTGAAGTTTTTCAATGCATGTCTGGATAATATTTCTGGGTTTTCTGAGACCTACGCGATGGTATAACATGCAAAATGAGATGACGACTTTCGACAGTCTCGACTTTAGAGGCTATTTTTAGGGTTTGCATGTTGGAATTTTCTATGCATGTCTGGACATTCTTTGTGGGTTTTTCAAAAGCTTCGCAGAGGTATAACATGCAAACCAAGATTAGGACTTTTTTCAAGAGCTGCCTTCAGAGGCTATTTTTAGGGTTTGCATGCAGGATTTCTTAGCGCATGTCGGCATAATCTTTTGGGGTTTTCCGAGAGCTTCGCAACGATGTGACATGCAAGGCGAGATGATCACTTTTCAGAGACATACTATTTTTAGCAGGTCCATTCCAACAGCTGCCCGACACATCAGTATCACGAACAGAGCAAAGTGCAACAAAAATAGAGTCAAACAGAGGTCGTTTGATATACATGCAAGTCAAATTAGGGTTTCTAGCTTCAGGACCCACTGCGATCAGTAGCTTTCAAGCTATCCACCGGTAAAATTTGAAGGCAATCGGAGCACTTACTATTTATAGTAAGGCGTTCCAGAAACAGGCTATAAATAGTAAATCAGCATCAGGCGCCAGTGTGAACAGGCAGGTCTACCGATGAGGGTCACGACATTCGAATTTCAAGTCAAACAGAGTTGTGGAAGTCTCAAAATTGGGCAGTTGCTATAAATAGTAAACCACCTCCAGAAACATGCTATAAATAGCAGGTCAGCACAAGGCATCAGTATGAACAAGTCAAACAAGCGATGAGGACCCCATGGAGCGAATTTGAGATCAAACGGAGTTGCAGAAGTTCGAAAATCAAACACTTACTATTTTTAGCATGTCCATGCAGAGGAATTAGGGTTTCCTAAAAGGTGGGGCGAAACACGATGGTCACACAAAAGCAGCATCCAGTCACCATCAACATCCTACAGCAGTTCACACGCAAAATTTGAGCTCATTCTAAACAGTTACTATTTTTAGTAAGTTGCTCAAAATAGCAGAAGCATATAGGCATCAGGCATCACCAGCTCGGTCGTGTCACGAGGTTCGAAGCAAAGCGAAAATCCAACCTTCCGGAGCTTGAAATCAGCTTAAAATGCAAAAATTGAGAAACTTTCTAAAAATAGCAAGTTAGGGCAAGCTGAGGGCATCATGAACAATTCGCCCTAAGTCAGACAAAAAGCTGGAAAATTCATCCAAGTCTGATAAAATAAAAGCTCCAGCATCAAAATCCGCCCTAGAAGCTTGAAGAGCCACAAAAAGATTCACTAAGTCTAAGAAATTTGAAGTCCAGCATGGTGAAATGCACCCTTGAAGCTGAAGGTTGATGAAATTTTTTCTAAGTAATCAAAATTTGAAGCAGGGACCTCCATATGCGCCCTTGCAAACTTGAGGGGAGTTGAAAATTTTCTAAGTATCCAAGACTTGAAGCACACCCCCTCATATGCGCCCTTGAACCTAAAGATTGGTAGAAAATTTTCTAAGTCCTCAAAATTGGAAGCTCTGGGGTCAAAATGCGCCTTGAAAGGAAGAAGAGGCTTAAAAGTTTCTTAGTGTTGCAAATTTGAAGCTCAACACTCCAAATGCGCCTTGAAAGGAAGAAGAGGCTAGAAAATATTCTAAGTATTGCAAATTTGAAGTCCACCATGCCAAATGTGCCCTTGGAGAGAAAGATACTTGGAAATTTTTCTAAGTGTTGTAAACTTGAAGCTTAGACCCCTATATGCGCCTTGATCTTGGAGAGGGGTAAGAAAATGTCTAAGGCAATGAAACTTGGAGTAGCTACCCTCATATGTGCCTCAACTTGATGAAGAAGTGTTGAAAATCTTCTAAGGCAAGTAAACTCAAAGTATGGAGGGTCAAATGCGCCTTGACTTGGAGGACAAGTTAGAAAAGATTCCAAGTATCACAAATTGAAAGCTCAAGGTGCTAAATGCACCCAACCTTTTGAAGAAGAAGTTTGAAATTTTTTCTAAGTGTGGAAGCTGAAAGTAGACCTAGCTAAATGCGCCCAACTTGCATGGAGATGCTTGGATTTTTTCTAAGTGTTGCAAACTTGAAGTAGGGACCCCTAAATGCGCCCTAGTGGATAATTAGCCTTGAAAAATGTCTAAGGCAATGAAACTTCAAGCTTAGCCTAGCATATGCGCCCAAGTGAGAAGGAGTGAAGGAATTTTTCTAAGTGTGGGAAATTGGAAGCTCCCACCCCCAAATGCGCCCTTTAGGGAGAATGGAAGATGAGATGCCTAGGAAATTTTCTAAGTGTGAAAAATGAAAGTTGAAGAGTCCAAATGCGCCTAAAGGAAAGAAGGTGACTCAAAAATTTTCTAAGGCATTGGAATTGAAGGCAGATACCCTCAAGTGCGCCCAGCTTAAGAAGGAAGATGAAAAAAAATTCTAAATAGTTGAAAGTTCCTGCAGGACCCATCAAATGCGCCCTTGGAGAGAGGGAGACTTGAAATGTTTCTAAGGCATGCAAATTTGAAGGAAGCACATCTATATGCGCCTAGAAAAGAGAGGGGAGTGAAAATTTGGTTAAGTGCTGAAAATTGGAAGTCCACCCTCTACAATGCGCCCTTACAAGTTTGAAGCTAGTTGAAAATTTTCTAAGTGTGGTAAAATGGAAGCACTACCCATGAATTGCGCCCAAGATGAGAAGGAAGTCAAGAAATATTTTCTAAGTGTTTGCAAATGGCATGAGCACCTCCAAAATGCGCCCAGCTTGAGGAATGAGTTGGAAAATTTCTTAAGTGTCAAAGCAAGAGAAGAAATGCCCCCAGAGGAGAAGTAAGAAAAAACTTTGGTGAGAAATATTTTTCTAAGGGATAAAATTCAAAAAATTAAATCTACCCCTTCATCTGTAGACACATGAATTTGGCACTTTCTGAAGGGAATTTTCTTCTGGGTATTGGATATTTTCAACAAGGATATGATTTTAAAGTTTTCCACACCTTGCCGAAGATTTTACGATGAAGATATTTGATGGGCACCTGGTTGATAAAATTTTCTAAGGCAGAACAAAATAAAATTTTTCTAAGGCAAGAAGAGAAATAAGGTGCCTTGGCTAAAAGTTGGAGCTAGATACTTAGGTGATTTTTGATGAAATTGTTGGAGGGGGAAATATTCTTCCAAGCCAGAGTGAAGGTATGAAAATATTCTAAGGCAGGTAATGATGCAGAGCCTTCTAAATGTGCCCTCAAGGAGGGGAAATTTGGCTAAGGCACGAGGAATTTGAAGATGAAGACTGGATTCGAAGATCAATCAGGCCTTGGAAATAATAACACGGGGATCAGGTAAGTGTAAAGTGGATTTATACTATAGGTGTTTTGATGTTCTTTTTTTTGTCTGTTTCGTAGGATGAACGTCGGGGCCAGAGCTCAATGACTTGAAGTGATGGAGCAATTAATCCAAAATGATATTGCAACCTTGGAAGGAGAAAAGTTACATGTCTCATTTGCACCCAAACCATGAAGGGAGATGTTGAAAAGAAAAAATGGCTAAGTGTTGGAATTTTTCCTCGAAGACCCAGTATGCACCCAACTCATGGAGATAGGTGGCAAGGAAGAAGTGGTCGAGTCCAAGATAGGAAAATCCTTCAGGGTCAGGATGGAGAAACAAGCGTTGAAGAGTTGAAGAATGACAGCTAAGAGGAAAATCATCATCAAGCAGAAGAATGAGGTTGCAGTTTTGGAATTTCAAAATGAGAACGTGCCTGCCATGCCAGAAGTTGAAGCTGTTTGATCAAGTCTGCAGTCAAGGAGAAGAACAGTGCGAACGCGTTTCCAGACAGGAATCTTCTAGAAGATGGTGGACATTAATTGCTTATTTATTACCCCACTCTTCTTGGTGGCGGTTTTTAGGGTTAGGGTTTATGTAGCTCAATCTGAGCCCTTCATTGTAATTGAATCTGAGCCGTCCATTGGACTGGGCCAACTATAAAAGGGGCATCCCCCCTCATTTGTATCTCATTAGATCATAGATTAGAATAGAGAGACAGCTAGGTGATAGCTTAGAGATAGCTTAGTATAGATTGATAGGATAGTTTGAAGGAGGAAAGATTTTCCTTTGAAAACTTTGTAAGAAATTGTTGTGAACACTCTCTCAATAAAAAGAGTTTTCGTTGATGATGATCTCATCTTTTGTTGTGAGTAGCTAGCGAGGTTTCTTCGTCCTTCTACTTCAAGTAGGATTTTAGAGTAAAGTAAATAGATTTTGTTTCATGCAAGTAGTAGTAGTTAGTAATCATGGAATGTGGTCTTCAATTTGAGCAAACTTCGTCTATCCATACCACTAGTGGGCTCGCTGACGGTGGGTTCACCTTGCGTGGTCAACTGGAAACTTGTGGACTTAATTTCGATTACGATCTTCATGTTGGTATGCGTCGTCGTGACGGTGTCTTCATTGTTGAATTGTAATCTGAATATCTTTAGTTACTCCCCTTGAAGATTGCACCAGTTCTGTGGATGCTGTCCGAAGTGAGGCAAAGCATAATCTGGTTGAGGCTTGTGAAAATTGATCTCCACGTCCCACGCGTAGATTAGTCCATAGCATCTTCTATCCCTGCAACCATTTCAATTCAGTACTTTCTGGTTAGTTTAGGAAACAAGAGCTTTATAGACAAACCTTTCGAGCATTCAAATTCCTTTCTCCGCTGTTGAACAATTTCGTAAGTCCCCTTGAAATACCAGTAAATCACATCAAGCCAACTAAGACTATCCACTACATGAAGGAACCTTGGAGTTGAATGCATGATCTTTCTAGCAATCTTAGCATGCAAGAGATCTTGTTCAAGAGAGGATAGAGTCGCCGTTGGTAACTTTATTCTATGTTGGTGCGGTCACGAAAAACACATCAACATGTCCCATGCATCGCTAACTAACTCTAGAAGCGCCAGCATAAACACAACTGCACACAATACCCTGGATCCCAAACTCAGGATGGCAGTCTGCCATGTCTGATAACCTCTAACTTCCTCTGCGCAAAACTGATCACAACTTCACCATGCTGAAAATGGTGAAGCAACCTGTTGGAAACCATCCCAACTGCTGTGCTAGACTTGTCACCACCCGAATCCCAATACAACCTGAACTCACATCCATCTGTCATGAAGAGACAAAAATATCTGGAAACTTCCGCAATACAGTATCTCTCTACAGTCTCTCTAAAACACCCATGGAAGTGATAACTAATCAAACCATCATGTCCGTTGACAATGTAATCACCTTGTAACCATGTGTCCATATGAAATCCCTGTGACGTTAAAGTAGCAACCCCTGTTGGATACATATCATCATGACGGACAACTGATTGATGTCCTTGCAAGTAACCCCCTGCAAGCAACTGAGTCGGGTACGTGCAACCTTTAGTCCCTTCTTCTGAAGATTATAACTCCGGACACAGTAATGAGTTACTCCCCTTGACTGCACCAAGAGAATAACCCTGCGCACAAGAATTGTGCATCGAAAACGAATCATGTACAGGTGGATCAAAGGAAAAACTGTAAGCATTCCTCATCGTGTACACACTATTAAACTCTTCCATGAGCCCTGTTTGGAATCCTGATGTGCTAGGACGATCCAAAACCCTGTGGTTATCGCTCAACCTTGAGCTAGTATCAGGAGTGTGATTGGCTTCCAGCTCGAAGAGTGGATTATCATAGATCAACCCACCATCAAACTCAAATAAGGGATTATTCACGAACTGCGCAATCACTCCATGCTGATTTGAATCATCCATCTCTGAGTCCCTGGAACAATGCATTGAATTGTACTCCTAAATTGGCTCATTAGGCTGCGAATCATAATCAATTGTATGGGATGAAATGACAAATTTGCTCCCAGGAGAGGGAAACAAATCGACATAAGAACCAATCTCTCAACTAGATGTTGCTCTGCATATCTCCTGTGAAGTGGATGGAGTAGTGTCGTGAGTTGACACATAACTCTCTGGTGAGTCAACTACCATGTCACAAGAGCTATCCATAATCTGTTCTGCATCACCTGTCATAGGACTAAACTCAGGAGAACCAGGTGCAACACATGGCTCTCCGCAACTCTCAACCAAGGCTTTCATCCCATCTGTATCAACTGCACCTGAAACCATGATGGATGTAGTAACCACATCCTCAACCTGCTCACAACCACAATCCGTGGACATATGTTCTTCACCAACTGCTGCCATGGAAACCTGGACTATATCGGAAGAGGGTGAAGACTGTCCCAAACTCAATACCATGGTAAGCTCCTCGACCTGTGATTGTGACTCTTGAAGGGCCAATTGAGTGCTTTTCAAAGAATCCATAGTCATCTCTAGCTCATAAGTGAGCTTATCAATCTCCTCTTCTTTTCCCTTCAATGCCTTATGACAGATGCAACCCCACTCGAGAAGGGAATCTCTATCCGCAAGTAGTTGTAGATAATTTTGTTTCATAATTCCAACTGCCTCTCGAAGTGCATGAAACTCCGCAAAGGAAAAACTACTATCACTGTGCCCATTTGTCATAGGAGTGCTCCCACCCAAAGTAGCCAACATCTGACGAGCAACATCAAAATGCTCTATGGCCGTGGCAATCATACTGTCATTAACCTTAAGTTGCCCTATCACATGATGAAGATCCTGGAACTTATCACTCCCATACAAGTTCTCTAATTTAGGAGTTGCACTATGATATGCCACCGAATCATCATCGCTTACTAACTGATAAGCAGCATCGTGTGTGCTATAAATTTCACACACAATATCAACAAGGGTACTGCTACTATGTACCTCATAGGATGACTCAACAGATATTGTTGAAGCTGTTGTTTTGTCAATATCTTCTCATACTTCCCCATCCAAAGCATCTGCACATCCACCCATCTTGCGATCTTGGGATTCATTGCCCTTAAATAAATTTTTTGATTGGTTTCCTACGATCTGATATGAAAAACCAGACTCACTGTGGCATGAATCGTCACTACAAATTGCATAATTAGTGCCCAAATCTCGCGTACCAACATGTGACAACTCTATAGAAACATCATCCCCCGGGGAAATCACTATCCTCTCATGCTGATGCAAAGTTTCATCACTGCTGTCATGAAAATTAGAGTTGTTATTAGTGCCGATAACAACTTCTTGAGTGCTGTGAATATCATTCTGGGATTTCACCATACTATTTTCATGTTGTAAGATTTCCTTATCAACAACTTTAGTTTCAATCCCATGTCCATTTGTAAATTGTAGGTAATTCTCTACTGACTTATCACCTTTTGACCCAAACACATCATAGAGACTTTTGGGCACTACACCAAGTCTCTCATTTTTGCTTCGTGATAAGGTTCGTCTTGAAATGTAATCTTCATACTGCTGCAAACTATGAGTTAATCTTCATTGTGAAGGCATGAATTTTCAATGGGTATTATTCAAGATGCTCTCAACATTGATCCTAACTCCACCATACCATAAGTGGTGAAGCAATACACTGGGACCCATCCAAACGGCAGTGCTAACTCTGTCTCCACCTGGATCCCAATATGAACAGAACGCACATCCATCCATTATGAGGTAAGAATATCTGGAAGCACCTGCTACGCAACATCTCTCCATAACCTCTGCTAGACTCTCATGGATGTGATATCCACTTGTGCCATCATGCCTGCTGACCTTACAATCCCTCTGTAACCCTGTGTCCACTAGTAGCCTCTGAGGAAAAGAAGCAACAAACCTTGTTGGATACACATCCACATGATGGAAAACTAATATTGATCCTGCAAGCAATTAACCTCCGACAACTGAGTCGGGTACTTGCAGCCACGAGTTCCATCTACTGAAGATGGTAACTCTCCGTCCCAAAATGGATGGTACACACTCTGAGCCAATCCACACCGATGCATCAACAAATCCTCCATGTGTGGACTAAAAGAGAAGTGACAAGTACTCCTCACTATGCAGTCGCGGTAAAATGCTCCAACCTCTGTCAATGGCTCATCACTAACAACACTGGAATCAAAAGATAGCTCGTTCCTTTGATCTTGTAAATCAGACTGGTGTGATTCATGAATTGACAATCCTTGCACATAAACTGAATTGCCATCTTCAAAATGATCAAAAGTCTCATCAGTAATTGCTGATACAAAAAATTTAGGGAGCTCAGAACCCTCATTAGTTTCATATGGGGCCCTTTCTTCATGCGCATGTCCCTCAACATGATCATCTTGCAACTTTTCAACATTTTGTTTAGGCCCATCACCCTCGTGTTCTAACTCTTCTTCATCTTCAAAAGGACTCAAGTACTTTTCCCCTACAGCGGCCTTAGAAATTTCAACTTCATCATCAACAAGTAGATCTTCTAAGGTTGGATTTTTGTTCACCAAAGGATCAACTGTATGCTGGTCATTAATTGTTGAGAATTCATCGTAAAGGCTTCTGGATATTGTAGTGACCTCTTGTTTCTTCTTCTCTTTATTCTGTGATGTAGACCTGAAGATGGATGCCACATACCTTGCTGCTTTGTCTAAGGTTGTAGGGTCTGAAAACAATTTATTTATTTCCTCCAACTCTTTTAAGCTTTGTTTAAGATTTTTCATATTCTTGCCCCACTACTTCTAGGAAATAGCCATATTCAACTGGAACTTTCGAACTGCAGTTGAAACTTACCCAACAGGTTGGCAGGAAACCGCTTTGATACCACTGTAGTGTTCCACCACTCTGCTGATTTGTTTTCACTGAGTTTGTAGGTCTGATTTTTGTTTTGGTTTTGTATTCCGTCTTTTGTGTTTTGAGTTTGCTTGCTAATAATGCTAAATAAGTACTAAAAAGCATGTACATGAAGTAGAAACTTCTAATAAACTAATCTATTGAGATACATCGAATAAAATACTCAATTTCGAAGCCAAATATGATTTCTTCATTACATAATAGATCATATAAAATAGATAACTTACATAGGATTCAAACTAGATACATCTTATGCAATAATTTAACTTACAGCCATACAGCACTGTGAATAGTGATTTGCTACAGTAACACACCCCAACAAATTGCTCACAACAGCTGAAATACCCACTTCTCCCCACAAAATCCGTATTGGAAGGCTTTCTAGAACAAGGGCGCCCCTTTTTGAAGTGATAGCAGCCCCTTTAAAGAGGTGTTTTCTTTTCTTTTGGCTGAGAAACCCTCAAGATAATGGTGGCTGGCTGTAGCTTATCATAACAGTCCCAAAATCCTTCAAAATGCAAGCAGCTCTTTGGTAAATGGGAATGGAGTCTATGGCAGTCCATAAACCATAGAAGCATAAATCTGCAAAAAATCGCAAAAATCGCGATTTTTAAAAAATCTGCACTGCTGCCGATTTTTTCCCCCAAAAAATCCCGATTTTTTGGGTTTCGTTGACCCTGTGAAAAATCGTTGAAAATCGTGATTTAAATGTCAAAAAAATCGTTAAAAAATCGCGGAAAATCCTAAACCCTAAAACGCGCGAAAAAACCCAGAAAAATGTGTGTTTTTTTGTTATTAATAGGTTCGCGCCAATCGTTATTTTCACAAATCGAAGCCACCTTCAAGTTTTCACGACAGGGGAAGTTTATGCAAGTGCTGCGAAAGGAGATTGGTGGAGTTTTGAGCACCCGATTGTCTGCAAAAAATTCACGCGAAGTCGACCAGGGTCTTTTCAATTCATTTCTTTTATATATTCATTGCTTTTACATATTCTTATCTATCATATTGTGGGGCATATGTGTAAATCTGGGAAACATCAGAAGTATTTTTTAATATTTTTTTTTCAAATCGGATTTTTTCCCGATTTTTTCCCGATTTTTTCACGATTTTTCAAAAAATCTTGATTTTTTGGTTTGCCGATTTTTTCCCCAAACGATTTATGCTGCTATGCGGCATAAACCACTCAAAAAATGCTCGAAATAACCTTTAACAGCAAACTATGACTTCAAATGAAGCATCTAAACTCTGATCAGCAACCTTAAGGTGGTATTTCACACCCTCAAGCAGCTCGTAAACGAACAACAAGCCCCCTCTAGGCTCACCCACTGCAGAAATCAGGAAACCCTAGTTTTCCCTCTCTCGCAAACTCCAAACTCACAAGCCAAGCAAGCAAAATAACTTCAACATGAAGAGGGTCGAACTTTTCCTTCTAGATATATGTTTTTGCATTGAAAAACACTATTCATTAAAGTGAGCACTATTCACTTAAGTTATAACATTTTTCACTTTATGAATGAATAGTAACTAAAAAATATAAAGTGATCTCTTCATTTTAAAGACACATTGTCCCTTGGCCAAAGATGATGAAATAAAAGGTGAGTATCACTAATTTAAGCACAAGTATCATGCCAAACGCCATAATTCACCCTGCCACCATACTCCGGAGATCGACATTGCAATTTGACGACCAAGTGCCCATCCAAGTGACCCTCTACCTAGACCCATTAGCCTACAAGGATCGACATAATAGGCTAATCCACCAACTCTGATGCTCGCGAAAGAATGGGGACATTACATAATCAGCAACCTTGTGAAGCTTTTGTGATCATAGATGTTGCTTCACTTCCTAAGGGTAATATAGTCTAAAAGCTCATATATGTTCCAGGCTCCAGCTGTCCTCCCAAAAGTGAGCAACTTGAATATTGCCAGTCTGCCATGTAACCTTTGCCTTTGATTTGTGCTAGTCTTTGTTTGATTTATGCAGCAACTCTTAATAGGCTGCCCTTCCATTTAAGCATTACATAGCATTTCACCCTCATTCAGCTTATATTTGTGCCTGAATATTGTGCACCATATGTTGTTGGGCCAAGAAATGAGTTTCCATGCATAATACATTGCCAAAGCCAAATTTTATTTACCTGGATCCTTGATGTTGAGTCCTCCATTGCATTTGGGCTGCATGATTTGTGTCCCAGCCACAAGTGGAAATTTGAATTTTGTATTTATACCCTGCCAGAGAAAGTTTCCTGAATCTGAAATTTGTCCTTCTCAATGACCTTTGGAAGGGGAAGTAGATTTTATGAGTTACAGAGATTTTCATGAGATACATAGGAACTGTTTGAAGGATCAAGCAAATAAGTTGTAAGTGTTCAACTGTTGAAAGCCAGGCATCAGCCAAATGATTTATCTTGTTGAGTACCTTCCTCTTACCATTTTCCCAATGGGCCTCTGAGTGATTGATGTGGAGAGAAAAATCTGGGTGGATGGTGGGGAGATGTTCTCTGCGGTATTGAAGAAGTGATTGCATTTTGATTCTTCTTCGGGCTTTTGATACCAGGAAGAATGATAGATGTTTTATGCTGGTTAATGAGCTGACTTGTGGCTGATTGGTACACCTTGATGATTGCCTAAGGCTTTTGAATTTTCTGATAATTATATTAGTGAAGAGAATTGTATCACCTTAAAACTGGAAACTGGAATATCTGTGCCCCCACTCAATGGCCAGAAGATTCAAAATTTTACCATGATCTTGTTCCTTTTTTAGGAGGAGGAGAAGTAGTTCACTCTATAAATTTATAATGATATGTGGGGCCAAGTGGTACTCCCTGGCAAAGACTTTTTGTGGAGCTGATCACCTATTAACATATAGATTCATCTGAGTTTGTTACAACTTACACTTTTGAACACACAGTTGTCATCATTTTATATGGCATCATATATTTACTATCTTCTCAATCACTCCATTTAAATTTCTATGATGTTGGTATATATTTATATTGTCTACAATAGTAAAGAATTAGTTGCGGTGACAGTCAAGATGCAGCCTCCAGTGGAAACATTAGATTAATTCAATTGCAAAGGCAGCTCTTGTGAGTGCATGTTTTAGTTGCTTCACACTATAGTGGAAGTTCTCAGACTTTTAGGAAAAATAAAGCATTAGTGATTACAGGAATAATTGATTAAGTCGGTGGACAAGATGGGAGAAAAAATTACCAACAATCTTGACAAAATGAATTTAGATATTTGTGGCAGCCATAATCTATGAGAAAAAATATTAAAATGTGTATGAAATGCAAGTCCTTCAAATTTACTGTCAAGTTTGTAACTTACGTATTGTAATAGTGTTTAGGCAACTCTGCATTGTTATGATATATTGAGTGCCCAACAACTGTGGCATTTCTTATTTATAGAAATTTGTGTGACTTTTAACTTCCACTGCTGCTTTGGGAAAATAATATACATATATTGTGCTATTTGAAAATTTAATTTCCTTTTTATTATTGGTCTTTTAGTAAGATTTTTTGACAGTGTCCAATGCAGAACAATATGTTAATCATTTCTATTGGTTAGCTGCCTGATATTTGGCTACCATCTATTAAAACCCTCCAAGATGGTAGTTATTTATCAGGCACATTTCTGAATTCAAGAAGGGCAGTGCTTGTTGATTTGAGTTTGATAGTTTTTTCATTTTTTATTGGGTGTTAAACCTTCAGTATTCATTTCTTTATATACCTTATATCATGTCAAGATAATTGAGCGCATTATAATGATTCCTATTGCCTTATTATGGAATGGTTGATTGACAGATAAATTTCAGGCTGATCATGTTCAGGCCTTTCATTGGAGAGGTACTTGTTGGGAAGCTAAAGAAATCTGACAAAAGTGGAATATATTGTATAATCTTAAGCTTTTTCCTGTTGTTTTTTGTTCTTCCGTTTAAGGTGTTGTGAATGCTGGTTTCTTATATTTGAAGTTTTTCTATATCTCAAATGTTTCTGTGCATGGTGCCTTCATTTTTGCTTGAATGGTTGAGTTTCCTGTTTTTTGGTCATTACATAATCTGGTGAATTTTTCTACTGCTTTGAGCATGTTCCTGTAAATTTTGATGTAACATTTCCTTGATGATTTCAGTGTCTTTAGGTTTCTTTGATGATATTCATGTACCAGAACATCATCTTCAACAACCAAGTACATTGTATATTTTCTTACCCCACTTTTCTGGAAGGCATGAATTTTAAGGAAATATTGAATTTGTTCTATCCTAGGATGTCTACTATTTAGAATATTTGTGTATCTATATTTACTTCTATACTTTTCTCATGTTGTATTGTGTATTGAACTGGTGCCACAGTGATGAGAAAGAAAATGTGTGGAAGTGGGACTATGATGGGGCTGAGTTGTTCTTGGATCTAGATGAGGAGGTTTGTTCTAAAATCTAGATTTTTGTTTATTTAGGAAAGTGTGCTTCATATTTATTGATCAATCTCTGGATACTTTTTTTGCAGGTGCGATTTCGAGTCACGCAGCTGAAGTATCCACCCATACCACTTGAACAAGAGAATGATGCCACACCATTTGCACCCATGGAAATAATTGTATGTAATATTTATGTCCATCATTGGAAGTTTCTATGCCAGTTTCAATTGTTTTATTTCACAATTGGGATCTTTGGCATACAAAAAATGACATTCCTTGTATGGTTGCATGGTTTGTGAGTTTGCTGAGATTGAATAGATGCTATCACATTCAAACTTATTTGAAGAACCCACGAGACTCATTTCTAGATGTAGAAAGTCATTTGAAGAATCAAATATTTGGTAAGGACGAATCTGAAGTTGCGCAAAATTATGTAGTAATATGAAATTAACACAGTTTTGGTAGGACCCAAGTACTTCAGTGTTCTTCCTTTTGAGCATTGTTAGGATGGGTGGGGCCCAACTGAACTTTTGAGTAGAATTGTACATCAATCTGGTGACCCTTCACATTGATTGTGGTTCTTTAAAGAAGAAGTACATTTTTTGTCTGTCCTAGTGATGCTTGTCTAAACCTTTCTGACATGTATGTTCTTTAGCATAGATTAAAAACTTGGACTAAGCAAAAGCTCAACAACCCTGAAATTTGACTCAGACTAGGGACTTGGAAGAAACTTGGCAAAAACTTGTTTGAAATTAATATTATGTCATAAAACTATGTAAATAACAATAAGAATATGATATTATTATTGTTAATAATAATATCCATAGAAATGGCTATTTAGTTGCCAGTGGTTTTTTGGTTTAACGACCTATTTCTTTGTATATATTTTCTATTGATGACTGTTGTACCCAAAATTAAAATTTTTGCTTCATTAAGGCATTTTGGTAAAACTGGTCAAAATCTTGTAAAATTGTTGTCAAAAGTCAAAAAAAGGTCAAAATTTCTAAAAATAGCAATTTTCTATCTTTAGAAATTTCTAAAAAATAAACGGAGCATAGGGTATTTTTGGGTTTATTGTCAAAAGGATGCTTGCAAAATTTTGGAGAATTTTGAAATTTTGCATGTTAGGCCCTATTTTAGAAAAAACCCTAAAAATAGAATATTTGTAGAAATGGCTCAAATTGATTTTGATTGGTTGATTTTACGTCATGATCACACTACTCCAATCAGAATTGTCAAAAAGTCAGTTTTTCTTGGGTGGGTCTATTTCGCTTTTTCAGAAGAAAAGTTAGGACCTCCGAGGTCATCAATGGAGGATGGCCAGCTGCCAAGTGTCAGAATCAAAGTCTCAAACACTGCATAGAACAATATACGGCAAAAGATGCTCGAAATACGGTGAACGGAGGAGGGGAATTCGAAAAGTTGAAGATTGCAAAAAATAAGCTAAGTCTGGTAAACCCAAGCGCCTTATTTCAAGGAAGGTGCCTAAGCTTCAATGCC
This sequence comes from Sequoia sempervirens, assembly GCA_007258455.2. Classification (NCBI taxonomy): domain Eukaryota; kingdom Viridiplantae; phylum Streptophyta; class Pinopsida; order Cupressales; family Cupressaceae; genus Sequoia; species Sequoia sempervirens. The sequence continues at coordinate 375,911,998 of VDFB02075321.1, read as the reverse complement.
TTAGTCATTTTTTTCACTTCCATTGATCGTGCACGTACAACGGTGAACGCAGCCGTATCAGCAACAATGACAATCAACACAATCCACAAACACGTGAAACGACTGGCGAGGAAAGTGAAAATCATCGGAAAATGGCTAAGTTTGGAGCAGAAAAGTGCCCCTGTTGGCTAGGGGTGCCCAAAATTTTAGGCAGTCAAAAGTGCTTTCAGGGTTTGCAGCTTCAAATAGGTTCTTTCCATATTTGAGCAAGCTTTCCAACAAGTCTAGCATCTAGTTCATGGGATTTGTAAAACACCCAGAAACGAAGATCAAACGGAAAATGAAGGTCAAAGAAAAATCAAGAAACTCAAAATTGATTGTTTGGTGAGGAAAAGCGCCCTTGCTAGCCAGGGGTGCCCAAAATTTTGAGCCATCAAATGCAAATTTTAGGGTTCACGACCTCCATGATATTCTTTTAAGATTTGATCAGGCTCTCCAATGAATCTGTCAGCAAGTTCTTAGGATTAGTTGAATGACCAGAATTGCAGATCAAACTAAGGTGTTTTGTTAGAGGGAGAAATTGAAAATTATAAAAAACATCAAATTTTTTCTATCTCTGGCACACATGGGCACCCCAGTTAGCTAGGGGCACCTAGGGTTTTGAGCCCTTAGAACTAGCTTTTAGGGTTTGCAAAATTGGTCGTTCTTTCCGGAATTCTTCAGGCTTTCCAATGAATATCTTAGCCTGACCACAGGATTCATCAATCATCGGCAATTGCAGATCGAACGGGAAACAAAGCACGAGAGACAAATCGGAAAAGTTGAAAATCATTAAAAAATGGTTAAGTCTAGCAAACAAAAGCGCCCATGTTCGCCAGGGGCGCTCAACATTTTGAGCCCTCAAAACCACTTTTTAAGGTTCGCAGCCTCTAGGAGATCTTTCTTAGATTTGTTCACGACCTTCAATGAGTCTTCCAACCAGACCAGAGGATCCATCAGACGTCCAGAATCGAAGATCAAACAAAGGCGTTTCAACAAGGAAAAGTTGAAAATTTCAAAAAATGTTCTAACATTGCAAAAGTTGGACGTCTTATCTCAAGGAAGGCACCCAAGTTAACTTGAGTTAGAAATTTTTGAAGACGTCTTCATAAAGACATGCTTTGGCCGCCCTATTTTTTAGGGATTCTTCGAGTTGATGTAAATGAACTAAGTTGCCAATTCGTTTTTGGATTTGGGTACGGGTACGTGAATCCAGTACGGGATTCAGTCAAAAAACTTTTGGGGTTGGGTACGGCTTGGGTATGGCAATACAAAAAACATATAAAAATCAGAAATATATACATATTTGCAGCAGTAATTAAGTTCAAAATACACCACCATATTAATAGTCTAATAACATAGCAAAAATACATCACCACTTTCATTAAGAGTTTCAAAGTCTGTCATACTACATCTCGGCAAGGTAAGGCAAGAAATCGATTTGGAATAGCATTTGGCTCTTGCTGGAATATTGATGAAGAACCTCCATTTGGATTCAAAAATAGGTAAATGTTTATAAAACCAAGCCAAAGCAGATTAGATAAATGAAAATTGTAGACCATGGATCTCTACATACTAGAAAAAATGATATGCAGATCATATTAAAAAAAAATTAGGGATCTAATAATGATGCCTCAATAGATTTGAATTGCTTATGGAATAACAGATATCATGATCACCTCCAGGAAATAATGTTCTTCAAAGTAGTCATGTCACTTAATAGCAATCTATCCCTTTTTAATAAAAGGAAATAGCCCATTCCCACCGCTTGTGATCTAAGGGAGTGTTTGCATATTGGCATTTTCTTCAAAGACCTTGAGCTCCTCTACAAGTTATACCATTTGAAATCCATCTGTTATACACTAAAAGATCTGTTACTTCCAATAATATATAGCCCCTCAACTGGAACCATCAAAAACAACTTGTATGCCAGAATTGTGCACTTATATTCTAGAAAATCAGTTACGAGTTAAAAGTTGAATCTTTGCACTTTCTCCACAGACTGCTAAAAACTGTAGACCACAGTTCTCTTTTCCTTTCTTAACAAAGCTCAAAACCATGAACAAGAGCATGAAAAGCTATACACAAGATAAACAAGTACATTTCTTATATTTTAGAACTTCTGAGCATTCGTAGTTTGGGCTCGTTAAAGTTAATTTAAGTTATATTTTAGAACTTTTGATCATTTATAGTTTGGATTCATCGCGGATTCGTCGTGGATTCCTCTTGCTGTATCCTGGTCGAATCCACAGTGGCGAATCGAATCCAGCTCAAATCTACAAACCAAATTTCGAATCCTGGTCGAATTACCATCGTAGCGTACCCGAATTTCGTATATAGTATGATTCGAATCGTATCCAGAGGCTACAGGTGGCGAATCGGTATCTTAGTAAATGAAGATAGATATTTTCTCGTGATGACTCCTAAATTTAGTGTTTTTGCGAGTTAAGTGCTTGTTTCACCTCCAAACTTTATTTATGAAGCTTTGGGTGTCCATTCTTCATTATTTTGGAGGTTAGCTTCAAGAGGAAGAAACACAAAAAAATTTTGTCAACAGGATTTGGAGGATCAAACGAAGGGCATTTTTAAAAGTTCTTCATAGATTTGAGTACAGGTTGCATAGAAGAACACTTTTCCATAATCCATTTTTCCAAGGCATCATTTTTTAGAAACAGGTCATAATTTTCGACTTTCATTGATCTGGGTCTATTTCTTTTTCATTCTTCTTCAAGATTGGAAAATTTTTCCGCTGCTTCTTTGGCTTCCACTTTTCTAGGAAATCACACATGTTCGAGAAATCCTCAGATTTTTCAAAATTTGACGATCTAGGTTTCTTCATAATAAGATTATCTACAAAACCCAGACCTAAGCTTTTCTCGAAAAATTTACTTATGCGGCTTCCACTTTTCTAGAAGATCTATCTTTTTTCGGAAAAACTTAGTTTTTCGAAAATTTGACGATCTGGGTCTCTTCACGAGTTCCTCCACAAAACCCAAACCATAGATTTTTGCGAGAAAAATTGCTTTGCAGCTTCTACTTTTGAGGGGATCTTGCATGTTTTTGAAAAAAACAGCTTTTTCAAAAACGAATGATCTAGGTCTATTTAGAACGACATTTGCTACAAAACCCATATCTTAGATTTTTATCCAAAAAATCTGCCTTTTTCTGAAGAAAAATCAGCGAAGCTATTTTTTGGCTTTTGTGCAAAACTTGTTCAAACATAGTCATGTTCACAGTCAATCTTCAAGTTTTTCAGATATGCAGTTCTCCCCAATAGAAATTAGGACCAAATCGGTCTTGATTCACGATTTCTTGAAGACATTTGACGACTTGCATCATGTACATCTAGTGGTTGATCTGAACACTTTGAAAGGCATAGACAACATTACAATCAAGAATCTTGATTATTCCGGTTTGCTGGTAGCAACTTCTTTTCCCATATCAGCGCAAAACATTGAGTTTGTGATTGCTTGTGTCAAGCATTACAACCCCACTTCACAAGAAATCCAATCAGTGGATAGGCGTGTTGTTTGCTGCCTCAGGCCAAGAGACATTGAGAGATGCTTTTCCATTCCACCATATGCAGATAACTTTATTGTATCAACTGAAGAATGTGAAAAGGCCTTAAATGCGCAAAAGGATCAATGCCATAAAAGGATTGCACAAAGGTGGCTGAAAGAGAAGTGAAACACTTTGCCAAAGAACATTGGACGAGGAGAGTTCAAGGATGAAATTGCAGTCTTGATTACTTTTCTCAACCGAGTCAGAGGTCAAGCAGAAGCACATAAGTTTCAGCCTTGGATGTTCTACATTATGTCTCTGATTGTCAACAATATAGAACACTACGACTGGCCAACATTGATCAATGATACTCTTCACTGCCAGATGATAGGGTTCTTTAAGGTCCATTAATTCCACATGATTTCATACCTCGTATATCTAATGGCCTTTCAAGGCAAGTTTAGAGGTTTGACTGTTGTTGGAACTCTAGGCGTCTAGCATGTGCATGAGCATTACTCGCAGTTAGAGTTCACGCAATCAGAACGACATTTCAAGTGGGTGAATGATCTTTTCCTAATGCATGTGGTGCAAGATCTTGACAATGAGTTCCATAAACCGTTTTCAGCAGATGCCAGATTGGCGATGGCAGATTGGGCTGATTGGTTTATCCAATTTCCCACTTTCTCCTACATTAGAGTATATGGCTTCTCAAGAGATCCATTCATGCTACCTAGATATCCAACGGATAAGGTAGTATTTGTGGAGTTCTTAAGGCAAGTACACGAAGTGCACACCTTTTTGCGTAACAAACGCAAGTCTGTCATCAATTTCCCATTTGAAATGAGCATATATAGATGCAAATCAGCAGCTGATGCTAAGTTGATGAGCAATGAACTATCAAAGCTTAATCTCAAGGTTTTCAAAGAAAGGCGTTCATATGACCCTTGGGGTCTTTTGGCAGCTTGTCTTGGTCAGAATCATTCACATAAACCTACAATGGAAGATTTTTGGGTTAATTGTGAAGATGAGTTCGAAGTGCGCAAGCACGATTATAGTAGACTTACTCTTCATCAGATGGCTAATTTCTTATTAGAAGATGTGGAGGGTTTGTTAGATGATGATGGAGAAGTCCTACTTCCCACATATGCCAGAGATCAGGGTGATCAGCAGCCACTTCAACCAATTGATTGGTAAGCTAAAGAGAGCACCTCGATCTAGGAAAGAACAAGCTGGATTGTCAAAAACAGTAGATTATTCTTGAGTAGCAAGAGGACACGGAAGGTAGTCATTCCAATTGCAGAGCCGCCAGTGGTTCATCCACCACTACCTTCCTCTTCTAGATGGAAACCCAAAGTTAAAGCAATGGGCAATCCTCCTGAAGGTGCCAAGGTTAGCAAAATGACAAAAAGCTTGAAGAAAAATGAGAATCAACAGGAACAATTAGTAGATGCACCGAAAGTTCCAGTTGAGGCGGTATCACAAGTTGAGGAAGAGCCTTCATCTCCTATTCATCCGTCATCACTGTAGCCTTCTCCTATTCACATAGACTTGGATGTGGATTCACCAGTTCACAACATCTCAACACTAATTGATCCATCAAGAGTGGCTAGAGCTGGAACCAATTCTCCCAAAGAAGTTAGTAGAGACACTTCGTTTTGGCTTGAGAACCTCCTAGGTAGGAACAGGAGAAAGCCTTCTTATCAGTTGGACTGTGTAGAGTCTGACGACGTCTACCAGGACACAACAGAAAAGAAACTCAAGAAGTAGGTTCACGTGGAGAAGAATGCTGATAATGAGGTTTTCATTGAGATTGCTACACTGCCGGAAGACAAGAACGCCGATGAGGTTGAGGTTGATGACTTCACATTAGTCAAAGCCAATCTTGGTAGAAGCACCCGACAAACTGATTGGAATCTCTTTGAGGTTGCAGCAGTTAACCTGAAGGAGAGAGTGCTCAAGGATGGAGAAGACAAGGCAGCCCTTAAGGTTGAGAATCGACAGCTGCGGTAGTACATTTCCAATCTACTTCATGGTATTTCACACATCACTGCTTTGCTTCCACAAATTCTGGAGTCATCTATAGATCAAAATCAGTTGAGTCAGTTGGTTATATATGGGAAACATTTGAGAGATTGGGTAGAAGAATTCATCACCAAGGGCAGATTTATACTTGCAGAGATGTACCAATTGAGGTACAACGCCCACGATCTTCACTCAGGAGTCCAATAGTTAGAGCAGAACATAGCGGAAAGGAAGCCAAGAGACAAGATCATTATTTCCGACTTGAGAATGGCCTATGATTCAGTTATTGCAGAAAAGCACAATAAGAAGCTTTTTGCTTGGAGAGAACAACACTTCTTCAAAGTAAAAACTTATGAAGCAATATCTGCAGAATTAACTAAGTGTAGGCAAAAGGTTGGTAGTGCTCTCAAGTTCGTAAGCATGTTTGTGTCACAAATCCTTGTCAATATCAACATGAAGATGGCGCTTACGTTGATCTCGGTGAAGTACAAACGGAGTTTCAAAGCCTTATCCGTAGTAGTTTTAATGGTGATCCTGGCGCTTGTCAGATGAATCAGGTTGCAGCAATGTCAGCAAGATTTGATGAAGCAGCTGAAAAGAGATCAGATTTTCTAAATCTGATTGCGGATGGTGAAGAGATGTTGCAAAGACAGTACATCGTTCTGAAGAGTATAAGTGTTCTTGACGAAGAGGTAGTTAACAACTTTCTGGAGGATATGATTGCTCAAGTTGTTGATGAGTGAACTGCCAGTTCAGGCATGCAACATTTTCCAAGGATAGAATTTAAAACAACAGTTAACTCGATGTCTTTTTCGATTTTAACTTGCTGTCCTCTTTTCATGCATGTCTATTCTTTGGAGTTATCTATTGTATAGTTGGAGCTTTCTTTAGTGTTAGATTAGTTAACTAATGTTAGCATTCCAATTAACTATTAGTTATCTTTTGTTTAGACTTAGAAATAAAGATTGCATGTTGGCAAGACTGATTGGTAAAACAAGGAGATTTTAGGGTTCCCTACTCCTTTGTTTGTGTATAAATAAGGGCATCCTTGCCCATTTATTTTTAACCGTTGTTGCTATAGCAAATTTGCTGAGCCTATTTTGCCTCCAAGGTTGCTATTCAGTATTTGTTCACTTTGTCAAGTGTGATTTGGTTTGATCGTATATTGTATGCTTACTTTTTCTACAATCTACTGTCCCAAATGTGTTATTGCTGTTGGAATTTGAGGAAATAAATTTTATGCCTACCTTGCTTTGATCCACGGTCTCAAAATCTTTCAATGTTATTGTCTCATTTGTTTAACTTGCATAATCTTTATTTCAGCATACATCTCAAAAGTACAATGAGTCTTTGAGTGTATTTTGAAAGTGAGTTTATTTAAAGTTTGTGTTTATCAATCATTCCCTGTTTACTTCTAACTCTCTTTCTCTGAATTTACTTGAGAAGTTAGAAGCGTCTTTAGAATAGGCTTAGCTGTAGTTGAAGTTACGAAACCAGAGAAAACCTCAGCTACGACGTAAAGAGTTTTATAACCTTGTGCTCTTAGCTGAGATAAAAAGATTGGAAAGTAGTTTAGCATTTCTTTTTATGCTGATTGTTTAGCATTTCTTTTTACGCATAATCAGCAAAGAGGGAGCTTCCCCTCCAAATTTGAATAGAAGTCTAACTGTGCAAAGCTGTCCGTTTCCAATACGCACTCCAGAGGTGCGAATTGAAATGCCAACAATGATTAATAAATTTTTTTCATTTCATTCCCAAATTTATTATGGTATCAGAGCAATTATTTTTCCTATGCCTGTGATGCAATAATTATCTGCAATAGTTGACTGTGAAGGGAGAAGTGATGTGTGGGAAATGTAGGAGTCTGCAAACTGAGAATAGCTGTCTCAAGCATCAAGAGAGCATTGGCTGTGGTTAAAGGAGAGTGTATACATAACACTAAGAAAGAAGATAAAGGATGTTATTATGGGTGTAGAAGATCTAAAGGTCAGCATCCTAAAGATAATGCTGCTTATCAAAGATATTGTGGGTTGATAAAAAGAATTACCAATGTAAGATTGTATTTCTTGACCATACTACCAAGGAATGCACAAAGGCTCTAGGGGATTCCATATAGACCTGTCCCTTAGCCTTAAAACAATAAAACAACTCCCAAAGTCGGGAGAAAATGTGTGTAAGCTGAGGCAAAGGATGCGAGGCGTTGACACAACCATCAACGATGTTACACTCTCATGCAATGTTTGGACAACTTGCTAAAAGCTGCTGCCATCCTCTATCATCTTGGTGCAAACAAAAAAATAAATAAAAGTACCAAGTCACAGGCCATGAAAAATCAAAGGTGCATTAATTTTTCCTACTTTTCTAAAGTTTTAGAAGCATTAATTTAGGGTTGATGTATAGCACTTAGAAAGTCATTTTTTTGAAGAAAAGCAATTTTTTTTGAAACAAAATACAAGCCATTTATTTGGTATGTTTCATAACAAAATCACAATGTTTGGTATAAATGGTGCCTCTAATTTGCACTTTTGGGTAAAGACATCATGATGGATTATTGTATTAACACTTAATAAAATTGTAATAGTCACGTTTGTTGCATTGACCTGTTATTTGAGTACTTGTGAGTACTTGTGAGTTAAAACTTGAGCCGAGTTACTTGTAGTAAAACTCAACGCTAAGTTTTTTCAAAAACTCACCTTGATTTATGCTAAAAAACTTGCAGATTCTCAATAAAAAATCTAGTGTTCCAAGGGGATGTGTTCGAGACGCGGGCAATTGGGGGAAACATCCCCCGCCATCCCACCACCACTTCTCAAATATTAGGGATGTTTCCAAGATACCACCTGGCTTGGGGACTCCGAGACGTCCTTGAGACATTCAAGAGACTTTATGAGGAGTCTCCCAATTGTTCCAAGGACTTCCAGGTGTTGCAAAGAAAGTGATAAAATTGTGAAAATGATGTTCACCATGAAGGTTTGTGAGGTTTTGAAGGCCTTAATTTGTGCTTGGTGGTAGGGGCTCCACCCCTTGACCCTGCCTTGTATTGTATAGGGAGCGCACCTAGGGCGTTGCCCTTGGACCCTACGAGGGGCATTGCCCCTTGACCCAAGTGGTGGCTCTGCCTCGAGACCCTCACAAAGGGCATTGCCCCTTGACCCCACTAAGGGCTTTGCCCCCTAGACCCCCGCAAGGGGCATTGTCCCTTGACCCTAAACCTCCACCCACCATTGTTAATGTTAAATGCAATCATTGCCATGTTTTTCATGTTTATTAGTTTAAACTTTACTTGGTATGCCAAAGTTTCATTTGCAATTCTTATGCTTATTTTTTATTTTCCCCCAAACCTCTATCCACCGTTGTTAATGTTCAATGCAATCATTGCCATGTATATATTAGTTTAAAATTTACTTAGTATGTCAAAGTATCATTTGCAATTCTTATAATTATTCCTTACACATCTTTTCATAACTAATTTTTCAAGTATTATATGTTTTTGCCCCACCCTCTGCGGCTTGGCCGCCCCTGCGTTGCTGTCCCTTTACCATCTTCAAACTTAGGCCCTTGGTCCCCTTGTCCCTGAAACTCATTCCCTCGTTAGAGAACTTCATGGAACTATGAAAAAATCACATACAATTTGTCAAAAACTCACCCAATGACACCATAAAATATTTGATGTGACATGATTAGGGATTTTGTCATTTTATTTTAGTTTTTCACTAGTCGATTATGAGGTTTCCACTTTCCTAATGCTGTGCCACCTTTTGCCATTTCATTTTTGGCCTTCAAAATTCACACTTCAAGTGCAAATGCAACTCTAGGCATGAAATAGAGAGCTCGTAGGGTTTTTAAACATTGTTTGGTCTTGCCAAAATTCTTGCTTTTGCTCCCAAACAACTTGTCATTCAAAAAACTAGGGACTTTTAGTTATCCTCATTCTTGGAGTAATTATTATAATATATTTTGCATTTATTATATCATCTCAACACATTTTTCCTTTTGTTTCAAAGTAATGCATCTTATATTATAGTTTGACCATCAGTGCTCTAGATATAATTTCTTTTGATATTTATACTTCATTGTTTAAACTATAACTTATATTAAGCACTAGGAAGACCATTTATTTATCACAATGTTTTAAGTTGATTGAAAATCAGATTGTTTACAAATTTTTAGCTAATTAATTTTATTTGATGTATGCCATAAGTGTAAACTGCACACGATTTTAGCAGCATCCAAATTGAGTTTAAAGCTTTCAAAAATTTGAGACAAAAAGTGACTAAGCTATAATTAAGCCCAACTCAATACACAATTATAACACCATCATGGTTTCAAACTCTCTGAGAATTAAAGAAATTTTGGAAGGAAAAAAAGACACCAATTATTAAAGTGACCATCAAAGTTTCTAATCCCTAAAATCTTTCAAAAGCCTTTTATGACTGAAAAACAATTGCATTTTTTAAATATAGGAGTTGACATTGCCATAAGGCTCATAAAATGCCCATTTAGAAGATCATGATCCTTTAAATCCAAATTGATTGTAGTTTTTAATATTTGAAAATTTGAAAATTCACTTTATCTTTTGTTTGGCACATTTTGCTTTCTTCAAAAAGATATGATTTTATTTTGAGCTACACCTACAATATTAATTATTTTATATTATTTCCCTTTTGGTAGATGTGATTTCCATTTTTTGAAAAGAATATGGCTACAATTAAGAAAGGTGGAAAGCCCGAAGAACCTTGTTCAAAACATGGGACAAAACATCTTGAGAAGGGAATGTTGATTTGTATCCATTGTTCGAAATAAATGAGAGGTTGTATAAATTGTCTAAAATGTTACCTTGTGCAATTTCCTTGTTGAGATGGTATGCCATGAATTCTAGCAACTCTAGAGGTTTAGAATGAGGCAAGAGCTCTCCTTGTAACATATGAGCAAAAAAAGGTATAGAAAAAAGAGGACAACAAATGCAATGGGAGCGTCAACCACATTTCACAATTTTACAAGGTCAAACACTAGGGAAGATATGGGGGTTTCTTCTTCCATTAGGCCATGAATATGAGGATTAGGCAATGTGTGCAAGCACAATTCCATTTTTTCATTCCTTGTAACACTCCTGATGCGCAACCTTCATTGGAAGGTACTGCATGGAATACGGAATTGCATCATGAGGCGAAGTTAGCATGTGCAAATTTGGTTACTACAATAGTATTTCCTTTGATATTTCTTCAAGTCCTTATTGGAAGGAGTTGGTTATTGCATTGACCATGTCAAGTAAGGGGTTAAAGGCCCCAAGTAGTTATAATTGAGTGGTTCATTATTGGATGATGAGGTCCAAAACATATATAAATTAGTCAAGCAACAAAAACAGATTTGGAAAACCACTAGATGTAGTATTTCATCTAATGGGTGGATAGATGTTAGTAATAGGATAATCATTAACTTTTTAGTGGATTTAGGAAGACAATTGGTCTTGAAGTCAGTTGATGCCTCTAGTGATGTAAGAAATGAAAAGACCTTGTGTAGCTTGTTGGATGAGTTGGTGATGGAGGTAGAAGTGGATAATGTCATCTAAATAGTTATAGACAATGCATTTGTATATGTGGTAGTTGGTAGATTGCTAGAGGTGAGGCACCCTACATTGTTTTGGAGCCTTTGCATTGTCCATTGCCTTGACCTCCTTGAGGATATAATTAAGCCGGGTGAAGAAGGTAGTGGAAGGTGCAAGGAATATTACCAAATACGTCTATAATCAGAAACGGATCTTTAATCTTCTGAGAGAGCACACTAATGGCAAAGAGCTCGTGTGTTTAGGAGTCACATACTTTGCCACCAATTTACTTACCTTGTAGAGTATAACAACTACATTTCCCAACCTTAAGCACATGTTTGCGAGCGAAAGCTGGGTGGAGAGTCCTTATTGCAAGAAGGCTGAAGTTGAGAGGGCCATAAAGACCATTGTTATCATACATTTATCAAGACTGTGGACAAAATCATTAAGGTAAGTTTTTGATAAAAAAATTAAAAAATATTATTTTTACAGTGTTACAAGTTTTTGTAATATTTTAATTTGTTGATTATAATTTTTAATTTTTTTTATTAACATTAATTCTCTAATTTCCTTTTCATTCACTCTCTTGGTTTAGGTGTCTAAATTGTTGGTTAAGGTTTTGCAGTTTGTGGACTAGAACAAAAACCCCATGGGGTATCCATACAAGGCCACAAATAGGGCCAAAGAACAATTCAACATTTGTAGGGGTTGAATAGAAATAAATATGAACCCATATGGCACATTATTGACCGAAGATGGAAGTGACAACTTGTAATGTCCCCTTCTCAATCCTAGGAAATTCTGTGACTGTTAGCCTATTGCCAGAGACTTGTAGGCTACTCAGAGGCAATTTTAGGGTTTCCAAGTTTCTTGGAGGTTTCTTGTCAACATTTTAGGAGTTTGTTGCAAGAGTTTGCCAGTACGCTTTCTGGGTTTTCTAAGAACCTTCGTGGGCAGTCATTGCTATTTTTAGCAGTGTCTATTTTTAGTACTTACTATTTTTACGAAGTCACGATGGCTACTTGAAATGTGCTCATTTTGAGATTGGCGTCACTATTTTTAACTGTATGCTATTTTAGTAAGTGTTATTTCTGGCAAGGGTTCTTGGCAGTAGTTTAGAGCAGGGTTTCCAGTTTTAGTAGTGTTTGTAGTTTCTGTTGTTGGGTCCAGTTATTTTTGGTAGTATTTGCATCCACCATCCTTGGAGTTTGGAAAAGGCAAAATATAGCTTAGGTTCTATTGTGACCTTTTCACACATCACCCCATTCTAGATGGGGACCCCTAATTTTTGCTCCATTCTAGTCTTTTGGCTTTGGTTTTTGTCTCTCTCTCTCTTTTTTCGGTCTCTTTTCTGTTTGCCTTCCCGGATTGTGCCCGTCATTGAGTTTAAACGTGAAATTTGGCCAAGTCTAGAAATTAGGGTTTTGAACTTACTTACCAATTTGATGTCAAATGAAGTGAGTAAATTGAGATTTGAGACTAACATTGATGTCAGTATGCTTCCTGCAGGTTTTCACAAAATTTTCATCAGATTCTGACTACTTAGTATTTTTAGTAAGCGTGCAATTACAGGCAGTCCTTCAGCATTTTTGAGATTCCGACAGTCACACGACGTCCAGAGCACATCAGGCAACTCACTGGTAAAATTTGAGCTAAAACGGACAACTTACTATTTTTAGCAGTTCAGCTTCCGGAGCCAATTTCAGGGCCTATATGCAGATTTTGTCAACGCATGTCTGCATTTTCCTTCTGGGTTTTCCGAGACCTTCGCGATGGTGCGACATGCAAAGCGAGATAACGACTTTCAGAATTCAATCTTCCGAGGCTATTTTTAGGGTTTGCATGTCAGGATTTTCTTTGCATGTCTGCATATTCCTTGTGGGTTTTTCGAGAGCTTCGCGATGATATGACATGCAAACAGAGATAATCACTCCTTCAACAACTTACTATTTTTAGCAGATACATTCCGGGCCACCTCCCAAAATCCAACTGAAACGAGAACAAACGGAGATCGTTTGATATGCATGCAAGATGAATTAGGACCCAAAAGGAGGGGTAAAATGTCAGAATTTTTGAAAATTGGTGTAAACCACCGCGATCAGCATCTTTCAAGGAGTCTGCTGGTAAAATTTGAAGGCAAACGGAGTACTTACTATTTATAGTAAGTCATTCCAGAAACAGGCTAAAAATAGAAAGTCAGTTGCATGTGCCAGTGTCAACAGGCAGGTCACGTGGTGAGGAAGGCGTCATTCGAATTTCAAGTCAATCGGAGCTGTGGAGATCTCAGAAACAGGCAGTTGCTATAAATAGTAAACCACTTCCAGAAACATGCCAAAAATAGCAGGTCAACGCGGAGCATCAGTATGAACAGGTCAAGCAGCTGATAAAGATCCCATGGCGCGAATTTCAAGTTGAACGAAATTGCAGAAGATGGAAAATCAAGCACTTACTATTTTTAGCAGGCTTGGGTAGAGAAATTAGGGTTTCCTAAATTCAAGGGCAGAGCACGAAAGCCAGGCAGAAGCGACGTTCAGTCACAATCAACACCCTTCAAGCAATCAACACGCAAAATTTGAAGACTTTCTTAGCAGTTGCTATTTTTAGCACGTTGCTAAAAATAGCAGGTACAGGCAAATATCAGGCATCAGTAGCACAAACACATCCCGAGGTTCAAAACAAAGCAAAATCAAGCCTTTTTTGGAGCTTGGAATTAGCTTGAAGTGCAAAATTGAAAAACTTTCCAAAAATAGCAAATTAGGGTTAGCATGATTGAGTTGCCCTAAATCAGACAAAGAGCATAAAATTCACTGAAATTGATAAATTTTCAAGTCCAGCCAGTGAAGAACGCCTTTAAAAGCTGAAGGTTGGTGGAAATTCTCTAAGCACTTGAAATTTGAAGTTCACAGGTCAAAATTCACCTTGAGAAGCTGAAGACAGATGAAAATTCTACTAAGGCATTGAAAAATGGAAGCTTGCCTAGGGAAATGCGCCCAAGCTTGAGAAGACAAAGAGGTGGCCTTGAAATTTGTTTAAGATTGCTAAATTGAAAGTACAAGGGGTCAAATGCGCCCTTGAGGAGAGAATGAGGGTGAAAATCTTCTAAGTGTTAGAAACTTGAAGTTGCCTACTCAAAATGCGCCCAAGGTGGAGTAAGGAAGTTTGAAAATTGCCTAAGTAAAAAAATGAGAGCCCATGGGTCAAAATGCGCCTTTGAACTTGGAATTGATAAAAGTGAAAGCATGGCCTGTGATTTGCGCCTAAGGCATAAATTGGAAGCCCAAGCATGGGAATGCGCCCTTGAGCTTAGAGTGATAAAATTAAAAGCTCACCCTGTGATATGCGCCTTGAAAGTTGGAGGTCATATTTGCGCCTGGATTCATTAAGTGCACTAAGTGAAAGCTTCCCCTGTGATTTTGGAAGCTCAGGGTATAATTTGCGCCTGGCTAGGAAAAGGTTGAAATATATTCAAAGTCTTTTAAATTTGAAAGTCAACCTCCTATATGCCCCTGGACTTGCCTGTGGGGCCTTGAAGAATACCTAGTGCCAATACTTGATGTAGAAGACCTCATTTGCGCCCTTGGAGGAGAAGATCACTTGAAATTTTTTTTTAAGTCATTGAAACTCAAAGCTGGACCCCCTAAATGTGCCTTCACTTAGAGGTGGAGGAGAAAGTTGGTTAAGTGTTCAAAACTTGAAATATGCTCCCTTGTTTGCGCCTTGAGGAAAAACATGGAAATTGTGCTAAGTATTTGAAGATGGAAGTAGCCTACATCATTTGCGCCTTGAAGAGAAGATGAGATTGAAAATTTATCAAGTGTTGACAAAAATGGAAGTAGGCCATAGTAAATGCGCCCAAGAACCTAAATGAGGAGAGAGGACTTCAAAATTTTGACTGAGTGGAAGTACTACCTATCAAACGCGCCCAAGGCATTCAAGGAGAAAATTTTCCTAAGTGAGTCAAAACAATAAAATTTTCTCATCACAGGAAGATGATTTAAAGATCAAATAAATTTTTTTTCCTAAGGCAATCTAAATATTTTTCTAAGTATTTTCAAATTTCCACCTCCCCAGAAGAAAATCACGCCTGGACTTGGAAGTATGAAATTTGGATGAAATTGCCAGAGACGAAGTCAGTGAATGCCAGCTTCACGGGGTTGATAAAAAGTTTTCAAGTCAGAGTAAAGAAATATGCTCCAGGGTGAAGAAATGAAATAAATTTTATGAGAAATTATTTTTCTAAGGTTCATAATTCAAAAAAATTAAATGAACCCGTTCGTTGTATACCCATGAATCTGACGCGTTCTGAAGAAAATTTTCTTCTGGGTATTGAGGATCCTCGACAGGGAGTTGATTTTAAAGCCTTTCACACTTCGTTGAAGCTTTCAGGATAAAGATTTTGATGGGCACCGGATTGATGAGTTTTCCTAAGGGAAAATTTGAAAATTTTCTAAGGCAAAGTGAATCAAATGTGTTTTCAAGGTAAAATACTCCAGACGATGAATTCGAAAGGAACTGCCTAGGTAAATTTGCTCAAGTTCTTTGTGAAGATAATTTTCCTGAGCCAGAGATGAACGAGATCAAAATTGCGAACACCTCAGCTGGAAAAGTAAAGGGGATGCAGTTGAAGTCAATCATGAAGAAAGCAAAGTTGTGCTAGAGTAAAACGATGAACCCTTGGAGATCAAAACATGAAAATCCCGGTAAGGAAGTTGAATTTATATTATGAAGTGTTCTAATACTCTTCCCCTTGCTTGTTTTGCAGGAGGAACGTCGAAGACCAAGCAATGATGACTTGGAATAATGAAGCAAATTGTCCAAGATAATGAATCACAGAGGAAGAAAAGTTTCCAAAAAGTGGCTAAGTGTTGAGGAACAACATCAGTGTTGAAAATCATCATCGAGCAGAAGAATGAAGTTGTCAAGTCTGCAGTCAAGAAAAGAACAGTGTGAACGCGTCTCTGGATTGGAATCTTCTAGAAGGGTGGTGGCCATTAATTGCTCATTTATTACCCCACTCCTCCTGGTGGCGGTTTTTAGGGCGAATCTTGTTTAGGGCTGAGGTGGCACGATCTGGGCCATCCAATCAATTGTAATCTGAGCCGTCCGTTGGACTTGGCCAGCTATAAAAGGGGGAGTCCCCCTCATTTGTACATTATTAGAAGTAGAAGCAGAGCTTAGAGATTAGAGTAGAGAGAAGAGCAGAGACACTTTGGTTGTAATATCTTAGCATAGCGTAGTTTGAAGGAGAAGGAAAGTTTTCCTTTGAAAACTTTGTAAGAGATTGTTGCGAAAAACTATTGTAATAAAAGATCTTTCATTGAATGGTGAATTCATCTTTGTTATAAGCAGCTAGCAAGGTTTCTTCATCCCTTGGACTTCAAGTTGCGTAAAGTAGAGTAGTTTTCATTCTCATGCAAGTAGATGTTAGTTGTGGACTTGTGGATTTAATCGAGGCAACTTCATTTTATCCATACCACTAGCAGCTTGTTGACGGCAAGTTTGCCTTGTGTGGTCGACTGGAAAACTTTATAAACTTAACTTCGATTGTGATTCATGTATGTGTATGCGTCGTTCTGATGGTACTTATATGTTGAATTATAATTTGAAAACCTCTTGTCACTCCCTTGAAGATTGCACCGACTTTGTGTAAGTTGTCCAATGTGAGGCGAAGCAGAGTCTGGTCGAAGTTTGTTGAGATTGATCCCACGTCCCGTCCTTAGATAGAGCATAAACTTCTTAGGCCCTACACTCTTTTAAATTCAGTTCATTCTTGGTTAGAATTAGGAAACTTGTGCTCACATGCCAAATCATTCGAACCACGCGAAAGCCCTTAATCTACTGTCTGTTGTCAGCTGTCAAACAATTGTGTAAGTCCCCTTGAAATACCAGCAAAACACATCGAGCCAACTGAGGGTATTCTATTGCATGAAGGAACCTTGGAGTTAAATGTATGATCTATCTCGCAATCTGAGCATGCAGGAAACTTTGTTCAAGAGAGGATAGAGTAGCCGTTGGCAACTTTATTCTGTGTTGGTGTAGTTGCAAAAAACCACGCCAACAGGTTCATTTTATTATTCTGAGTTGCTTTTTGACCTCGACTCCTAGGCTGATCAACTCAAGTTGTTTTAAAAAGGGGAAAGTGAACTTGGACGCCTAACTTGAAGGCCTAAGCTTTTTAAAAGGTTGAATTTATGCTTATCAAGGGTGGACTCCAAAGTAAGAGGGTTAAGTGATTTTAATTAAATATTATATTTCTCCAAAAGGTGGCGTCCCTTTTTGGAGCGAAAAGCATTTCAAAGTTTTGGGTCTCAGAGCCTATTTATACGCCCTCCTTGCTCTCATTTGGTTATGATATTTTGATGTAATGAAGTGTTGCCGAATTGCAAAATGAACTCTTGGGCTTTGAGGACGAAAACCCTCCAAGTCATCTTTAGTTTCGAGATTGAGAGATATCTCCTAGCTAAACAGAGTTGCGGCTCCATCTCAGGGGTTGCAATTGAGCTTATTATGGTGATGGCTTTATCATATCTTTCAGTTTTTGTTAGCTTTGATGTTTTCTAGTTGTTTTGGTGTGTGGGTGTGTTGGTTTGCAGTTTGGAGGCATTTTTGGAGTGTTTATATCAGATTTTGTTGTTGCTGATTGCACCTAGCTGACCCACCTTTTCATAGTTGCTGATTGGAGAAGTGTATAACTTTTTGTGGGTGCTAGTTCATTCTCATTCTCATGCTTGGGCAACCCTCGCAAAAAATGGATATTTTAGAAGGTGAACTTGATTTTTAGAGGTAGGTCGACCTACTTAGGAGGCTGTACCTTTGGCCGGGAGTGCATTGGAATGCATGCTGGTGAAAATCAAACTTAAAGGTGGCGGGTTACTACCCTATCTCGGATGCCTAGCAGTGAGGGATTGTTTGCAAGTGGTTTGGCTTCATTCTGATGAGTATTGGAGGAGATATAATCATTTTACGAGGGCTGGTTGTGTTCTCGTGTTCGCTGTTCATGCATATCAGACTGCTGCACCAGTCATATCGGACCTGATGTTTTTTGGTACTTGCATGTTTTATGATCCCTAATTGATCTTATGTTGCAGGGATTGTTTATTAATGTATTGGGATATCATATTGACTAGTTCACTTCATATTATCTTGTATCAGATTGTCATTGTGACGCTGAATTGGTAGTACCAATCAGCTATTTGATTTCATCTTATTTGGATACTTATCCCACTGAGTAAGTCGTTGCTCCTGTTGAATAAGGGGTTGAGCCTTTCCTTAATGTATTTCTCACTCCTGCTGAATAAGTGGTCAAGTTTTCTATATTTCCTTTCTTGTTGCCCTCTGAAAAGTGGAAGTGGCCGGCTTGCCACCAAGTGCATTTCTTTTCTTGTTACCCGTTGAAAAGTGGAAGTAGCTGGCTTGCTGCCAAGTGCATTTCTTTTCTTACAATTCCCACTGAACAAGCAGATGTTTACTTTCATGCACTTGTTATTTACTACTTATCCCACTGAAGAAGTGGTAGTTTAGAGAAGTTTCATATTGTAAGCAAACCATTGTATGCTCTCACCTTGCCCACATTGGGATTTGGGTGATCAAAAAGTGGGAGTTTTCTTTATAGTTGCTTATCTTTGCATTTCATCTAACGCTAACAAGTGAAATCTTGTGGAAAAAATTGGGGAGGTTATTATAGTTGTATCAGAGCTGGTCATCCTACTAACCTGTCCTTTTAGTGCCTTCAGTTGACAAAAATTCTCCGAGTGATAGAGAAATCAAATACTACAATAGAGAGCAAAAGAGACAACAATTTCAAACTCCACTAGTTCTCGTTGAGGGGACATTTTCAAAGGTTCTCAGAAACCGTGACAAAGCAGTTGAGAACATGGCAGTAAAGGATAAGGGACCAGCCCAAGAGGAGAGTCTAGATGTCAAAGATGAGAGGAAGTTTGATTGTATCATGGACATGATGTCATAGTTGTTGGCTAAGTTGAGCCAAAATATAACTCCTACACCTCAATGCTGGAATAGTGAGACTAGTGCCTCAAAGGTCAACTTCAATGGTGGACAAGGTGCTCATATTGTTAAAGTGACCAGGGGATCTGCTCCTAGACCTTTCCAACCTATCTTCACTCGAAGGGAGGAACCTCCTGCAAAACAAGAAGCTCCAGTTCCCATGGCTGATGAAGTGAGAAATAGCTACATGGAGTTTGTTACCCTTCCTATAGAGATACTTGAGATCTTGACTTTGGATCAATTTATGAACTAGAAGAAGAAGAGAGGGGGCGAAAGGTATGAGAATCGTGCTCGTATGTCGTATGCCTCCAAGGGACTATCGGCAAGCCCTTGGGAAGGTGACCCTAGCTCATTTTGATGGGAGTGATAAGTGTATTGTTAGATCGTGGGTCTAGAAGCTCGATAACTACCTTTCATTGAGGCCAATGCCAAAGCAAGATGCCATCAAGTTTGCTACTCTTCATTTGGATGGGGCTTCCCATGAATGGTGGTATCATGGTAATGTCACTCTCTGCCAGAACCTTACTGTGACATATGATGAGTTCACTAACAAACTCATCGAAAGATTTGACACTAAGGATCCCGAGGTGAAATTCAGTGAGCTTGCCCAGCTGAAGCAACATGGCTCACTTGATACATACATTTTTGATTTTCAGAGGGTTTCTGTGATGATGCCCAACATCATTGAAAGAAGACTTGTAGTTCTTGTCTTAGAAGGACTAATGGAACCGTTGAAGGGGTGGGTGAAGGATTTCAATCCACCAACTCTTGCAAAGGCAATTAGAAAATCAAGAAGTATGGAGTTGGCTACCCCTAGGCCAAATTTCAGCCCAAGCCCTTCTGACATAGGAAGGATAAGAAGCCATTTCATAAGGATTCAAATCAGACCAAGAAGTTTCCTTCACAGATAGATGATGACCTCTGTAATGAACTCCGAAGAAAGAAATTGTGCTTTACTTGCAAGGAACGGTGGGCCCCAAGACACAAGTGCTTTGAAAGAGGAAAATCTCATCATATGAAGGTGTATTTTGCTGATGAATCAGCGTCTGATTTTTCAGAACAACAGCCTTATATGGAGTAAAAAGAAGAGGCTCCAGAAGAGGTAGTAGAAGACCAAGAGAGTGGGGGTGCATTTTCCCAACTCTCTAGCTTTCAAAAGAATGAGTCATTTAGAGTTCGTGGAGTGCTTTGTGGGCAGCGAATCGTTGCTCTAATTTAATACTGGAGCAACACACAATTTCATTGATGAAGGGATAGTTGCAAAGAGAGGCCTCAAGACAGAAGAATTCAAAGGTTTCAAGGTCATGGTAGCTAATGGTTTCACAGTCACTTGCACTCGAAAGATCTATAACATGTCCATCCAATTGGGTAATTACAAAGTCAAAGATGACTTCCATGTTGTGAGCATTGGTGATACCGATGTAGTGCTTAGTGTTCAGTGGCTGTGATCTCTTGGAGATATCACTTTGAACCTTCATATCATGGAGTTGAAATTCACATCAGAAGGGAAGAAGGTGGTTTTGAGAGGGATGTCAAATGGTGGCCCTCGTATTGTTTCATTCAAGAGGATGGAGAGGCTGATTTGTATGGTAGAGTGGGAAGCAGAGTGTATCATCATGCCTTCCAATCCTCCAGAAGATAAGAGACATTATCACCTTGATGTGCAGGCTTTGATCTCAAAGCGGAGTAAGGTTTTTGGTGGCATACCTCTAGAGAGACCTCGTGAAAGGGGGATTGAGCATGTGATCGAACTTGAAGAGGGTGCTAAACCAGTTATAACTACTCCATACTATAATGTCCCCTTCCTAGGCAGTTCAAGTGTTTGAGGGGTTAGCCTATCATTCAGACCCTCGTAGGCTGATAGATGTGTTTAGAGGGTTGCTTTTGGCAATTATCTTGAGTTTTGAGACATTACTCCATCAGTTGATTCAGGTTTGGGCCTTTGCAGAGGCTTACAGAGTGTTATTCAGGCACTTACTATTTATAGTAAGTCAGACCAACAAAGGTTACTATTTCTAGCAGGGCACCTGGTTCAGTTGGCAATCTTAGTATCGACCCAGTTTGACAATTTGATGAGCAAACGAGGAATAATGGAGCATTTAATAATAATTAAAAGATTATTATTATGACTTTATATTATAAAGTCAATTAAAGACAATATTGAAGTATTAATTATTAATGGCGAATTATAAAGTATTTAATACTTTATAATAAAGGAGTAAAATTAATATTAAATGAGTATTTATTACTCATTTAAAATGGACGCCATTTATTAATTGATTTGCCTAAGTCAAGAGGGGCGATTTAATTATCATTTAAATGTTCATTTAATTGCTTTTTGAGAAGGGTCAAACTTGTGTGAGAGGTATTTATTTCTCAAAGACAGAATAGAACTCATTATGATATGATTATTCAAATTTTGTCTTTTCTCTTTGAGAACATTTGGAGTTGGAGAAACAAGGGTTTCTGCAATCAGGTTTTGGAGAACGTCAACTCTTCAGAATCAAGCATACTAAGGCTGTGAAAGATTCAGCTGAAGATTGTCAGTTCAGTGGCTTCACACAGAAGTCATTACAGAGCTTATTGAAGAAGATTTGATCAGGGGTTTGAATTGTTTTTTTATCAAAATAAGGAGGCGAACTGTTTGAGGTTAAATTCTGGTTATTGTGGCTTACTCTTCATAGCCGTATAGTTCATTAATTGCTGCCAGGCCGTACCATCCAGCAGCCAAGCGTGTGAATTCCAAGGCAAAATGCCTTGCCTTTTTGCTGCCTTTTTATTCCACAGTGGGCACCTTGGTCTCCAGAGGACTCAACCATCATTATTTGGTGGGAGAAGTGTATTTAGCAAGCTAGCCATGTAAATTTTAAAGAACAGATTATATGCACAAAAAATTAATTCAAATCAGACAAAATAACACAGCAGATACCCTGGGAAAACCCTCCTCTTGAGGGAGAAAAACCCAGCAATAAAAGATCTCTCTTATATAAGAATAATGGCAACAATTCTCTTTACAATGAGGCCAATCACAATGCCAATAAACAGCACATATGCCAGATGCAATAACAGAAGAATATCTGCACTTCCTTGGATTGCAAACTCTGCCCTTAAGAAATTCGCAATTCTGTTCTTGAAGAAATTCGCACTTATGCTCTTGAAGAAATTCGCACCTTAATGAGAGAATGAATCGAACTTGCTTGATGAATAATGGAGGATGGCGACCTTGTATATATACAAGTGTGAGAGAGGTCGCACCTCTTCATGTACAAGGTCGGCCAAGATACAAATAAATATAATTACAAATAATAAATCTAATTTACAAGGAAAGTCGGCCCAAGATAAGAATCATATTGTTGCCAAGAGATGCGCCCATTCTTATTAATTTGTCACATATAAATAAATAGCCAATGGCTACATTTATTTATGTCTTCACTTGTGGCTGGAAGGACGAACCTGAAGCTGCAATAGCATTAACAAGCCATACAATTCATTATCTCCTACAGGCGGCTGCAAGTTGAAACTAGGTTTCTTCATATTGTCTTATTTGCCTTTTTACTTGCATGTTTGAGATTCATCATTGTAATCATTCAGCAAAACAATAAATCCATTTGCCATCAATTTAGAAGTCATTTTGCTTCAATAATTGTACTCTTGCATTTTCTATATATTTTAGAATCATTGCTTATCAAAATCGCAAAAACTCTTATTGCAAAAATTACAAAAAAAATCACAAAACTACAAAACATCAAAACAAACTTCATTTTAGCTTCAGTCAGGGGTTGAGAGACACCAAGGGTCTTGCACATACCGGTATCCAAAGAGGCAAAAAGATGAGATAGAGAAAGCCATCAAAGAACTCTTGGACATGGGTCATATTCGCCCAAGCAAGAGTCCTTTTGCTTCTGCAGTGATTTTGGTGAAAAAGGATGGCACTATGCGCATGTGCATAGATTATCGAGCCCTCAACCAAAAGACAAGAAAAAACCAGTACACTATTCCGAGAATTGATGAGCTCATTGATGAGCTACATGGAGTTGTTTACTTTTCTAACATTGATCTTAGATCATGCTACCATCAGATCAAAATGAGGGAAGGAGACAGAGAGAAGACTACCTTCAAATGCCATTTTGGGCATTTTGAGTTCCTAGTCATGCCCTTTGCGTTGACTAACGCACCCACGACCTTCTAGTCTTGCATGAACAAGGTGTTCAACAAGCAATTGAGGAAGTTTGTTCTTCTTTTCTTCGATGATATCCTAATCTACAGTAAAATTTGGGACGAACATCTGAAGCAATTGGAGGAGGTGCTTAGCATTTTGGAGTCTGAGTCCTTGTTTGCAAAAGAATCCAAATGTGAATTTGGAATGACCGAACTTCTCTATCTTGATCATGTGATCAGCTCTAAGGGGGTAAGCATTGATCAGGAGAAGATTAAGGCTATTTTGGATTGGTCTCCACCAGAAAACCCCTCTTAGTTGAAGGGTTTTTTTGGGTGTTTGTGGATTCTACAGAAGATTTGTGAAGGGTTATTCTCAGATGGTTGCTTCTCTCACAGATCTAACCAAAAAGGGGGCATTTGCTTGGTCAGAAAAAGAACAAAAGTCCTTTGATTAGTTCAAGCAACTTATGAGTTCATGTCCCATTTTGGCTATACCAAACTTCTCCAAGCCATTCGAGTTGCAATGTTATGCTTTTGGAGAAGGTATTGGTGCTGTCCTAATGCAAGACAAGCATCCTATTGTCTTTGAGAGTAGAAAATTGAAGGATGTGGAGAGGACATACTCCATCTATGATAAAGAGATGCTTGCTATTATGCATGCCTTGGCCAAATTCAGGCAATATTTGGTTGGAGACAAGTTCATTGTGAAGGCGGATCACAACAGTCTTAAGATCTTTTTGCATCAGAAGGATCTCAATGATAGACAACAAAAGTGGGTAAGCTCCAAGCTTACGATTTTGACATCGAATATGTCAAGGGGAAGAATAACATAGTGGTCAATGCCTTGTCAAGAAGGCCACACTTGAGTTCATTGGTGGAGTTTATTGTTGATTGGAAGGAGCAGATTATTGCAGAGTGTGCGAAGAATCCATTTGCTACTAGTTTAGTTGATGGTACCTTGCATGATGAGAGGTACAAAGTTGTGGATCATTTGATATTGTACAAGGATAGAATCTTCTTGGTACTAGAATCAAAGCTCTAATTGAAGGTCCTCCAATCTTTTCATGATGTTCCCTTGGCTGGTCACCAAGGTTAGTTCAAAACATATAGGCAGATTCGGGAGAGGTTTGCATGGAAAGGGCTCAAGGATGAGGTCCTTCGCTATGTTAAGGAGCGTCCAATCTGCCAACAGAACAAAAATGAGGACACATTTCCTTGCTGGTTTGTTGCAGCCCTTGCCCATTCCCAATCGAAAATGGGAAAGTATCTCCATGGACTTCATCACGGGCTTGCCTAAGGTGCAAGGGAGAGATAGCATCTATGTCATTGTTGATAGATTGACGAAGTTTGCTCATTTTTTTGCCATTACCAACTCATTTACAGCAGCTTAGGTTGCTGATTTGTTCTTCAGAGAGGTGTTTAGATTGCATGGGCTGCCTAAGAACATTGTGAGTGATAGGGACAGCAAGTTCCTAAGCACATTTTGGCAGGAGATTTTTAGATTGAGTGGTACAATGCTCACTCCAAATACTAGTTATCACCCACAAACAGATGGGAAAACAGAGATTGTGAACAAGTGGCTTGAAGGTTACCTCAAAAATTATGTTTCAGGGCAGCAGAAGGCTTGGGTAAGATGGCTTTACTTGGGAGAGTATTGCTGTAACTCTTCTTACCACATGTCTATCGGAATGTATCCTTCATGGCTTTGTATGGATATGAGGCTCCTAGCTTCATTGATTTGTTATTTGGTGATAGTAGAGCCCCTCAAGCAAGGGATATGTTGCAGTAGAGTCAAGAAATTTTGAGATCTTTGAAGGATAATCTTCATCATGCCCAAAATAAGCAAAAGTTGTATGTTGATCAGCAGCATATATAGCACACATTTGAGGTTGGGGATATGGTCTATCTGAGTCTCCAACCATACAGATAGTCCACTCTCAAGAAGAGTGGAGCAGAGAAGCTTAAGCCACATTTCTATGGGCCTTTCAAGATGTACCCAAAATAAATTTTTGGCATTCTGCTTAAATTGTGCTAAACCATGTAAAAATGCCATCAAAAGTTTGTTTTAGGTCAAACCAAACATGAGGTCTTTGTGGGTTTCTGTCAAGGAACACTTGTGCAAAATTTTGAAAATTTGAAAATTAGGGTTTTACTCCCCTATTTTCAGGGAAACCCCCGAAAATAGGACCTTCCCAAAAATGATTGAAAATTATTTTGATAGGATTAATCGACTTCACGATCACATTGATCAAGTTAGAATCATCAAAAGACATGTTTTACTCTGGTGGGTCTATTTCTATTTTTCATAAACAAAGTTAGGAGCTCTGCAACCACTAATGGTAGATTGGCCAGTACCAAGTGCTGAAAGCTAAGCTTCAAAAGCTTCAACGACGCAACCATGGTGAAAAAAGACAAAAATGGTGATCTTTGACGAAGAAGATTTCTGAAACTAAAAAAGGTCGAAATTTCACTAACTTTGGAAACGTTACGAAGGAGAAATCAGTCCATGATGCAAAAAGAGCCCTTTTAAGAGAGGGGCGCCCTTGATTCTCAGGGGCCAAATGCAGTCACTTAATTCATCCAAGGTAGTCATCCTCTGCATTCTCTTGCTAGCTCGACAACGTAACAATTAGCAAGATCATCTGATGAAGTGATCGCTGGCAAATGTCAGCACAGTGAGAAGAGGCAGTTGACGAAGACATCAAAGATGGTTGTTTAGCATGAGAAAAAGCACCCTTGTCAAGCAAAGGCGCCCTTGAATGAGGTGGTCAAGATGTAACCCGTTGAGAAATGTTGCCTTCGAGAGACCTCTTCGATCTGTTAGCAAGCTTATGAGACGAGTCAAACGATTGCAGTGATGGATCAACTGAACATGCCAATTGAAGGATAAATTAGTAAGATACAAGCTAAAAGTGCCCCTGCTAGCCAGGGGCGCCCATCTTTTTGAGGTACCTGATGACCCTTGTTGATGTGATTTTCGTGAGCGCACCAACACAGAATAAAGTTGCCAACGGCTACCCTATTCTCTCTTGATCAAAGTATCCAACACACTAAGATTGTGAGAGAGTTTGTGTGTTCAACTCCAAGGTTCCTTCATGCAATAGAATACCCTCAATTGGCTCGATGTGTTTTTGCTGGTATTTCAAGGGGACTTACACAATTGTTCGGCAGCTGACAGCAGACAGCAGATTAAGGGCTTCACGTGGTTTGAATGATTTGGAAGGTAAGCACAAGTTTCCTAATACTAACCAGAAATGAACTGAATTTAAATGGATGTAGGGTTCTAAAAGATCTAAGTTCTAGTCTAAATGCAAGAGGCGTTGAGCTTGACTTCAGTGGACTTCAACTGAACTTTGTCTTGCCTCACGTTGGACAGCTTCAACAAGGTTGGTGCAATCTTCAAAGGAGCAACGAAAGGTGTCAGATCACGACTCAACAATGTAAATACCATCAAGACGATGCATACACACATGTGAATCCCAATCGAAGTTAAGTCTAAAAGGTATTCCAGTTGACCACGCAGGACAAACTTACCATCAGTAAGCTTGTTAGTGGTATGGATTAATGAAGCTCACTTAAATCAAAAACAACCACCCACAATTAACTACTTGCATGAAAATTACTCTAACTTATATCCTAGTTGAAGTCGAAGGGTGAAGAAACCTCACTAACTACTCATAACAAAGACAAATTCACCAATCAATGAAACTCTTTTATTATGATAGTCTTCGCAACAATTCCTTACAAAATTCTCAAAGGGAGAATTTTCCTTCTCCTTCAAACAATGCAATGAAACTATTCTAACTCTAACTGTCTCTCTATGCTCTAGCAGAATGTCTACTCTCTAGTCCGATCTAATCTAATAATGTACAAATGAGGGGACTCCCCTTTATATAGCTGGCCAAGTCCAACGGACGACTCAGATTACAATCGGCTGGATGGCCCAGATTGTGCCACCTCAGCCCTAAACAAGATTCACCCTAAAAACCGCCACCAAGAGGAGTGGGGTAATAAATGAGTAATTAATGGCCACCATCTTCTAGAAGATTCCTGTCTGGAAACGCGTTCATACTGCTTCAACTTCTTGGACTAGTACGGTAGGCACGTTCTTGATCTGACTTCAAGGTGGTAACCTCCTTCTCTTGCTTGATGATGATTTTCCCTTGTCGTTTTTTCAACTCCGAAGTGCTTGAGGACGACCTTCTTCTCTCCATCCCAAGCTTTGAAAACATTTCTTCTTTGTCACTTGAGCTGGGCACATACTAAGTCTCAACACTTAGCCATTTTCTCCAAATATTCGCTCCATCTCCCCAAGTCATCACCGTTTGGTCTCGACGTTCCTCCTACAAAACAAGCAAGGAAAAGAGCATCAGAACACTTCATAATATAAACTCAACTTACTTACCTAATTTTCCTGCTTTAACTTCCAAGGGTTCGTCGTTTTTCTCTAGCCAACTTTTCCTTCTTCATGATTTTTCAACATCTACAGGTTGGGGCGTATAACACTTGTGCATCATATTTCAATGCCTTAGACAAATTTCATCTTCCTCAAGGGTGCATTTTTAAAAAAATCATCTTTTAAAAGTGTTAGCTTCAACTGCATCTTCTTCACTTTTCCGGCTGAGGCGTTCACTCTGACATTTCATCCAACTCTGGCTCAAGCAAAATGTTTCATCAGGAATTCGATCAAAAATTATGCAGGCATCCAACTTCAAATTCATCCGCCAAGGCATTTTTATGTTCACAACACATTTTATTCCTTGCCTTAGAAATTTTTTAAAATTTTCCTTAGGAAATTCATCAATCCTGTGCCCATCAAAAATCTTCACCTCGGAATTCTTGGCGAGCTGTGGAAGACTTTAAAATCCATTCCTCATTGCAGACGTCCAATACCCAAAAGAAAATTCCCTTCAGAAAGCGTCGAATTCATGTGTCTTCAAACGAAGGGGTACATTTAATTTTTTGAATTTTTAACCTTAGAAAAATATTTTGCCAACAATTTTATTCTTCATCTTCATCTCTAGGCGTATTTCCTTGCTTGGTCTTGAAAACTTTATCATTTTCGTGAAGCTGGTACCTTCTAACTTCCTCTTGCAAATTTTATTCATGCCTTTGAAAATTTAATCTCCTCCATCAACTTGGGCGTATTTTCCTCTAGAGGAAGGTGGAATTTTATGCCTTAGAAACAATTTTCATCATCAAAGTTCATCTTACTTCTCTAGGTGTGCTTCTTCTCTTTTGACACTTAGGAAAATTTCAAATTCATCCTCCTGCCAGCTGGGCGCATTTTGGACTTTCTCCTGCCATTTTGTGCCTTAGAAAATTTTCTAGCCTCAACTTCTTCTTTATTTTCTTCAGGCGCATTTGAGGGTCTGGGACTTCATTTTCAACACTTAAACAAAATTTTACCAACTCCAGGCGCATTTCAGCTTTCTTCACTTTCATTTTCCTTGCCTAAGAGAAATTCCTTCAATACTCAGTTCTTGTTCCAGTAGTGAACTTTCAGGTTTGACGCCTTAGACAAATTTCTTCAATACTCAGTTCTTTTGAAGGGTGCATTTAGCATAGTGAGCTTCAAATTTTCTACGCCTTAGAAATTTTTAAGGCCTCTTCCTTTCTTAAGGCGCATATAGGGTATCAAGCTGACATTTTCCACCACTTAGAAACCTTTTCAACTGCTTCCTAGGCTTGGGCGCATTTAGGAGGTTGTACTTTCATTTTTTATCACTTAGAAACTTTGTTGGAGTCACCTCAGAGCTAGGGCGCATTTGACCCTCTATGCTTCAAGTTTCAATTACTTAGAATTTTTTTTAAAGTCATCCCACCACTTGGGCGCGCTCTGGGAGTCAAGCCTTTAGTTTTCCATACTTAGAGAAATTTTTTACCCTCACCATGGTGACTTGGGCACATTTCCACCCCTGTACATTCAATTCACTTACCTTAGACAAAATTCCAGTCTCCTTTAGCTTCTTAAGGCGCATTTGGCAGGGGGAGCTTTCATTTTCAACACTTAAACAAAATTCCCAACCATCTTCAGCTTCCTAAGGCGCATTTCAAGGGACAAGTTTCAAGCCTTAAGGACTTAGTCAATTTTCAAGCCTCTTCCTTTTACTTTGGGTGCATTTCTACCCTTGAGGTTCCAATTCTCCATACTTAGAAATTTTCCCACCAACCTTAAGTTGCTAGGGCGCATATAGGGGTCTCTTCTTCAAATTTAAGTGCCTTAGAATATTTTCCAGCTCCTCCTTTAAGTTAAGGCGCATTTTAGAGGGTGTGCTTTCATTTTTCATACTTAGGAAATTTTCTCCATGGCATCTTCATCTTAGGCGCATATAGAGTAGTGAACTTTTAGTTTTGGACACTTAGGCAAATTTCTAGGCATCTCTCCAAGCTAAGGCGCATTTGACAAGGCCTACTTCCACTTTCTAGTCTCTTCAACTTGCAAGGGTGCATTCAAGAGGTGCTACTTCCAATTTTCCATACTTAGAGAAATTTCTTCACTCCTTCTCACTTGGGCACATATGCTAGGCTAAGCTTCAAGTTTGAAGCACTTAGAGAAATTTCATGCCATCTTCAAGTAGTTGGACGCATTTGAGGGGGGAAGCTTCAAATTTGAAGTACTTAGAAACTTTTATAATCTCCCTCCTCTTGTGAAGGCGCCTTTTAGAGGGTGTGCTTTCATTTTTGCCAGACTTAGTGAATTTTTTATGGCCTTTCAAGCTTCTAGGGCGGATTTTGATGCTGGAGCTTTCATTTTATCAAACTTGGATGAATTTCAAAGCTCTTGTCTGATTCGAAGTGATTTGTTCACGTGGCCCTTGGCTTGCCCTAGCTTTCTATTTTTAGAAAGTTTCTCAAACTTTGCATTTTAAGCCGATTTCAAGCTCCAAAAGCTTGATTTTCACTTTATCTCGAACCTTGTGATGTGATGAACTTTCGGGGCCTGACGCCTGTCTGTGCCTGCTATTTTTAGCAACCTGCTAAAAATAGTAATTGCTCAGAATGTGCTCAAACTTCACGTGCTGATTGCCTGAAGGGTGTTGATCGTGACTGGATGCTTCTTCTGCATGACTGTTGTGTTTCGCCCTTGATTTTAGGAAACCCTAATTCTTCTGCATAGGCCTACTAAAAATAGTAAGTGCTTGATTTTCGAATCTCTGCAACTCCGTTTGACTTGAAATTCGCGCCATGGGGTCTTCATCACTTGTTTGACCTGCTCATATCGATGCCTCGTGCTGACCTGCTATTTTTGGCATGTTTTTGGAGGTGGTTTACTATTTATAGTAACTGCTCAATTTTATGACTTACACAACTCCGTTTGACTCGAAATTTGAATGACGCGACCCTCATCGGATGACTTGCCCGTTCACACTGCCGTCTGATGCCGACTTACTATTTATAGCCTGTTTCTGGAACGCCTTACTATAAATAGTAAGTGCTCCGTTTGCTTGCAAATTTTACCGGTGGATAGCTTGAAAGATGCTGATTGTAGTGGAATACACCGGTTTTCGAAAATTCTGACATTTTACCCCTCATTTTGGGTCCCGAAGCTGGAAACCCTAATTTGACTTGCATGTATATCAAATGACCTTTGTTTGACCTCGTTTCTGTCGCATGCCGATCAGTTTGTGATTCTGAAGTGTTGGGGGGTGGCTGCCCCAGTGGATTTGCTAAAAATAGTAAGTTGCTGAAAAAGTGATCATCTCCATTTGCATGTCACATCACTGCGAAGCCCTCGAAAAACCCACAAGGAATATTCAGACATGCAAAGAAAATCCTAACATTCAAACCCTAAAAATAGCCTCTGAAGGCTGAATTCTGAAAGTCATCGTCTCATTTTGCATGTTAGATCATCGCGTAGGTTTTAGAAAACCAAGAAAGAATCTTCAGACATGCAAAGAAAAACTTTGCATATAAACCCTAAAATCTACTTCGGAAGCTGAACTTGCTAAAAATAGACAGTTGTCCGTTCTAGCTCAAAACTTGCAGACGAGTAGTTTGGCCTGTCCTGGATGCAGCGTAACTGAGAGAACTTCAAAAGTGCTGAGAGATTGCCCCAAATCTGGCACTTACTAAAAATAGTAAGTTGTCGGAATTCGATGAAATTTTGTTGGGGACCTGCTGGAAGCATGCTGACAACAACGTTAGTCTCATATTTCAACTTACTTACTCCATTTGACCTCAAATTGACCAAAAAACTCAAAACCCTAATTCTATAGACTTAGCCAAAATCTCACGTTTAAGCTCAAAGGTGGGCACATATCCGGAAAGCAGACAGCAGAAAAGAGACAAAAAGAGAGAGGGACAAAGCCAAAGCCAAAAGACGAGGAACAAAGCAAGATTTAGGGGGTCCCCATTTGCAATGGGGTGATGTGTGAAAAGGTCACAACAACCCTGTTAGCAGTCGCGGTGTATAATGAACTTGGACAGTTATCAACTAGCCTCTCGATCAAATCAAAAGCACTCTCATCAGACCTGCCAGGCAACCGATGGAAGCAATCAAGTGGAAAACGTCCCAGAAAGAGACTGAATGAAAAACATGGTAAAATGTGTAACAACCTGACCCTTAGGTAAAATTAAATTTTTCATAATTCACATCCTTCAAGTATGTAAACGTGTTATCATGACATTGCAATAAAAAAAAATTCCTTTTCTTTATTGATAATACATGAACATGTTGCTATATCAATCTACAACAAAGATTCCATCTCAATATAATTACTTCACAAGTACATGAAACAAGAATACATACCTTAACTAACATAGCTCCAATGAGCTTTAGAACAAATAGTAGTAAGAAGGTCCAGGAGTCCGTCCTTTCAAATCTTGGTACATCGGCCGCTTGCTGAGGAGGAGAAATATCACTCGGGTGTTTTTCCGCCAACCACGGACTTATAATGCGGTCCCCCGCACACCTATCGTTAGATATCGTTAGATAGATGGTCAAGAAGAGATTGGTAGGGTATCCTTTAACGATTACCAACTGAGCATAGTGTTGTGTTCCTACATAACTAGGTCCTGTGCATACGACATCTCTTGAACTAGTATGTACTTCGGGATCACAATGAACTGACAGTGTAGTCTCAACTATTTCACATCTAAGTGGAAGTTGTACATTTCACTACTTTGGCCAAAGTATTATCATTCAGTACTTCGAATGAAGGTCATCTATCATATACACTACTCAGGGCCGATTTGCATTAAGGCTTTCCTACACTACGCGTAGGTTGGTCTATCGGGGTAGTCCGTACCCTAGACTTCCTACAACAAACTAACTACTAGAACGGAGATCATTTTAATAAGTACCTACAACTATCTCCCTTATACTGGATACTCTCATCCTAGGAGTTTCATTAGCTTGACTAAGTTAACTTATAACTAGTTGTGATCTGTAGCTTATTAAATGCCCTCAGTCCATACCTAGTATTAAATAGCTATACACAAGCATACACTCCATATATGGAGTCAATACAAATAATGCCATTAAATCTTCAATGCATCAGTAAATCCATCTACTAATAAATGCAAAAGTTTAATAGTATAAAGCATGTATTTGTATTTCTCTTTTCCCAAATTATCTATTTATAATTGAAATCAATCTTCAGATTTTCAATTCATAATATATCAATAAAGCAATCTTCACTCCCTACCTATTTTCAAGAGAGACATATAACAGACTTTCTTCTGATTATCAAGCAGCAAAACATGGCAACATAAAAGAAATGACATGCCTGTTATTAGCTTTCCACAGTTGCTGCTCTAGTAGAAGATTGCTACTCCTTCAGCTTCCAATCAATGATATCCAGCTGAAGATGAACTCAACTTGCTACTCAAAGAGATGACAAATGACAGAAACGACTTCTCTGCGAAGTAAATACTGATTTCCAGAATTGATGAAAATCCTCATAGCATAACAGAATATACTCACAACAAAGAAAAACTCACTCTCAGCCTAATATTGCACACTTCTCAACAGAATAAACTGACTTGAAGAGAACAGAAACGAACTTGCAGACTTCTAATTTCGTGTTTTGAAGAATGAGCCTTGCATGCTTTATATAGTGTTTCAAGATTTAACCAATTCCTCTTTCCAAGGCGTCTAAGCTGCCAACGGGGTTTGGAATGGTTCAAATGAGAAATGTGTTGCCCTATAGAGAAGATTTCGACTTCCATTTGCTGACAGCAATGAGGTAAGTTTATTTTGCACATGACCAATTCATAAAATCGCGACACCTTACATATATTGCGAGCCAGTCAGCATACTTTCATTATACGTACCCATGTATATGTATATATATATGTATATACGTAGATTCCAAGGTAATATCAACATAATATTTATTCATTTTCACATATATATAACAAGTTGGTTGTGGGTATGTATACATGTATATTTACTTGTATACTTCCTCTATGTATACATATTCATAAATGTATTTATATCGATGCACACGTGTGGCATATCCATCTGCTCTCATACGTTTGTATCGACATGAATATACTTATGGACACTTGTACATACCGTATTTATATGTATATATATATATATATACACATGCCCACCTCCTAATCAATAATATTATTCCACATATGGTTATACTGGCAAGCATCACTTATTCACACATTCAGAAGTAGATACGACTCCTAATGATAATAAACAAGCCTACGGATGACTTACCCTTAACTCAATAATTGACTTAGCTTACTCAGTCTATAATATGTGTGTGTATGCCCAATTGGTACTCATTACTGTTTACCCGACCAAGTTCCTCCCCAAGTGATATCTCTCCTCTGCTTGGAGGTATGAACCTGTTTCCTGCACATCGTGACATGACAACGGGAGTCATATGCTCAAAACAATGCAGAATACCTTAAATATTTCAAAAGTTAGATTATTCACAAATCTATAACCTTCTATTCTCCTTTATGCACTATTTCACCAAGAATAACATCAAATGAAACAACATTCATATTGAAAACAAGGTACAAGCATCATTAATTCACCTTTAGAATTCACATTTACTCTATCTAGTAATGGTAAATTGTAACGTCACAATTTGGGATGTAACATACTTCCCCCCTTGTGAATCATCGTCCTCAGTGATCTATAGCTTTTCAACATACAGCTTAAGTCAAGTAAAGTGTCACTTACAATTCACAAAATACGTAAGATTTATAAAACATTCAACCTATGTAGCAATCTTGTCCTTCCTGGAACTTGCTTTAGGTGTTTACACTATCGCATAGGGAAATCTCGTATGCCTCACACATACTTACTCTCCCAAAGAGTTTTAACACATATATACATCCAAGATATAATAGTAACTATAAATCACACCAAACATACAGTGATCGTAAACCATTGGTCCATGAATTTATCCTTAGCATAATCCAAATAGAAAAGGAAAGTCGATGCATTGTACACTACATCGTGGGTCCAATCCTTCTCTTTTGGTATTTACACTTTTACACAACTCATAAACCAAGTACATCCATCACTTACACATTCATTATCATTACCACATAGTACTTGTAGATGATTACTTGTCCATCTCGAGCACACATTGCTCCTGGGCACCTGTCAAATCTTGATACTGCTTCATTCTTAAGCTTTGTACCACAAAGTTTCATTGATAACTTCGATCTATTACTCCTTTTTGACATTTTATCAAGTCTATGATTCACTCAATTCTAAGCCTTTTTCAGTTAATTGAGTTTTTAACCTTTTATTTCATATAATGGTCCAAACTTCAATGTTAGAAGTTTATAAATCATTCAAGACTTATTCTACCATCTTTGCTTATTTTGACTATACATAATAATATTCTGCACATTCAATCCGTTGAATGTTTCGTAGTATGATTAGGGTTTACACAATCTTATCATTATTGCTAAACTGAGATAACCTCTTAGGATTACTAAGCCTCTACTTGCCCACAATATATTATTTAGGACCAAATATCCTATAAGTCAAGTTTTCGAAAAAAGCGTTGGTTTCATTGATGAGTTTGTCTACTTGAACATTATGTCAGTTATACTAACATAGACAGATTGTTCTGTCTCTTGTTCTACCATTTTTCCTCTGTAATCTCAAGAGAGTATACATGTCTTACCGATGATGACATCCGGTCTTCATTTCCTGGTATACTAGTCATTACCTTGCCACATTCCATGTAGCTTCGTACTCTATCTTTCCAAGTTTATAGTAGTTTCTCATCCGACAATTCCTGTTGTCGTTCCGATGTCCTAACTCTGACATTAGTTTCCTCGTTCCATTCCAAATTCTTCAAAATTTTGGGTACATAGGTTCTTTTACATCCAATAATAGTCTACTCTTTGACTAGTTGAAAACCTATTTTACGATCTCACGCCATTTTTAATTCCCATATAATAATGGTTTTAAGTTTTGCGGAGATAAATCTTATTTATCTTAGGACATCCATATCTTGGATCTCTTATGTCCTTGGATTATTTTCAAAGATGTTATCCATCTTTTAAC
Source organism: Sequoia sempervirens (assembly GCA_007258455.2). Lineage (NCBI taxonomy): Eukaryota > Viridiplantae > Streptophyta > Pinopsida > Cupressales > Cupressaceae > Sequoia > Sequoia sempervirens. The sequence continues at coordinate 375,876,251 of VDFB02075321.1, read as the reverse complement.
TCAATCAAATTTTCCCGATAATTTTGGTACTAATTTTGAGTGTTAATTCATGTTCCGTTTAGATGATGGTAAATTTAATTACATACTTAGTTACCAAGCATGTACATTCCTCGTTGGTTCCATTGATCATCTTAATCATATAGGAGAGTTCCAACTTCGGTACATCCTTTTGAGTACAAGTAACATCCCCAGTGCTCTACTCAATAAAAATTCCCATTATTTCACATAAAATGTTAAATTGCTCCGACATAACAATAGATGTTTCCCTTTTGAGAGTGTATTTTCTTTAATATAAGAGCCACTCAACAACGTTCTAGTCAATACGATGACTTCTTTCCTAGAGTGTAAAGTAGCTTCTTTAACTCACTAGGTATTCTACCTTTGTTTCCACTCATAGAACCTCATAAGTTTAAGTGATATACACATTTCCATTGGTGAATCAGAATCCCAATATTCCCTTCCAACTCTTGGGTTTCTGAATTGATGATCAGTCTGATGTTATAGGTTTCTCTACCTCTATATATCTCAATCAAGACTGAATGTACAACTCAACCAAGTAGATTTATTCCAACTACAAGGCATTAAAGAGCAGTCAATTATTTGACCCAACTCAATGGGTTAGATCTTATCCTAAGATCTCTCTCTTCATTCGAATGAACTTCTTGTTCCCATTAGGTTATTACCAACCTAGGGTTTCATTAAAGAGACGGTGATCAAGTGATCAGCCAGTAAAGATAATTGATGCATTACATAGCGTCATATCCTACCTTATTTTCCATTCCATCTCTATGGCTTATGGTTAAACCTTTTCATCCTCAGGTTTCTTAGCACAATAAACTTACAGTTTCAAGTCGTTTTCATGACATGAATATATTTCGTTTTACTACTTATGTATAGAAATAACATTGTTATCTACTTTTCCTCATATAAGGTGTATAGGAATGTAGAGACACTTTCTTTCAGTCATGAGTATTTTAAAGCTTTCCTTGCCAATCTCATAGGCAATGACCTTTCTTATCTTGATCAAATTATCTGCCTATCCTTTTCCTAGGCACCAAATGATAATTTCATTTGATTCTTTCAATGAAATAAATAAAAGGTATGAGATGATAATAGGTCATAATCTTTGACCTTTCCGATTATCTTTCTCTAGAAACCTCAATACCTTTTTCCTTGTGGATATCAAAAGATAATATCGTTTGATGTTTCGATCAAATAATCCTAAGTATGGGTTTATTTAACTTTCTCCGAAGATCCCAATACCTCTTTTCTTGGATTATAAACTGTATGACTTATTTGTCATCATGACTTGCGAAGAAGACATTAGTTCTTCCAAACTGAGAACATACCCACGTTCTTTTGTTGAATGGGGTACTTAACTCGAGTCAACCCACTCTTTTCCTTCCCCCTTAGAGTTTCCACAACTTTTGATCTACTCAAAGTTGAACTCCTAGCAAACTCTTGCTTCTTTTGTAAGGATTTGTCGTTCCTTGCTGTTGAATTTCCATTGCCTTTACCTTGTCTCAAGGCATACCTCAAATATACTTTTCCCAAAGAGATTTTTCATTGATTTCTATCCCATAGATTTCAATAACTTGGATCATCCAACGGGAGATCTAATGAATAATCAGCAACTTACAAGTTACGAGACACTTCATTAATCCCATTCTCTTTTCAACATCCTTTTAATGGAGGATACTCCATATCCACAAAACTTTGTTGGTTGATGTTCTTTTCTACTTAAAACATTGTTTCCTTTGCAACTTCTATTGTTTTGACACATAGTGCCACATTGTATTCCCTTTCCGTTTGGAACATTCTAAACAAAAGTTGACTTTCACAAACATGAAGGTGAGTTCAGCTTATACTCTAACCAATCTATGTTTAACCTCTGGTAAAAACTGTCCTGACTTACCACTTCAGGTTTCTTTATTCCTCAGTCACTTTTCAAGTGACTTAATTCCAATGCTTGGAATCTTCCTCACTTTTAACTTCTAAGATACCAAAGTTGTTTGGTCTCTTTTTCATATCAAAACTCCAATAATCTAATTGATTTTGGTCGGTGGAACCTTGTCCACTTTGTTGATTACTTTAATTCGGACCATTCTGGTCTTTTCTCTCATCCCTAAGGTACTAACTCTTTTTCCTTGCAGGATTCTATCTTTATATAAGAATTGGGTTTATGTCAAAAGTTTTCCAATTCTTGTGGATACTTCTTCGTTGACTTTCTTCATCAATCTAATTTATGCCAACATTTGCATACACATAGATTCGTAGTGTTTACTAAATCCAAAAGTTCCTGACTATTTGCAACTATAGTTTGCTACTATAACAAGGTTATCTTATTCCTTTTGGCTGCCTTAGAGTTATAAAACTATTTCGTTGGATAATGGTCTACACTACTATTCTTCCTAACTTTTCTTCATAACTTGATTGCATAATTTTCCGCAATCCTAGGTATTATCATAAATTATTGGTTTGGGAGTTCCTACTCCAGGGATAACTCTTAACTCGTCCTAACTTAACAAGCTACTAGGAGTTTCATCTTCCTTTCACTTCTTCCTCAGTTCTTTTCCTCTTGCTATTGTGGCATACGAAATTTTCCCAACCTTTATCTTCTGACAAGGTTTACGCATTGTTGCGTAATGAGCTCATAGGTTCCTAGTGTAAAACCTGGTAGCTCTGATACCACATGTAACAACTTGACCCTTCGATAAAATTAAGATTTTCATAATTCACATCCTTCAAGTATGTAAACGTGTTATCATGACATTGCAATAAAAAAAATTTCCTTTTCTTTATTGATAATACATGAACATGTTGCTAAATCAATCTACAACAAAGATTCCATCTCAATATAATTACTTCACAAGTACATGAAACAAGAATACATAACTTAACTAACATAGCTCCAATGAGCTTTAGAACAAATAGTAGTAAGAAGGTCCAGGAGTCCGTCCTTTCAAATCTTGGTACATCGGCCGCTTGCTGAGGAGGAGAAACATCACTCATGCACTTTTCCGCCAACCACGGACTTATAATGCGGTCCCCCGCACACCTATCGTTTGATAGATGGTCCTCCCTTCGAAGAAGAGATTGGTAGGGTATCCTTTAACGATTACCAACTGAGCATAGTGTTGTGTTCCTACATAACTAGGTCCTGTGCATACAACATCTCTTGAACTAGTATGTACTTCGAGATCACAATGAACTGACAGTGTATTCTCAACTATTTCACATCTAAGTGGAAGTTGTACATTTCACTACTTTGGCCAAAGTATTATCATTCAGTACTTTGAATGAAGGTCATCTATCATATACACTATTCAGGGCCGATTTGCATTAAGGCTTTCTTACACTACACGTAGGTTGGTCTATCGAGGTAGTCTGTACCCTAGACTTCCTACAACAAACTAACTACTAGAACGAAGATCATTTTAATAAGTACCTACAACTATCTCCCTTATACTGGATACTCTCATCCTAGGAGTTTCATTAACTTGACTAAGTTAACTTATAACTAGTTGTGATCTGTAGCTTATTAAATGCCCTCAGTCCATACCTAGTATTAAATAGCTATACACAAGCATACACTCCATATATGGAGTCAATACAAATAATGCCATTAAATCTTCAATGCATCAGTAAATCCATCTACTAATAAATGCAAAAGTTTAATAGTATAAAGCATGTATTTGTATTTCTCTTTTCCCAAATTATCTATTTATAATTGAAATCAATCTTCAGATTTTCAATTCATAATATATCAATAAAGCAATCTTCACTCCCTACCTATTTTCAAGAGAGACATATAACAGACTTTCTTCTGATTATCAAGCAGCAAAACATGGCAACATAAAAGAAATGAGATGCCTGTTATTAGCTTTCCACAGTTGCTGCTCTAGTAGAAGATTGCTACTCGTTCAGCTTCCAGTCAATGATATCCAGCTGAAGATGAACTCAACTTGCTACTCAAAGAGATGACAAATGACAGAAACGACTTCTCTGCGAAGTAAATACTGATTTCCAGAATTGATGAAAATCCTCATAGCATAACAGAATATACTCACAACAAAGAAAAACTTACTCTCAACCTAATATTGCACACTTCTCAACAGAATAAACTCACTTGAAGAGAACAGAAACGAACTTGCAGATTTCTAATTTCGTGTTTTGAAGAATGAGCCTTGCAGGCTTTATATAGTGTTTCAAGATTTAACCAATTCCTCTTTCCAAGGCGTCTAAGCTGCCAACGGGGTTTGGAATGGTTCAAATGAGAAATGTGTTGCCCTATAGAGAAGATTTCGACTTCCATTTGCTGACAGCAATGAGGTAAGTTTATTTTGCACATGACCAATTCATAAAATCGCGACACCTTATGTATACTACGAGGCAGTCAGCATACTTTCATTATACGTACCCATGTATATGTATATATATATGTATATACGTAGATTCCGAGGTAATATCAACATAATATTTATTCATTTTCACATATATATAACAAGTTGGTTGTGGGTATGTATACATGTATATTTACTTGTATACTTCCTCTATGTATACGTATTCATAAATGTATTTATATCGATGCGCACGTATGGCATATCCATCTGCTCTCATACGTTTGTACCGACATGAATATACTTATGGACACCTGTACATACCGTATTTATATGTATATATATATATACACACATGCCCACCTCCTAATCAATAACATTATTCCACATATGGTTATACTGGCAAGCATCACTTATTCACACATTCAGAAGTAGATACGACTCCTAATGATAATAAACAATCCTATGGATGACTTACCCTTAACTCAACAATTGACTTAGCTTACTCAGTCTATAATATGTGTGTATGCCCAATTGGTACTCGTTACTGTTTACCCGACCAAGTTGCTTCATGAGTGATATCTCTCCTCTACCTGGAGGTATGAACCTGTTTCCTGCACATCGTGACACGACAACGGGAGTCATATGCTCAAAACAAAGTAGAATACATGAAACATTTCAAAAGTTAGATTATTCACAAATCTATAACCTTCTATTCTCCTTTATGCACTATTTCACCAAGAATGACATCAAATGAAACAACATTCATATTGAAAACAAGGTACAAGCATCATTAATTCACCTTTAGAATTCACATTTACTCTATCTAGTAATGGTAAATTGTAATGTCACAATTTGGGATGTAACAAAATGTGCTAAGGCATGGGAAAAAGAGCCCTTTCCAGAGAAAGGAGCCCATTCTTTTGGGCCCTTAAATGCTGTCAGATGGCAAAAGGTTCTCCAAGATGACCTTCACTGTTTGGGTCAATCTCAACAACGAAGTTGTTAGTACAACAATCCGACAAGGCCATCAACCTGGAGTGAAGATCAAACTGAAGCAGTTTTCAACAAGAAATGACTAATCAAAAAGAGCGAAAGCTCCCCTACTGAAGAAAGGCGCCCTTGCTCGCTGAGGCCTTAAATTCACTTTCAGGAACTGAGACACTAACCATCCTTTTCAGGACTGAGCTGGTCACCTGATGAATCATCCAGTGAGATTGTTTGACCTATCAGTCAATGAGGAGGTCAAATCAGAGCATGGAAGGTTTGAATGGAAAAGTTGAAGAGCAGATATCAAAAATTGGCTAAGGCAAGGCCAAAAGCACCCTTACTAGAGAAAGGCGCCCAACCTTTTTGGGCCTTAAACTCAGTTTTTCAACTTAACACCTCCCAGGCATGTTTTCTCAAACACGGATCCAAATCAACGATGAATCTATCAGTATCGGCTCAGGATCGTCTGATCAACCTGGACAGAAGATCAAACAGGGGTCATTCAAACATGAGAAATGATAAAAAGAGCTCAACCTTGAAGAAATACGCCTAGTTTGGTCAAGGATAGATTTGTTGACTTGGCAAAGAGATTTTAGAGGAAATTTGTTTCAAACAACCCCAAAATCAATCGGATTTGGTGATTACAACTCAAAATCAAGCCAAATCATGAGTTGTCATCCCTTTTTGAAGGATTCAAGTTTGAATCTCTATATGATCAAGCCTAGGCATCCATTATGCTCATTTCTTTTTGTAGGTTGAGGGTTTGAACAACAATAAGCTCTCCAAGGATGTTTTTCAAGATCTGAAGAAGGTTTTTCAATCGTTCTTCATGATTTTTCGAAGATCAGTGACAGGGAAAGTTTGTCTTCTCAGAGGTTGCATCCAACAAAATATTTTTTCCAAGAAGGCAGCAATAACTTCCAATCTTCCTCTTGTCTACTTCCTCTCTTCTATCTTAAACTTCTTGCATGTCCAAGAAAACAACAAGCTACCACAAATCTGACCAACTGGGTATGATCAACATAATTTTCCAGTAAAACCCATCTCTTCAAATTTTCCAGAAACAACAAACTTGTTGCCCCTATTTTTAGGGGTTTTTCCGAAAAAGTCTTAGAATAAAAAATCTAATGAACTAGGTTTGTTCAGCATTGAAGCACAAACAAAACCCATGTGCTAGATTTTTTTTGGAAAAATACTTCTCAGCGGATGGCTATTTTTAGAGGTTTTCAGAAGTTGTCTAAACATATCCGTGTTTACAGTCAACGATCGAGTTTTTCATAATATAGTGCTCTCAAGTTGAAATCAAGACCAAAATGGTCCTACTTCACAAATTTCTGAAAACACTCGACATAGACATGCATCAAGAAAAGTCCATAGTCAAGATTGGACGCCTCGGAAGGCGTTAATGACATCACCGTTTACACCATAGCCAAATACGGAAGGTAGTCAATCCAAACACAGAGCCGCCACCGGTTACTACCAGACTACCTTCCACATTCCATGTCAACAAGGCTGGATGACGCAGCTGTAAAGAAGATCAAATATCAAAAGCAGTTTGCATGAGGCAGAAAAAGTCAACGACTAGTCAAAGGAGTTGTTGACTTAAAATGATGAGGTGTCAGACACCTAGCTGGGACGTCCTACCCTCCAAATGGCATTTATGGCACTTAAAGTTGACTTGATGCCTCATTCCAAGTCAACTCAAAATAGCATTAAATGTGACTGGAGTTAACTTGATGCCCCTTTCCAAGTTAACTCCAGGTCCCACAGATCATGCATGTCAGATCCCACTAATTGAGGATGTCTAATTTGACTTCCATAATTCATGGATCTCAGATCTCCACTAAACGTGGATGTCTATTTTGGAGGCATACTTTGTATTAAAGTTCACCTTTCGTCTTCTTTCAGTCAACTGAAGTAGTTTCCAGTTGGCTCTTTGTTTACTTTCAGTTAACTGAAATAGTTTTCCAGTTAACTGTTTGTTCCCCTTTCATAGGAATAAATCTTGTTAATTGATTGGCAAGAACTCATTGTTAACTCAAGGAGACTTTAGGGTTGCCTACTCCTTTGAGTTCTATAAATAAGAGCCTTAGGCTCATTATTTTTTGAACTTTACTTCACGACAGCAAAATGCTAAGCAATTTTGCCTTCATATTGTTCGCTTAGTATATGTTCTTGGATCGTATTTGTTGTAGTTAAGCACTAAATACAGCTTGTGCTCTCTCTACTCAGATAGGTGTGTCCAATCTTTGTTAATGTATCATTGGTTTGATCGCAGCATGTGTGATTATCTCTTGAGATAAGCTACTGTCCCAACGTGTATTCTTTGGTGGAATATTGAGAAAATAAATCAGGAGAGTTACCATGCCTTTGATCTAATGTTTCAAAGTTTTATCATTGTTTGTTGTATCTAATAGTCTGTTTTCAATCTACACCTTGGAAAGGCCTTGGTACCTCCTTGGGAATTTAGGAGATAAGATTATTGTATCTTTGTTGTTTCTCGTAACTTACTTTTCAGCCTACACCTCGGAAAGGTCTTGGTACCTCCTTGGGAATCCTGAAATATAAGTTACCGTAAGGATTGCTTGTGTGAGTTCTATTTCAGTACGGATCTGGGAGTTCAGAGCCTTCAGATGCATCCTGAGAGACCAATTCGACCAAGTGATCGAACCATCCATTCCCGCTCCTATGCCCTCATGCTCTGTTAATATTGAGGATATAGGATAGATTAAAAGCCATTTTTAGTCGTAGTTAAGATCTGCCGAAACCAAAGAAAAAGCTTAGCTGCGGCGCACTTGTGTTTATGCACCCTTGTGTCCTACCGCTGAGTAAAAAAGATAGGATATTAGTTTACTTACTTCATACCTTTCATTTACGCATAAATCAACAGAAGAGGGAGTTCTCTCTAAATAACGAAGAAGTGTTGCAAAACATTTGAAATAGCTGACCATTTACAAATAGCACTCCAGAGGTGATAATTTAAACGCCAACACAAGATCACCAAGAGAGTTGGGGAGGTGGCTTATGAGTTGGAGCTACCAATGAGTAGCAAGGTTCACAATGTCTTCCATGTGTTACGCCTCAAGAAGGTGCTTGAGCACAATGTTGTTGCTTCTTCTGATTTACCTCCATTAGATGAGGGACAATTGGTTTTGGTGTCAGAGGCAGTTATTGATTTCAGAGAGCGTTCCTTAAGGAGGAGGACTATCAGAGAAAATTTGGTGAAGTGGAAGAATCTACCAATTGAGGATGCTACTTGGGAGGATGAGCAAATTTTGTAGCATCCAGACTTGCGATTGTTTGAGGACAAGCAATTTTGGGGAGGGAGGACTGTAATGTCCCCTTCTTAGTCCTAGGCAATTCTGTGACCGTTAGCCTATTGCCGAAGACCTGTAGGCTACTTAGAGACAATTTTAGGGTTTCCAAATTTCTTGGAGGTTTCTTGTTAGCATTTTAGGAGTTTGTTGCAGGAGTTTGCCTGTATGCTTTCTGGGTTTTTTGAGAACCTTGGTGGGTAGTCACTGCTATTTTTTGTAGTGTTTATTTTTAGTACTTATTACTTTTAATAAGTCATGATGACTATTCGAATGTGCTCATTTTGAGATAGGAGTCACTTACTATTTTTAGCAGTATGCTATTTTTAGTAAGTGCTATTTCTAGCAGGGGTTCTTGACAGTAGTTTAGGGTAGAGTTTCCAGTTTTAGCAGTGTTGGCAGTTTCTGTTGCCAAGTCCAGTTATTTTTGGTAGTATTTGCATCCACCATCCTTGGAGTTTGGAAAAGGAAAAATATAGTTTAAGTTCATTTTATTATTTTGAGTTGCTTTTCGACCCCCACGCCTAGGTTGATCAACTCAAGTTGTTTTAAAATGGGGAACGTGAACTTGGATGCCTAACTTGAAGACTTAAGCTTTTTAAAATGTTAAATTTATGCCTATCAAGGGTGGATGCCAAAGTAAGAGGGTTAAGTGATTTTAATTAAATATTATATTTCTCCAAAAGGTGGCGTCCCTTTTTGGAGGGAAAGGCATTTCAAAGTTTTGGGTCTCAGAGCCTATTTATACGCCCTCCTTGCTCTCATTTGGTTATGCTATTTTGATGTAACAAAGTGTTGCCGAATTGTAGATTGAACTCTTGGGATTTGATGACGAAACCCCTCCAAGTCATCTTCAGTTTTGAGATTGAGAGATATCACTTAACTGAACAGAGTTGCAGCTCCATCTCAGGGGTTGTAGTTGAGCTCATTATGGTGATGGCTTTATCGTATCTTTTAGTTTTTGTTAGCTTTGATATATTCTAGTTGTTTTTGATGTGTGGGTGTGTTGGTTTGCAATTTGGAGGCATTTTTGGAGTGTTTATATCAGATTTTGTTGTTGTTGATTACACCTAGCTGACCCACCTTTTTGTAGTTGTTGATCAGAGAAGTGTATAACTTTTTGTGGGTGCTGGTTCATTCTCCTTCTCATGCTTGGGCAACCCTCCTTGCAAAAAAAGGAGATTTTAGAAGGTGAACTTGATTTTTAGAGGCAAGTCGACCTACCTAGGAGGCTGTACCTTTGGCTGGGAGTGCATTGGAATGGGTGCTGGTGAAAATCAAACTTAAAGGTGGCGGGTTACTACCTTATCTTGGACACCTAGTAGTGAGGGATTGTTTGCAAGTGGTTTGGCTTCTTTCCGATGAGTATTGGAGGAGATATGCTCATTTTATGAGGGTTAGTTGTGTTCTCGTGTTTGCTGTTCATGCATATTAGACTTCTGCACCAGTCATATCAGACCTGATTCTCTTTGGTACTTTCATGTTTTATGATGCCTAACTGATCTTATGTTGCAGGGATTGTTTATTGATGTATTGGGCTATCATATTGACTAGTTCACTTCATATTATCTTGTATTGGATTCTCAGTGCAACGCTGAATCGGTAGTACCAAACAGCTATTTGATTTCATGTTATTTGGATACTTACCCCATTGAATAAGTGGTTGCTCCCATTGAATAAGTGGTTGAGCCTTTGCTTTATCTACTTCACTCCCACTGAATAAGTGGTCGAGTTTTCTATATTTCCTTTCTTGTTGCCCACTAAAAAGTGGAAGTGGTCGGCTTGCTGCCAAGTGCATTTCTTTTATTGTTATCTGCTGAAAAGTCTAAGTGGTCGATTTTCCGCCAAGTGCATTTATTTTCTTGTAATTCTAGTTGAACAAGCGGATGTTTACTTTCATGCACTTGTTATTTACTACTCATCCCACTGAAGTAGTGGTAGTTTAGAGAAATTTCATTATTGTAAGCCAACCACCGTATGCTCTCACCTTGCCCACATCAGGATCTGCGTGATCAAAAAGTGGGAGGTTGCTTTACAATTTCTTATCTTTGTATTTCATCTAACGCTAACGGGTGAAATCTTGTGGAAAAAATTGGGGTGGTTATTACACAACTCCACCAACATATTCATGCTACTACCTACTATTTGAACCTGAAGTTTTTCTTCTCCCCTTCATTTAGAGTTGATGCAAAGGTTATGCTTGGCCTCAATATGTGTATTGAGAGGTTGATCCTCAATTACAACCTTTGAGATCTCATACATGATGAGTTAGTAAGTTACAAGAGGGCAGAGAAGGCATTATTTTCTTCAACTTTATTCATCTGTAGGAGATAGACTGTACAACTGGGTTAAAAAACACTATGTTTAACTTTAGTTCAGAATTTATTTTAAGTTTACTAAAATTCTTTATATCCTACAAAGTTATAAATGTTGTCCTTGTAGATTTGTGGTGGGAAGATTTTGGTGCCACAACACCTAATCTTTAAAAGCTAGCCATTCACATTCTATCCCAACCCTATAGTGCTTCTAGTTGTGAGCTCAATTGGAGTGTTTTTTAAGCCATTCACACAAAAAGGTGACTCAAAAGTGCTCAAGTGACCTTGTGTTTGTGTGGTACAACCTTTGATTGCATGAAAGAAAGGTACAAGGTAGGATGCATCATACACTTGATCTCAATGACATTGATCCATGTTTAGAATGGGTAATCAAGCTTGAGGATGTGAATTCATTGTTTACTATTGATGACATCATTGGTTTTGAGAGGGATGAAGCTGAATCACAAGCAAATGTGACAGCATATGAGGCTTTAGAAGGTGAGTTTTGTGAGTCATTAGGGGCAGGTTCACTGCATACACAACTTGGTCCTATGCCTAAGGCTCTTGTTGAGGATGCCACAATTGTACTATTCACTTCCATGGTGCCCACATAGTGGCAATAGACTATTTTAAGCTTTACTAACAAAATAAATTGATGATTTGTAATTTTTGTTGATATTGAAATTGGAAGTTTATATGTATTGAAACTTTTGGTCTATGAAGTGCATTGAACTGTAATTTTGATCTATATATGAAGGAAATCAGTAATATGGTATATAAATTTAGAAATAGGCATGTTTTTGAAGCATATTTTTAAAAATTAATGTATCTTTTAATGTTTGATGAACTTGTCAAGTTATTCCTCGAGTTTTTGCCGACTCCCAAGCTTTTAAATTTTTTGGGTTTGTTGAATAATTGTTGAGATTGTGTTTTTAAACTATTCATTGATCCTATAAATTGTCAAGGAGAAATAAGGGAAAAAAGTTTGTTCACAAAATTTTCATTCCATACCCTACCCATTCTTTTCTATCGTTAGATGTAAATCTTGAGACTTTGAATTTTTGAGTATATTACAGAAGGATTTATTTCCAAGTAGGTGCCATTGATAGGGTGAATCTTTTTCATGTACTGCCTTGTTACCACATGTCATTCTCTTTCACATAACTTATGGTCTCTCTCACTATAGAGAAGAGTAGCTTCTTCCACATACCAACAAGTATGTCAGAAGAGCAGATAGATAGAAAGGTTTAGTATATCCAATTGACAATACATAGAAATGAGACTTTTCTGGACAGAAGGAACTCTTACACATAGAAGAATAAGAGGTAACAACTATTTAGCTGGAAAACCAAGGTCTAAACTCAACTTGAATTTAAAGATTTTTGGGATGTTGCTAGATGAATCACCACCAACACAAATTGGAAAAATGCAAATAAGGTTTGATAAAATCAACTAGAAGGCCAAATTGATCATCTTGTTTGGTGTTTCAGATGAGGTTCAACCTCACATCAAAACAACAGTGATTGCTAAAAAGGCTTGTGATTGTCTCAAGACAATTTATGAATCAAAAAATTAGAATCAAATCCTTTATTTGCAAAGTCAGGAACGTTGCTTAAAAATGCAAAATGTTGAAAAACTAGAGAATTTCATAAAAGAGTTGTAGAATTGAGGACATCATGCAAGGGGAAATTGTGTCAAATGCCTCTCAGCCATCATCTTTAGAACATTGCCCCCACCTTTTAGGTGTTTGTCACTTGTCTCAATGTGGCTAATAGAAAGCCATCATTTGAGCAGATGGTGAATTTGTTTCAACAAGAAGAAACAATTCACGATGAGACCTTTAATTCCTAATACAATTAGGCTCTCACATATCAATAAAAGAGAAAGATATTTAAATGTTAGAGAGGTCTATCAGGTTCATCAAGAACCAAACAAAACAATTCATTTGCATTGAAAAAGAAGTGTCTCATTTGTGGGAAGAATGAACACAATCTCTAGGAATGCTAGTACAATTTGTTTTCCAATGGTGAATCAAGCTAGTGAATGCCACAACAAAATTCTCAAGGGGATAAGAAGAATCCTTGGTGGCAAAAAAACACAAGGGAATGTTGCTTGGGTAGGTTGTTTTTGTGAAGAATTCTTTTTGTATGTTGCAGAAACATAGGCCTCCAATTTTGAAAGTTATATCTAGCATGTTGATTTTGGTGTATCCAACCATATGATATGAGAACAAGAGTGGTTCTACAACCTCACCCCTTTGACTTTATATGGGAAAGTTTCACTTGGTGGTGATACATCCCATGAAGTGGAGATTATTAAGGAGATTTCTCTACCACTTTAGACTCACAAATGTCAAACATAAATTTGTTTTTTTTTTTATGTTCTAGGGCTTAGAAAAAAACCTTTTGTCAACAAGTTTGTTGCTAGAGCACAACTTGAAGGTTGAATTTGACAAATATCATGTTGAGAAACTTTATCTCATTTGGGACAAGACTTGCAATGGTGAAGTTGTAGCTTGTGCCTCAAGGGTGATAAATAAAATGTGTCAATTGGTTGATGCCACCCATGAAGACAAGGCCCTTGCAAGTAAGGAAAATTCATCCTCCACCTTGTGGCACAAAAGGTTTGGTCATCTCAGTTTGGGCTATCTTCTTTGCTTAAGCAAATGAGACATGTTACAAAACTTCCCTACATGAAAAAAATACTTCTTTGCTCCATCTTGTAGGGAAACAACATCATGTTCCTTTTTCTGCTACAAAAATATGAGCATCTGGTCCTTTGGATTTGATGCTGTAATGTCCCATTTTTTATGGAGGCTACAAAAAGGCATTCGGGAATGCATTCGATCATGATTGGAGTTTATTCATTTATTCTGCTATGAAGCTTATGGGCTTGGCATTCTGGGGTTTTGGTAGTGAAAAGATTCTAGCTTGGCTTGTGGAGTTTTGGGCAATTTCATCGGTCTCCTTTGGAGATGAAATTGTAGGAGATCGTTTGATCGATAGCATTTGGTCTTTCAGTATGAGCGAGCAATATTCAATATTATTTTGTTGGTTGATAGCCGACTACATTATATTTTGCACAAGATCGATGTATGGTTGATTGATTATTCTATACAGATTGGATTGGTTTTAGTTGAGCGATTTTATGTTACTCTTGGAAAACTATCACTGGCAGTTCATACCATTTCATTGGAGGATCATATTATTACTGACAGTTGAATAACTACATCCTATCGCTCAAAATCGTAGATTCGCATTTATGTTAGAGGGGTCGATATATTTCCTGAAATCGCTGTCAGATTATACTTATCAATCCTGGGAATTGATATTGAACGAGGGAAAATGCTACTTAGAGGAGTCTTGGACGGGGCCTGATGTTAATATTTATTACTGTCACCTTGCTGTTATGCCATCGTGGCTAGAAAGCCATCGCGTCTTATTTGAAGAGGTTGCATTATGTGCAAACAAAGGGTACGATAAACTATAGTCACTGCTGCTCTAATTTTCAGATCGGTCTGAGGTTTGAAGGCTACCATCACCTTATTCAAATTGTGTTGTGCAAGCGTCGAGGGTTTCATCTATGGCACAATATTAAATATGGTAGTCGGCGCCAGTAATGAGGATTGGGGCAATGACCAAACTCCATCGATCCTTTCTTGGCTTCATTTGCCACATTTGCTTTATCGACAGATAGATATTTGTCATCATCTGGAGGCTTATTCAATGTGTGGGACTAGCCGAAAAACTTCTATCAATCTACTTATTGGTTACCAATTCAAATAATATGCCAGACGTTTCGACCATGGAGTGTTTGAAATTAGCGCAGCATTTGGAGTAGTTATTGGGCACTATCAACAACAGTTCTTAAGCCGCCAATGCTTATTATCATCTGTCAATTATTAACATCCGTTGTTACATCAAAGGAATCAAGGGACCCAGCTTGATCAATTGCTACCTCATTTGTCCTACCGTATTATTCTTCAAGTTCGTGGCTTACATATATAATACAAAACTCAACATTGAATGTTATTCATGAGGTTGAAGTTTAACATCTGACGTGGAAGATATTAAGGGGTCAAAATCAGTCAAGAATTCATCACTTAGTCTTTAAAGTGGCCGCCAAACATCCAACTAAGTTGTGGGGTCTAAAAGAAATCGTGGCAAATTATTCCAGAAGCACTCAGTTGAGTTAATAAGAAGGAATCAATTTATTAAGAACTTGAATTAGCTTACAAAAGGCATCAAGCAATACTTAAAGGTTGTGTCTTTATAAAAGGTCTCTTTTCAAAGAGATACCTCTCTTCATGTAGAGACATGTGGATATAAAAAGAGTTTGTGGTATGTGAAGAAGGGAAGATATAGAAGATTTGTAAATTCATATTCACCAACTCAGATCAAGTTCTCTCAAGAGCCTACACCTAGCCAAGTGATGTTGGCTTATCAAGCACCTCTTACATGACAATGGACGCATAAGCAATTAGTTATCATTCAAACACAACACCAAGCAACAAATCACAAGAGTACAAAGATCAAATCAGGGACAACGATCAGATAGAGGTCTAAGCCTCTTACACATCTCACGCACATGATCTTAATGTAATCAATCAGAAACAACGATTATACTTTCTTGTCAATTATTCCATTATTGAACTAATAATCGAATTAGACTTCATTATTTAGAATTCATCATAATACCTTCTCCTATAAATATAGGAGTAATAGTGTTGTTTACGTTAGGGAAAGTTTTCCATATGTCATTTAACTTATGTAATATTTCAATCTGCATTCATATTACATTTGTAGATGAATGAATGATATTTGCAGCATGGGCATAAGAATGTCTTATTTTAGTAGTAAAATATTTTGTAGAATCTTCAAATCGCAACAACTATTTTCAGTCCTAGACATTAAGTACAATTCTGTGATTTGTTATTATTTGACAACATGTTTACATTGTCAACCCAACAGATTAAATTGTAAAAACTACCAATCTTGGGCAAGGGTTATTATAGTGGTATCAGAGCCATAGTTCTTGCCAACCTTTGGGTAATGCAACAAATTGACTTGCAGTTTGAAGCATGGCAATCGAAGATAGAAAATGATTGGCAAGATTACTATATGAATTATGTAGTAAGCCCAGTAGTTTATCTCAAAGGGATGAGGTTTTGGTCACATTGAAAAGAGTAGAAGAATGTTTGAGCCTTGTTGAGCAGTCGCCTTCTCATTTATTGCAGATAGATCTTGTTCCTACAGTGACTTCTTTGGGTTGGCACAAATGGTTGAGACATACAGATAATGAAATAAGATTGATGGTTACTTCCTGTTTGAGTGAGGTCTTGCAAATATTAACACTTGAAGTTCCTTATGATGATGTCACAATGAAAGAGGTAATACAATTGATGATGGATAGTTTTCAGGATCTTGGTGATATCAAAAGTCTTCACTTTTCTAGAAGGGTTACAATAATCAAAACACTCGCAGATATCAGATTGAGCAACCATATGCTAGGTTTGGAATTGCATGATGTGATCCACAACATGTTTCACCATTTCCTTGCTACAATCCGGGAAGAACATAACGATGATATTGCTTTACCTATGCAAACTATTATTGTTCTGACTATCAGTGAGAGTGATGATGTGCCTCAATCTCGTTTTTCCATCCCGTCAGTTAATAGGAAGAAGGGGAATCATGGAACCCTATCAGCTAAAGAGAAATTAGTTTGAAGGGCGATTAACAGGTGTGTAAAGAAGCTGAAATCTTTCATGGATAATGAGGAGTTTATAACAGAACAGTCAAATGGAGATGCTGCCTTGACTTATGAGGAGTACGTGACAGAGCCTCGAGGTGATTCTTTGGACATGCATGCAGCTACTATGGATGCAATTGTACATGAAGGAAAGGACTCAAAAACAGCCTTGAATCCTATTTTGGATTCATCTGATGGTGAGTCTAAGTCTAATGACTTCCTTGACGATTCTAGTGGAGCAATTAATTGTTATGAGTTCACTAATGTAATCTCAGATGAAGGGCATGGTGCTAATTCGGAGCAAAGACATAGTGGGACTGTTGCTTTAGAGTGCCAATCTAATGCCGAACATTCTCATCAAAGTGGTAAAGAAGAGGTTTATGAGATTTGGGACAATCATGGAGACATTGGTGATGGATATGAAGTTATAATTTTTGCATACACTATAACAGCAATACATTCAACTTGCAAGAACTTGAAATTCTTGAGGAAAGTTGGAAGAATAAATTTGTGGTGTCTGCTAAAAATAAAGTGCAATTTTTATCTAGATTGGATAGTACACATAGGCATGTGGAAAACTTAATTCAAAATGCACCAAAAGGTCAAAACGAGCTTAATGTTTCACTTGCTGATTTGCAAACAATGAAAGAGCATTATGGAGGAAATTAAAACAACCTACTTGCACATGATCTATGATAGAGATATGGCTACCAAGATTACTAATGAGGCATTAAATTTATACAATAAAATCAAATCTAAGGTCGATGAGCTTACATTGGGGCTTAATGCAACCAAAGATTCCTAGAAGAATGTTCAAATGTCTCTTCTAGAAGTAGACTACCAGATTTTGGTTGTTGAAGAAAACAGGGAAAGGGAAATTGTGATCAAACAAGTAGGGGAAGAACTTGATTGCATTCATGAGGAGTTTGATCAGCTAGAAAATTGGGTTGACTGTGATGATAATCTTCAGTTGATTGATAACTCACTTCTTGGGGCGAGTACTAATCTAACATTTGCCAATCCACTCTTCAAGTTGGATAGTGGAGATCTTTCCAATTTCGGTAAGGAGATTGGAGTTGAACATAGGATTTGGGATCCAAGGATTGGTATAGTTAGTACTCCACACCACAAGTGTCATGTTGAGTTGCCTAACAACTCTTGGCATGGTAATGATTATATCAGAGTGGTGCGACGGAAACCGAATAAGGCCCTTGATGGTGAGTTTGCAGAATTTATAGAGGATCATTTGTTTTATTGTCAAGAAACATAAAGCTATAATATTTATAAGCAAGTTGCAATTTTGTGATCACAACAAAAATTTGTACAGATCACCTTAGTTGAGATGGGATCTTGGAGCTGGATTGCTTGAGGGCAAGAAATCTTGGGCGGGAGGACTTGTAATGTCCCATTTTTGATGGAGGCTACAATAAGGCATTTGGGAATGCATTTGATCATGATTGGAGTTTATTCATTTATTCTGTTGTGAAGCTTACAGACTTGGCATTTTGGGGTTTTAGTAGTGAAACGATTCCACCCTGGCTTGTGGAGTTTTGGGCAATTTCTTGGGTCTCCTTTGGAGACGAAATTACAGGAGATCGTTTGATCGATAACATTTGGTCTTTCAGTATGAGCGAGCAATATTGAATATTATTTTGCTGGTTGATAGCCGACTACATTATATTTTGTGTAGGATCGATGTATGGTTGATTGCTTATTCCCTACAGATTGGATTGGTTTCAGTTAAGCAATTTCATATTACTCTTGGCAAACTATCACCAGCGGTTCATACCATTTCATTGGAGGATCATATTATTACTAATAGTTGAATAACTACATCCTATCGCCCAAAATCAAAGATTCGCATTTATGTTAGAGCGGTTGATATATTTCTTGAAATCGCCACCACACTAAGCTCATTGTTCTTGGGAATTGATACTGAACGAAGGCATCAAATGCTACTCAGAAGTCTTGGACGGGGCTCGATGTTAATATTTATTACCGTCACCTTGCTGATATGCCATCGCGGCTAGAAAGCCATCATGTCTTATTTGAAGAGGCAGTATTATGTGCAAACGAAGGGTATGATAAACTATAGTCAGCCCTGCTCTAATTTTCAAATCGGTCTGAGGTTTGAAGGCTACCATCACCTTATTCAAATTGTGTTGTGCAAGCATCAGGGGTTTCATCTATAGCGCAATATTAAATATTGTAGTCGGCACCAATAATGAGGATCAGGGCAGCGACCAAACTCCATCGATCCTTTCCTGACTTCATTTGCCACCCTGGCATTATCGACAGATAGATATTTGTCTTCATCTAGAGGCTTATTCAACGTGTGGGACTAGTTGACAAACTTCTATCAATTTGCTTACTGGTTACCAATTCAAATAATATGCCAGACATTTCCAGCATCGGGTGTTTGAAATTAGCACAACATTTGGAGTAGTTATCAGGCACTATCAACAGCAGTTCTTAAGCCGTCAATGCTTATTCTCATCTGCCAATTATTAACATCCATTGTTTTTTCAAAGGAATCGAGGGACCCAACCAGATCAATTGCTACCTCATTTGTCCTACCGTATTATTCTTCAGGTTCGTGGCTTACATATATAATATAGAACTCAACATTGAACATTATTCATGAGGCTGAAGCTTAACATCTGATGTAGAAGTTATTAAGGGGTCAAAATCAGTCAAGAATTCATCCCTTAGTCTTTAAAGTGGCCTCCAAACATCTAATTGAGTAGTGGGGTCTGAAAGAAATCATGGCAAGTTATTCCAAAAGCGCTTAGTTTAGTTAATAAGAAGGCGTCAATTTATTAAGAACTTGAATTAGCTTACAAAAGGCAGCAAGCAATACTTAAAGGTTGTGTCTTTATAAAAGGTCTCTTTTCAAAGAGATGCCTCTCTTCATGTAGAGACATGAGGATATAAAAAAAATTTGTGGTATGTGAAGAAGGGAAGATATAGAAGATTTGTAAATTCATATTCACCAACTCAGATCAGGTGCTCTCAAGAGCCTACACCTAGCCAAGTGACGGTGACTTATCAAGCACCTCTTACATGGCAATGGACACATAAGCACTCAGTTATTATTCAGACACAACACCAAGCAACAAATCGTAGGAGTACAAAGATCAAATCAGGGACAACGATCAAATGGAGGTCTAAGCCTCTTACACATCTCAAACACATGATATTAATGTAATCAATCAGAAACAGTGATTTTACTTTCTTGTCAATTATTCCATTATTGTGGTAATAATCTAATTAGACTTCATTATTCAGAATTCATCATAATATCTTCTCCTATAAATATAGGAGTAATAGTGTTAATCAGTTAAGGGCAGGGGAAGTCTGCCATATGTCATTTAACTTATGTAATATTTCAATATGTATGCATATTACATTTGTAGATGAATGAATGATATTTGCAGCATGGGCATAAGAATGCCTTATTTCAGTAGTAAAATATTGTAGAATCTTCAAATTGCAACAAACTATTTTCAGTCCTGGACATTAAGTACAATTATGTGATTTGTTATTATTTGACAACATGTTTACATTGTCAACCCACCAGATTAAATCATAAAAACTATCAATCTTGGGCAAGGGTTATTATAGATGGATATTGCTCTATGTGGACCCATGACACCCAATCATAATCATGCTTGGTATTTTCGGCTTTTTGTGGATGATCATACAACAAAAATGTGGGCCTATTGGTTGACTAGCGAAGACCAAGCATTGGAAAATTTGAAAGAATTTCTAGCCCTTGCAAAAAGATCATCTGGTCCCTTCCTTAAGGCCATCCGCTTAGATTAAGGGGGGAATTCACTAGGTTGGAGTTTTCAAACTACCTTCAATAACACGAAATGATGGTTAACCATAGTGAACACTTCAACAAAATGTTGTTGTAGAGAGGCGTAATCATACCTTTGTGGAAATGGTGGCATGTATGTTAAAGGATGTAGATCTAGCTCTTGCATTCTTGGCAAAATCAGTTCATACAGCTATGTAATGTCCCCTTCTCAGTGATCATTCCAAGTGGACTTATTAGCCTATCTAATTGCCGTAGGCTATAGTTGGGAAAAGGGAATTGGTTTATTTAATTATTTAATGTTACCTGACGGGAAAAAGTACAATTATAAGGTAATGTTAAATAATTAATTAAAAGGTGTTATAAAGTGACCTTGGGAAATATTTATAAAGTCACTTTATTTATTTTAATGAGCGGGAAAAAGGCAAGGGATATAAAAAAGTGGAATTGGAGCTCATTTGTGGGATGCTTGCTTATTTTCTCTAATTGACAATTTGAGGAGCTTTTCAGAGTTTTGGATTTTGGGAATGGAAACCCTAGGGCAACTGGTTTCGTTGGTGAAATGATTCCACCCTAGCTAGTTATGTGCGAGAGATCATACAGGTCTTTCACAAGGGCGATATTGGCAAATTTGTGGGTCTCCTACGGAGACAAATTTGGAGTTAATGATTACTATCTTTGCTCAGTTTGGGGTTTATCGATAATGAGGTTTGTATTTGAAGGAGATGTTACATTCAATTATTGATGATTGCAAGACTGAGTATGATATTGGTTGATTGATATTACTTCATTCAAGGTGCTGGCAAATACAGTGACTTGCATACTGCAGTATGGGCATGGGATTTCAAAGGAACTTCCGGTGACATTCCTTTCATATCGCCTGGCATTCAGTTTTAAAGGAGGTGCCACCATTTTACACAGAATCGTGGGCATTTCCAGGTGGTCGTTAGTCTATCAAGGGGTGTGAGTCTGCCTGTAGCCAAACACCATGATTTGCTGCTGTCACATGTTGCTAAGAAGGGCCGTTTAGGGTTGCTGGGCACTTTGGAAAAGATTGGCATGAGTTTTTGGAGACCATTGTATGCTAACAAGTTGCAATACCTCTCTCTTGGTCGTGGGTGTTCTATAGGGAGTCACAGGTCATATAAACCCTCATGCCATTCAGTACTCTTGCTATTAATGGCTGTGAAGGGGTCATGACTGTAGCTGGGCATGATTTCTGAAGATTAATCTGTTGCATAAACTCAGTGCTACCTGTACAGTGAGCTGCAGTAGTAACCGGCAGGTCATGGGGGTCTCAAAAGGTGCCACCTCAGTCCATAGAGTGTTCCTGGGCGTGATAACTTCCAGGTTAGAGTCTGAAATTGTTAGAGTCTGTAACTGCTTAGAGTTTATTGCTGTCACAGTATGTATGGATGCAATAGCATTTGATTTTAATGTTAAAGTTACCATTGTGAACAGAGATATTATGGTGAAAGGTTTTAATTGTCATTTTCTGTAAGAAATGTTTATTTATATATATATATTAAAACAGCATGATACCTGGAAATGTATTTTCTGCACTTAAATGTATTCCATTTCACACCATAAAACTTCTGTAGCAACTCAGTTCAGTTAAGTTAGCATTCAATCATTTTGACAAAATGTCAATATGTCAAACTGGGAAATCGTAAAAATAACGTCACTACCAGAGAGGGATTTTATGAACCAAGTATTTGTTGAATTGGGCAACCACCAAAGTACTTGAAAACATCACTCCTAAAGAAGCATAGACTAGGAAAAAGTTGGATGGAGTCCTTGAAATGCATTTTTCTTGGATAAAGTTCAAAATCAGAGGATATTGTTTTTTATATCTGGCTACAGAGAAGTTGTACATCAACAGGGATGTGGTTTTTGATGAGGAAAAAGGTTGCAACACATCTCCCTCATCATCACTTGTTACATCATCAGTTTGAAGATCCATTCTTGTAACAAGTTTTGAGGTATATCTGTGGTACATTGGAGTATGGCTTGGAATAGGACACATAGATGCGGACTATGTAGGATCTTTGGATGATAGAAAGTCTACTTTAGGCTTTGTTTTCTGTTTGGGATTTGGTCCAATATCATGGGGGAGTAAAATGCAAACTATTGTTGCTTGCTTTTCCACATAAGCAAAATATTGCATCATATGTGGAGCTATTTGCAAAGTGATATGATTGCATTGCATCTTGATAGGAATTGGCATATCAAAATCACATCCTACAATATTATTTTGTCACAATCAAGGAGTGTTGAAGCTTTCTCATAATCCAATTTTTCATGAGCACACCAAACATATTGAGGTTTAGTACCACTATATCTGCAAGCAAGTTCAACAACAACATATTCAGCTCCAATATTATTTAATTTAGGAGCAACATGCTTATCAAATCTTTTAGAATAATGAATTTGGATTTTTTTTTTAAACTAAATTATTTGTACTCTTTAGAAAATGATGTATTAAGGGGAGGGGGGATTGTTAGCAATTAATGTTTTTTTTTTCAGCAAAAGGCAAGAGCTTGTAGTTATATTAATATCATATAATATGTAATTACATAGAGTATATCAGCCATATGGCAGAGAAATCTTATGGCATCTGGACAAACCAACTTCCTGAGCAGATAAGATTTTTAACCCCTTACAAAATGGTACTTCCCATAATTATACTTTCTCCAACAGGGGCAAGATGACGGATCTTCAAAGGCTAGCAATGCAACAGTACAGCCGCTGCAAGAATCATACTGCATCCGTTACCAAGCTCGCCCATCACTCCATCGTTGAGACCTCAGATCAACTCCCACCGAAATGGAGAAGTCCCACCGATGAGCACTCCACACACCAAATCATCGCCCTATCGGGGAGACTCAAGTTCGAGTCCCACCGATACCACCAAGTCCCGCCGAACAAACCATTGGAGCATCGGAGCATCGGGGAGGCCTTGTCCGGCCTATAGGAGGTCTTGCCGATGACAGCATAGAACCATTGGTGCATCGCTGGAACCAAACAAAATGTCCTCAGAAAGTGGTACAATTGCTGCCATCATCAAATGTGTGCTTTGGAGTAGACCCCTTTTTCCTATTGGAAGATTGGGTGATCGGCAATTTTGAAGGATGGAACCATTTAGGTGTGTGCAATATTGTCCTAAAAGTGTGATCGACCGATATTATGGACTTGTGAGGACCCCCTTTGATGGACTCCAAAGGACTGACTAGTATCGGAGGTTGGACAATCGGGTGATCGGGGAATCGGGTTAAAATTAGGTTTGGATCCCACAAGATATTATAGGCTAAAACTCCGACTAAGGTGACTTTCCAATAATACAAAGGATGGGGCCCTTTTTATGAAACAAAGACTTTGACGCTAAAAACCATTAGGGATCGGCCGATCAGGTGTCCCATATGCTACGAAACCTAAACTAAGTTCCAATAATGAGTTGAAACCTGACAAAACGATACTCATGAAGTTTCAAAAATTAAAGGGGTAACAACAAACTCCGACTGGGGATGAGGACTGCAAAGGATGAAGCAAGGGACCCAAAATCTCAAGTGTGGACTAGTGCTTAAATCCATTGGGCAACGAAGTCAAGGAGCATAGACGAAAAAGAGCCAGAGGAAGCCAAAAACAAAACAAATCAGGAAAGAAAACTACACTACCAACACAACAAAAACCCCTAATATGTACATGGCAGGAAGATCCTACCTCAAGTGGCTCTAGGATGATCATGCAAATTCATTCATAGGCTGGGAGAAGTCGCTGCCAGTGCGAAATAATGGTTGATGAATGAGGAGCCCACATGCAACCAGCTGCCAACTTGTGATCAAATTGATAAGAATGACATCATATAAAAATTCTCTGGATATGATTTTCTGCTCAAAAAGCCATTCTTCATTGTATACTTCTTCAATTGGATGACTCATGTTAACATTGCTCAGCGTATGATTACCAACATGTGCCTATATAACCGCATCAGAATGCACTTGATTTTGCAAGCAAGGAGAAACCAGCCCCCGGATTGGGCAACCCACACTTAGATCATGAGATAAAAACCCTTCTATGTGTTGTATGTGGAAGTGATGGCATTGTTTAAAAATTTTGGGCCCGAACTTATAGAATCATCCTTCTCTGCAGTAGACATTAATATCCCAATACATACATTAACAGGCATGTTAAAATTAACCAAAATTCGACATATGCAACTTCCACTTTCATTTTATCTTAGCCTGCCTTAACCATGCTTATTGTATAGAAATTACCTCTTGCATTGCTAACTCTGCCAACCCTGGTATTGATTTTAATTGACTTTCATTACTGAAAGTACGTGTTTCTTATCAATCACAACCCAAACTTGCTAGAAAATCCGCTAATTTGTTGCCTTCCCTATATGTATGAGTTAGCAAAAAGTTTTGAAAAGAATCTAATAGCGACCAGGCCTTTTGGAAAATATAACCTAGATTCTAGTTGTGAATTTTTCTTTCTCTGCAAGCATTTATTATTAACATTGAATCCCCTTCCACATGTAAGCTTGAGAATCCCATTTTCAAAGCCATCTCCAAACCAATGAGAAGGGCTTGAGCTTCTGCAATATTGTTCGTTCCTTTTAATAGATGAACTGAAGAAGCCACTAAAATCCTCCCAGAAGAATCCCTTATGCAAATCCCTGCCCCTGAGTTACCCAGATTGCCCTTTGATGCTCCATCAAAGTTTAATTTTACGAAACCTTCTCGTGGAGCCTCCCACTTTATCACACTTCTATCCACTTTATTATTGATGCCTTTATGCAGACTTCCATCAAATGGTAATTTTAAACCCTTCCAATGTTTTAAAAGCTCACTATCCCAATTTGTGAAATTTGACCTTGTAGATTTTTGTCTTTGAACAATTGAATTAACCACCTCAGATATAGCCTTTTCAATTTTTGCATTTGTAACAACCACTGGTGATTTGACCTTTTCTGAAAATTCTCAAGTTTTATTCCCACCATATGTTCTAGACAACAAATGCAAGGACCACATGCCAAATGCTTGCAAAAAAAGATGATTGGTATAGAACAGGCCAACTTTGGAATAGTTCCCAAACTGAATTTGGTAAAGGAAAAACCAAGTTTAACTTATTCAATACAAAAACCCAGCATTGTTGAGCAAAGCTACATTGTAGAAGCAAGTGATCTGCCGTTTTAAGTACTTCACAAAGTGAGCATTTGAAAGGATCAGTTATCTTTAACTTTACCAATCGATCGCTTGTCAAAATTCTCTTTTTTAAAGCAAGCCAAGCAAAACCTCCAACCTTAGGAAGAATACTGCTGTTCCAACAAAATGAAAAGGCTCTTTGAGAAGGCATATTCTATCCTGACCGAGCTAAAACTGCATACCCTTCTTTCACCGAATAAACCCCATCTTTCGAAGCAGCCCAAATAACCTTATTTGGCTTTGATGAAAGATACACCACTCTTTCTTTAAGCACATTATTTAGCTGGTCCCACTGTTCTATTGTTAACAAATTTCTTGGGGAACTTTTCCAAACAACCTTCCCTGTTAAAGCTTCCTTTGATTGCACATAGTTTAAGAAATTTTCCCCCCAAGCCTCTATTAGGACTGTTCTTATATCTTGCAGATCCAAGTTTTCATACAACAAAGGATTCCTGTTCCAAGAATCTAACCAAAAGTTTACACATCTTCCATTGTTCACTTCCCATGTAGAGAAAGATGTAATAATTTTCCTACATGAGATTAAAAAGTTCCATATGGCGGAGCCTTTAGGAGGATCAGTTACTGTCGAGATTCTTATCGGGTTTCCATTATCTAAGTATTTTTTTTTCATGATCTTGCACCATTTAGCTTTAGGCTTTGAATACATTTTCCATGCAAGCTTGGCCCCAAACGCTTTGTTTCTACATAAAATATTTTGAATGCCTGCACCTCCATGCTTCTTTTCCTTTGCCAGTCCTTGTAACGATATTAAAGGTACCTTCTTTTGACCATCTAAGTTTCCTTTCCAAAGGAATGTTCTTATGATTTTCTCAATTTCTGACAATAAGGGGCTTTAAGAATAGCGAAGAAGTAATTAGGGATTGAGGTTAAAACTGACTTTATTAGCATTATTCTTCCTGAAAGTGATAGCCATTTGGCTTTCCACAATGAAATTCTTGATTTGAGCCTATCAATCATTTTGTCCCAGTATGCAGTTTTATTCGAACCCTTGAAAAATGGAATTCCTAAATAACAACATGGCAACTCAGCTTCTTGAAAACCCAATAATTGAACAATTTTTGTCTTTATACTAGCAGCAGCATTAAAAATATGTATTTTTGACTTTGTTGCATTAATCTTTTGACCCGAAGCAGAAGAGTACTTATCCAACACTTCTTTGAATTGATTAGCTTCACCAATTGTTGCCTTACCAAAGATGAGAGTATCATCTGTGAAGAGGGAATGAGTAAATGATACATCTGAATTTGCTAACTTAACCCCATGCCATAGACCCTAATTATGCTTTAATAAGATAGATCTGCTTAGAGCCTCCACCAACATAATGAAAAGAAAAGGTGATAGTGGATCCCCCAGACATACTCCTTGTGAAGCACTGAAGAAACCTGTGGGACTCCCATTGATGGTAACTGAGAATTTTGCCCTTGACAAACAGGACATTATCCATCTACGCCATTTTTCCGAGAAACCAAACTTTTGAAGCACTTTGTTCAAGAAATTCCAATCAACCCTATCATATGCCATCATCATGTCCAACTTAACTATGAATGAAGGAAAATTCGTAGTTGCTATTGTGTAAGAGCCTCATGTGCTACTATTGCTCCTTCAAAAGTTTCCCTCCCTGGAACAAATCCTCCTTGTTCTTGAGAAATTATCTTTGGAATCAGAGGTTGCAATCTTAAGTATATTGCCTTAGTAAAGATTTTATAAATTGTATTGCACAATGATATAGTTCTGAATTCTCTGCAAATGTTTTGGGTTCTTTCACTTTGGGTAGAATTGCAATATTTGTTACATTGAATTGCTTTAGAATTGTCCCTGTTCTCCTCGATTCTTCCAATGCCCAAAGGTCATAACACAAAAAATCCCAGCATTTTTGGAAAAATAAAGCTGTGAACCCGTCTGGCCCCGAGGCCTTATCTGGTGGAAAGGAGAAAACTACCTTCTTTACTTCCTCTAGAGTAAGTGGCTTCATTAAACCAGCATTATCATCTTCAGTTACAAGCCTAGGAATTGAATCAAGAAGTTCACTTTCATCTCTTATTCTTTGATCACTCCTAATTTGAGGAGCAGACAAGAGATCAGAAAAGAATTTAACTCCTTCCCTGTTAGTATCTTCTTCCTTGTGAAGCCAATTTCCTATCGTAATTTCCTGAATTGCTTGTATAGCTTTTGCTGCCTTCTTAATCTGCACAGAGGCATGAAATAATTTTTTATTACGATCTCCTTCTCTCAGCCATAATTCACAAGATTTTTGCCTCCAGTAAATCTCTTCCCTTGCACATAGCTCTTCCCAATCCTCTTGTAACTTTTTCTTTTTGTCAAACAGTAATGTATCTAACCCATTCTGAATTATCTGATCATGAATATCTGCAAGTTCCTGAAAAACTAATTCTTTCTGTTTGAAAATATTCTTAAAGACTTGTATATTCCAGCTTATAATTTTATCCTTCATGTATCTTAACTTTCTACACAAATGAAACATCATTGTGCCTTGCTTATGTGGCGGATTAGTCCACCGATCCCTCAATAAATCCATTAACTGTGGATGCCTAAACTACATGCTTTCAAATTTGAATGAAGATTTGCCTTTTGGGAGTGACACATTTGACACGTTCAGATAAATAGCATAATGGTCAGATCCTGGAAAAGGAAGGATTTCAGATTCAAGCTTATTTTGTGATGAGAACCAATTGGATGTCACTAGAAATCTGTCCAAACGTTCAGCTATTTGCAAGAAACCTTTCCTTTTGTTTGTCCAAGTATATTTACCCTTAAGAGGTAAGATATCCTTTAGTGCATTCGCAAGAATAAACATACTGAAGTCTGACATTACTTTAATTGGCGGGCTGATACCCCCACTTTTTTCATTAAGTCTGTTATTGCATTGAAATCCCCAGCCACCACTATTCTCCAATCTCCAAGACCACTTATTTGACATGTGAGTTCATCCCATAAGTTCTTTTTGTCAGCAGTTGAAGTTGGCCCATAAACATTCAGTAGCCAGAACTGCAAATCAAATTTGGACACTTCCAAGAGCTGCCAATAGTTCTCATTTCTATAGGGTTTGACATTTACAACCTTTGGATTCCAAAGAACTACTAGACCACCTGAAGCCCCTTGTGCTGGAGAATGAGCTGAGGCCCATTTCATCCATTTCTGAATTGTGGCTTCATAAGTTGCAGATGAAGATTTTGATTCTTGTAAGAGGAAAATGTCCTCTGCACACGCATCAATTTGGTGCTTGATGCGAGCGTGTTTTTCAGGGGCATTAATGCCCCTGACATTCAAAGATAAGGTCTTCATTGCGAACGAGGAGAGCAACAGGCTCTCCTCAGTCTTTTGTTTGGAATAGAATCTTAAATTGTTTTCTGTACCCCTGCCTCATTCTGCTCTCTTAGCTTTGTTAGATTGGACTTCCTATTAGCAATTAATGTTACACCATTAAACAATGGAAATAACAATAATAATATGATAATATTATTGTTAATAATAATAACCTAAACTCGTGTCATTTAAAACATAAATGATAAATATTATAAAATATTCATTGTTCAAACTTCAAGTTCAATATAAAAATTAATAATATCAAGTTTAACATTTAATTTTCAACGTCATATATTTTATAAATCATTAACATTGACATCAGATGATGTAGGAACATTTGAAGAACCACAAGCAGTGCCATTGCCACTCACACTAAAAGTCTACTTTCTTTTGAACTTTTCAAGTGCAACATGTTGGGAAGTGGAAGCATCAAAGTCAGTATGCACTGGCTTCACATCTCACAATTTCGTGTCTCCTTGTAGTCATGTTGTTTGTGCAAAAGGAGGTGCAAGTTGGAATGCACATACACTAAATTCTCTGCCCTTTTTGAGTGCAATCTGTTGCATTTTATTAACAATAATTGAGTGGCTTTTGATAAAATCCTTGCATTCATGGCCTCACACAGAAGCCCTCATTTAGAGAGTTTTGTCTATGGAAATGATAATGGCCTTCTGTAGTTTCAATTCAGGAGGTGCAAATGACAATTTTAAGAAGCCTTCTACACTTGAAAGAATTGACTGGAAGGATAGACTTAGAAAACTTTTTCTTTCTTAATGCAAGAAGTTGATTAGTCAGCTTCCCCTAGAAGAGGTTGTGGTCACGGTAAGAAAGAACTATTTTATGGGTACGGACCAATGTTTGCATAGTGCCATCAAACTAGATTAGGGTGAAGCCCCTCCTGATCACTAAATACTCTGAGCTTCACGAAATAATGGTTCAGCTATGAACAAACTGCAGACATATTTTGTGGCTCAGAATTTCACTCCTTTAACTGCAATGTGCATGCTGCTGGGTTCTATCATGGTCTCCTTCCTCCACATTCTAGTCTTGGTTTTTCTCAGATCCATAGGAAGGCCAACACAATGGCTGATTTCAGCCAGGGACTTTCTTACATGAGAAGTCTTTCTCCTCCTGATAACAGTTGTCTCCTTCATTCTGGTTTGTATTTGTGAAATGAAATAATTTTATATATATTTGAAATTATAATTGTACATATATCACATTTCCTGTTTTTCATTTCTGGTGACGTAGGAGCTAGGTGACAATATTTATGTTTACAAAAAGTGCTCTCATTATGTTGGATTCAAGTCTGGTTGGCTAATGTCTTGGGTTGATCCAGACATTTCCTTTGCCTTCTTAAAATTATTTTTCATCAACAACATTTTCAGGTGGACTTTTGATTCAGGGTTCATGACAATATTATTCTTTTGACATTTACATTGATCCAACCATCTTGGCTAGGCATTTGTTACAGTACGGGGTTTTAAATCATCAGGCTTATATTTGGTATATCATGACACCTGAAGTACATTTGCAATATTATTATGTAGAATTTCCTATGTTTCCACAATACTTCCTACCTAATTTTGATCTCATTTTAAGATTTTAAGTAAATCCACTGATAGACAGACAGTTGTTGCTTGGAGGTAAAATGATATTTGTTAATTTTCATCGACAGAATTTTCAGGTGGATTTTTGAAATCTCCAATACAAGTCTTTTGTCCACATGGGCACCTAAACCAGAGACCATATAAACTTTCTTAGCAACCTTATACGTTTTCCGTATAAAGTTGTCTCTTTGGTCAAAATTGGGGGATATATGTTATAGAATTTGCATCCCTCCCCTAGCCCTTCAATCAGTATCTTTGTATGATAGGAATTTGAAGTCTGGATAAATGAGAGTGTGTGTTACATCAAGCAAATATGGATATGCATGGAGTAAATTTTGTAGAGATGATTATTTATATGTTCTGTTGTGGCAGGGTGACATCAATGGAAGTGGCTTGGGCCTTGTTTCTTGGTGGGCTGATGATGGAGATGAGGAAGCTGAAGAGGATGCAAACGGTTAAAGGCTTTAAGTTTGTCAGTATGGTGGTCTTTGGAAAAAGTGAACAAAGATCTAAATTTTTCCATTGTAATTTAGATTCCCAATTTTACTCTCAGGTCTGACTCTACTGCTATTACTTTTTTATCTTAAAAATTTCATGAAAGAACAATTTGAAATGGTACTCGAGGTTAGTGCAGTGGTTTTGCTGGATCCAACCAAATTGCTCTTTCTTCTTATATTTCTATGGGAAAGAAATTTTGTGCCTATTATGCTCACAATTAGATTGTTGCCTTGAGGCTTCTTGTAGCGTTTATGGTAGTATTGTTGATTAGCTGAGTCTTAGGTGAGTAGGATATAGATGATTTTAATGTGTCAAGATAAACATTATACCATTGTTGGCTCACACTTCTGTTATTAACTTTATTACTTGAGTTAGTTGGATGCAAATATCTCAATATAAAATTTACTCATAATATTGTCGTCTTTTGTCTTTGTTTTTGGTATGATAAATCTTTATATGATCAATCCTCTTGGCTTTTCAAAGACCGTTGCTATTTGTTTGTTATCGTTTATTTATTCCTTATGAAGATCAAATTTAAATGACATATGCATTAGCCAAAATTAATGAATAATAAGTTAAAAAATGTTACCAATGTCCACATGTAAATTAAATAAGCTCAGTTTGAAGATCCAATTAAATAAATTTTGCATGGGATGAGTTGCTTGTTACATACATACATTAAGCCGAATGAATAAATAAATATGTAAATAAATATTATTAATGTTCATAGTAAGTGTGGCTTGGAATGAGCACAAGCCATGACAATGGGAAGCTTGAGCCAACTTCACCACCCAAGCAATCTCTAGAGAAGGCTGCCTTCTCTCTAGTTTATTCTAGTCCTAGCCTATATTAATAGACAGTGGGAAAACTCTTCAAAGATAACCATAATACACAAGGACACAATGTACAAATAGTTTAGAATCGTAAACTCATCTCATATCCCAAAGGGCGAGGAGGTTTAAGGACTCCAATGCTCACATTGTACCCCTGGAGATTACATTCAATCACAATAATGGGATTGTTGGATACGAAGGTTCTTGCGGCTAAGGGTGAGGAGGAGGTGAGGGGGCTCCAATATGCATAGAGATCCGCTTGAGGTATGTTGGCATAACAACTAACACCTCTGGAGTGCAAGTTGGTACGGACGGCTATGCACACTACGCAATGAGTGCTCTTCAAATTAAGAGGGGAAGCTCCCTCGTTGTGCTTGACAAAAGTGCTTTGAAAAGGAAAGTAAACTAAACTATATCCTGTCTTTTTGTCTCAGTTGTAGAGGTACAAGGCTTTCATGAAAACTCTATACGTTGCAGCTAAGTATTTTCTGGTTTCACTTAACTACAACTCACAAAACTAAGTAACTTAAACTATCCAATCCCCTCAAGAATTTAGAGCATGAGGAAACGGAGCGGGAATGATTATCTGGCGATAAGCCGGGTACGAACTCACAATGTGAAGGCAAAGTGGCACAACTATTAGCTCAATCTGAATAGGTTTATTGGAAACAACAATATACGATAAACTAAGTACAGATTCTCAACGTGAAGGCAAGGTGGCACAACTATCAGCTCAATCTGAATAAGTTTATTATTCACACACATCACACGATAACCAAGTATAGATTCTCAACTTGAAGGCAAGGTAGCACATCTATCAGCTCAATTTGAACAAGTTTATTGAACACAAAACAGAGTCGATCTAACTAAGGAAAGAATTCACCATTATAATTGCATGAAACCCAAGTGGCATAACAATTCATCATAATAGCAAAAGCATGAACAGTACTAGCGGCAATATTGAAGGCAAGGTAGGCCATATATTTCTCTCTCGTGCAAAAGTTATGTACAAATGAGCAAAAGCTCTTATTTATAGACATCGAAAGGTGTAGGGAACCCTAAAATCACCTCGAGTAAACTACAGTCTTGCAATGCATGCAAGATTTATTGCTAAACCCTAATAAAACAAACTATACAGTTAACTGGAAAACTACCGTCAGTTAACCGAAACATCTAATCTAAAAATGGACAATTGTGCAAGCATGCACGTCCTTATTGAAAGCATGTTAACTGGAACACTACCATCAGTTAACGTAAACCCTAAATAAAATTCCAAGTGAATAAAGTTGATCTTAGAATAGGTATGCATGAGATGAAACGACGAGTTAACTTGTAAAGGTAACGCCAAGTTTAACTCCTGTGTGTAATGTCTATTCTGAGAGGTGGGAACTGAAGTCTACTGATCGTGATCTCGAACAACCAATCCCTCAACGAGATTGTTAACTGCATCATTGTTTGGGGCACTTATAATTGTCAATTTACCGCTTGTCAACAACTTGAACAATCTTGGAAATCTTTGCACACTCAAATTAGCATTTCACTGACTGGTAACTTTGGCGGCTCCATAACTGAAGTGATGGCTACTATTTCTTCCACGACTTTATGCTTCTGACACTTTTCCTTAATGAAAGAGTGTTGCATGACGAAACTACGAAGTTTGAGTGCGCACACTCTGGTTGTGAGAAATGCAAACGAACTTGCTGCACAAGCAAAATTCCAATGGTATCAACCCTCTAAACCGGCTTTGGAAGAAAATCGACCATACGAGGCATGCAACCATATGGATTTGAGTAACTACGCC
The DNA here is from genome assembly GCA_007258455.2 of Sequoia sempervirens. NCBI lineage: Eukaryota > Viridiplantae > Streptophyta > Pinopsida > Cupressales > Cupressaceae > Sequoia > Sequoia sempervirens. The sequence continues at coordinate 375,842,427 of VDFB02075321.1, read as the reverse complement.
TGTCAACCCTCTGAAAGCACTTGATACAAATCGGTCTTAGCTTTTTTGATGAAATCGTGAATTAAGACTAATTTGGTCTTGAATTCAGTCTACGTGAACTGCACTCTGAAAAACTCGCCTGTTGACTGTGAACACGGCTATATTCTGACAACTTTTCTGGAAAACTAAAAATAGCCTATTAGAGAGCAATTTTCACAAAAAATTCGGAGATATGGGTTTTGTCCAGAAAAAGATTCTAAGACAACCCAGAACGTCAGAAATGCGAAAATTTGACTTCTACTCGACCATGCAAGGAATTTTCGGTTGAGAAAATTAGAGCCTCGAGAACTGATGTTCTAGAGTAAATTTTCCTGAAAATTTCTGGCACATGGGTTTTCTCGAGGAAGCTATTCTGAATCAACCCAGATGATTTGTTTTGTCAAAAGTCGCCAATTTTTCAAACATGCGAAAGAATTTAAGATGAGAAATAGAAGAATTTAAGACAGAAGAATGAGGTTTTGATGCTCTGCTAAAATCGACATCTTGTCTGAAGTCTGCTAAATAATTTGGACTTGTACCTGCAAAGAAAGTGTTTTGATGTCTTCACCAATGATTGCTGATGAGAAATTCGCCCAACTCTGAAGGAAATTCGCCTTTGCTCTGAAGAATTACGAATTTGCTCAAGCTGTGAATGAAATATGACGCCATGCTTAAATTAATAGAATAAATTCGCACCTCAAAGGTGACTGCAAGACTAAAAACCCTCGACTGAAATAGAAGGCTTCTAATTGGACCCCCTTCAATTGAACTGTGACTGACTCGGAGTTCCGGATTTTAAAATAATAATCAAAATATTCATCTTGCCCTTACATGCGAATTTGAGTTCTAGCATCAAAAAGGCACCAATAATGAATTATTGAGAAAAATCGCCATTTAATGCCTTAGCATGCAAAATAAATATTAAATATTATTTTATTCAGTTGACAAACCACGTAAAGCACTTGGAACTTGTCCGACGAACTTTACTGATTTCAAAAAGTCCTCATTTGACCTCATAGGTGTCCATTTGCTCAAGATATCACGTTTTTTATTAACTTCCTACTTTGTAGCTGACTACAAAGTTACAACTGGCCATCTTCGACACTGATTTTCGGGTGACCAGATGATGCTGAGACTGAACAGGGATATTCATTGTGAAGCTTGTAGAGCAAGGAAGAAATGTCTACTGAGAGTCATCACTGCAAAATCCATCATTTAACACCTCAAAGAATTAGGCGCCCTTGATTAAATTGATTTTTAGGTACCAGACTTAACCATTTTCCCAAACTGCCATTTGACGCTTCAAACGGTTGCTGACAACGAACGATGAACCCTACTGACTGACTAACAAGCTCACTGCATGACTAGAAGTATTCGACATCCAACGAATATATGCAAGGCATCTGAAAGCTGCATTAAGAACCCCAAAAGTAAGGGCGCCTCTGGCCTGAAAAGGCACGAACACCATTTTGACAAAATTACAATTCTCAACCAGATGCCCTTCTTTGACTTCTAATATCTAGAGCTGGGATGGCCTGATTTGAGCACCGTTTGTCTCGACGCGTAGCCAAAAGGACCTACGAGAGATGTTTCTAGAGGTGACGAAGCGAGAAAACTGCTTCTAAGACCTCAAATAGAAAGGTGCCTTTCCCAAGATGGAATAGACGACCAAACTTAGCCATTTTTTGAGTTGTCTTCGTTTTTTAATATTTCACAAAGACCTCGCACGTATGAGCGTTTGCCAAATCCCGAAGGCTAACGGTTGGGCTTGTTGGATAGTTGGAGTAATTACGCACAAGTCCCGTGAAGACTTCGAAAGCGAACAACTCCATCTAACAGGCCTAAAGGCTAGGCGCCCGTGGCCTACAAAAGTACAATGAAATTTACATGTTTCTCTGCCCGCTAAATTATGTGCCTGGTAGAATCTCTACCACGATCTCTCAAAATATCAGATTGACAGGCAAGTTGGTGCATCGCGAAGCCGGACTAGAGTAGCACAGATGTCAGGAGGACCTCGTTAGCAATTTCAATCATCTTAGGGGTCAATTTGAAGGGCGCCCCCCCCTGAGCTACAGGGGCGCAATTTCATCACTTGAGGAAGTTCTGTGATATGAACTCTCTTTGTAATCTCATCTTCTGACGTCGACTGGCAGAGCTCTGGGACTCGGATGACTGCATTCGATAGCTCGTCAGATAGGCAGACTAGTCGTGAAAAGATTGAATGCATCTGCAATCAGGAATAACAAGATTTAACCCCCCTTAAAGAGTGCGCCCTTGAGCTACAGGGGCGCAAAAGCTGAAAAGTGACAAGCTTCTGCAATCTATAACTTCTGGAATCTTCAACTTCTGATGTCAGTTACTGGAGTTACGAGTCTCAGATAGCCTCGCAGAATAGCTCATCGGATAACTGGAGTAATTCTGAAGAGATTAATTGTATTCATGAGCATATGCCACAAAATCTAGGCCTTCAAAAAGAAGGGCACCCCTGACCACAGGGGCGCAATTTTGCTTTTTCCTGAGAAATCTTCAAAAATTAACTATTGAAATCTTTGTCTTGGTCACTGAAATGACCATACCAAGGTATAATTGTCATCGTGAAATGCTCCTTCATCATGAAATGCTCCGTTCTGAGTCCCCGATTTAGGTTCTGATCAATGGATATTGCCTTTGACTGACACAACACTGACCAAACTCCATGCTCGATATTGCCTAAAAATTGTATTTGACATCATTTTAGCAAGGTTTAAACTCTTTTAAGCAAAATGCCTTAATGAAGCAAAAAAATTGGTTTGGGTACAACAAGGTACACTCAACCATTGCAAAAGGATGTAAGATCAAAATTTGCAAGAAAAATGTAGTTTAGCTAAAAAATTTATAGAGCCTCTTTCCCCCATCTTTTCCAAAAAGAGAAATTTAGATATTTATAGTTCACCCAAAAAGGAAGGGCAAACCATAGCCATTGATTTAACAAGGAGATCCAACAATGAGATCCCAAGAGCATGCTATCAATAAAGTGGGCCTCTAATAAGGTGACTTGCTCCACACTCCTAATATTTGAAAGGAAAGTATTATATTTGTTTAACAAGATGCCATTATATTTTATTCCATCTCAACTTCCTATGTGCTCCAAAGTATTTTAATAAAATAAGGGTTTAATTAAAATAAAAGTGTTGTGAAATATTCACTACATTTTTGGTGATCTGTTGTACCCCAAATTAAAAATTTTGCTACACTTAGGCATTTTAAAGAAATGAGTAGAAGTCTTGTCAAATTTGTGAAAAAAGGTCAAAATTTGGGTGTGCATGTCCTGCATGAGGGGTAAAAACTTAAAATTTTCAAAATCTGACGATCTGGGTCCGCTCAAAGCGACCTAATTTACAAAACCCAGATCTCAGTTTTTCATCCCTACTTTTTAGGAAAATTACTAATTTTAGAAAATTTCTAAAAATAGAAACTTTTTTTGGGTTTTCTAGGTTTCTTTCGAAACAGATGCTGGCAAAATTTTCTAAAAATAGAAAGTGCAGCTTCTAGGGTTCAAACTGATTTTGATTGGTTGAAAATACTTCATCAGGCTGGTCAGAATCACAAAATAATCAGTTTTTCCCTAGTGGGTCTATTCTGCTTTTTCAATTTCAGAAAGCATTTCAGGAGCTCTGAAGCCATTAGTGGAGACCAACTGCCAGGTGTCAGATGCAAACATTCAAATGTTGGACGTGCATGCAGAACGAAGAACGAAGAAAGAAGTTGCAAAAGTTGAAAATGGTGAAATTTTGGCTCACTGTCAGCCATGGGCGCCCTTGGAGGAAATGGGCGCCCCTCTTTTCAGGGCATCAGATGACAGAATTGGGGTTCATGCTCCCAGGCAATGTTGATCAGATTCCTTCCAACTCCTCAATGATTCCATCAGCTCAGCCGTCAGATCAACCAGTCATCTGAGAATTGAGGTCAAACAGAGGGTTGAAACCAAAAGCTGAATGCAAATGAAGAAAACAAAAAAAATTTTAAGTCTGGAGGACTTGGGCGCCCTTGGTCAAGAAGGGTGCCCAACCTTTGGAAGCCTAAATCCAGCCAATAGGGTTTGCAAATGTGTTTAACTTTTTAGAATCTCGTCAGCTTCGCAGTGGATACCTTCGTCAAATCAACAGACTTGGCAATCACCGACAAATCCAGATTGAACAAAAGACACAGAATGAAGGATCAACTTTGAAGGTTGAAAATCAAGCGAAAATGACTAAGTATGGTGGAGATGGGCACCCCTGGTGAAGAAGGGCGCCCAAGCTTTTGGAGGTCCAAACAAATGAATTTGCCAACAACACCTCAAGCATGATCTCATCAGTTTTGAAGCAGCTTTCCAACGCAACCATCAACACATCAATCAGAGTTGGCAGTCATCAGATGTCGAAGGCTAAATAGAGGGAGAAATAAGAGCTAAATATCAAAAGCCAAAAGCAAGGTGAAAAATATAGAAAATATTCTAACTCTAGTAAAGATGGGCGCCCCAACTAGCCAGGGGCACCCAAGCTTTTGATGCCTCAAATCAACTTTTATGCAGATGTAACTCCCAAAAGACCCCTCTCGAAATCTTCTCAGCCTGGTGAACATAGGCGCCCTAGGAGGAGAAGGGCACCCAAGATTTTGAGGCCTCAGATGACAGTGTTTGCAGTTGCAATCTCCAAGACCACCTCATTAGATTTAGCCAAGCTATCCAACAGAGCAGTCAGTCAACTGATCTAATCAATTTAGCTCCCGAAATCGAGAATTCTTCAAAAGATCAGAAAACAAGCAAGAACTTGATAACCACAAAAATGGCTAACACCGAGGAAGATGAGTGCCCCTGGAGGAAATAGGCGCCCATCATTTTGAAGGTCAAAACAAAGTTTTTATCAAAAGTTGACTCCAAGCAATCTCGCCAGATTCGATCAAGCTCCGTAATGGATCATTCAGCTCGTCCATAGGATTGATCTAGAGGCCAGAAATCAAAGCCAAACTGGGGATGAGAAAACACAAAAAATTGAAATTTTAAGGAAAATGACTAACACTGGTGATCATGGGCGCCTCAAGTAGCCAGGGGCACCCAAATTTTTGAAGGGTCAAATGAAGTTTTTATCCAAAGATGTCTCCGGGATAACCTTCTCAGAATCAGTCAGGCTCCGCGATGGATTGCTTCGTCAGTTCACAAGACCCTCCGAGCATCCAGAAATCGAAGATCAAATAGAGGTTAAAATCAAACAAAAAGTTGAAAATGTTGAGAATTTGGCTAAGTCTACCAAGCAAAAGCGCCCCAGTCCAAGACAGGCGCCCAAGAATTCATGCCTTAGTCAAATTTTCAAGTTTCATCCTCCATCATTCCAAACAATGTCTACATTCGATGAACCTGCTCAAGATAAGCTCCAAAGGATTTAAAGCAAAAAGAAAGCAGATTCTCTCAAACCTCATCTTATTTAAAGAGATCTTTTGCCTTTCATTATTCATTATTGCAGGTTGGCTTCCAAAGCAAGAAAGATTTTCCTTTTTTCTCAACAAAGATTTGAAGACTCAAATGACATGCTTTTTCGGTTTTCTTCGTGGTTTCAGGATCAGTGAGCAAGGATGAATGCTTTTTCAGGCTCCAAACTTCTAGGGTGTGGCTTTTTCAAAGCAACCACTTAGCTTTTTCCATTTCTAATCACATGGGTCTCTCCGCTTTTTCATCCTCTTCAACATTAAGAAAATTTTCCCTCTTCTAGAAACTACTTTTTGGCCGCTTTTTCAGGATAAATTTTATTTTTTCAGTTTCTGAGCATCTAGGTTTCTTCAGAATGTGATTTTCTACAAAACCCAGGTACTAGCTTTTTTTTCGAAGAAATTTCTTTTTCAAGGAAAATCAACATTCTATTTTTAGCAGCACTCTCCACTTAAGATCAAGAAATAAATCAGCTTTTTGGCAGATGTGGACGAGGTTTCAAGTAACTTTCTTCTAGAAACATTCTTTCCGCTTTCTTTCTATTCTCAGAACAATTCTTATCTATTCTTTGAAGAAGAGAAATAAGATAAATGTAATAGTTGGCATTTTCCTGTTTTCATGCTTTCTTAGGTATTAGATGTTATCTTCTTTTAGTTTTATAAATAAAGCTTGCTTGTTGAGCAAGCCATAGTTGTAAAAGCAAGGAGATTTCAGGGTTCCCTACTCCTCTGTTTGCCTATAAATAAGAGTAGTCTTGCTCATTTATTTTCAACCATGCTTGTGATAACAAATGCTGAGCCTATTAGTGCCTTCTATTGTTATTCAGTGTTGTTCAATCGTGCTTATGATAGCAAATTGTTGAGCCTCTTTAGCCAAGAAGTTGTTGTAGTTGTTGTTCACTTTGTGTAAGAGCAGATTGCATGCCTCTTTAGCTTCAAGTATTGTTCAATGCATGTGTTTTGTGTCAATGTATTTTGGTTTGATGGCTAAACTGTAAGCCTATTTTGCTACAATCCTATTGTCCCAGAGGTGTAATCTCTTGTTCCTGAAATTTGAGAAAATAAAGTCTCATGCCTGCTTTGCTACCCTGATATAAAGTCTCAGATTTCCGTTTATTGTGTTATGCTTATATTATCTCCATTTTAGCTTGCACTGAAAGTAAGTAGATGTATGTTGGAAGAAGAGTTTATCTAAGTATTTTGTCAGAAGATCCTTGTTCATTTCTAACTCTCTTGCTCTGCGTTTACTTGAGAAGTTAGAAGCGTCATTAGAGTAGGCTTAGTCGCAGTTGAACTTCTAAAATAGAAAATTTCAGCTACGACGTTTGAGTTTTATAACCTTGTGCTCTTAGCTGAACCAAAAAGATAGGCAAATTAGTTTTAGTTTACTTTCTTCTGCACAACATCAACAAAAAGGGAGCTTCCCCTCCTAATTTGAAGAGCAGGTTACTGCACATAGCTGTTTGTTTCTAATCTGCATTCCAGAGGTGTGAATTAAAACGCCAACATGATCTTTCAAGGAAGCTTGTTCATAGTTGTTGAATCTAAATTTGGTGCTTCAGTCCATTGAATAGTGTAGTAAAAACTAAAAAATATGCAAAGTCAACCAATGCAATCCCCTTTTGAAAACCATTGTATGCCCCCTTTTGGCGCTTAGCCAATTTGTGCACATTGAGCTAGTTTCCAAGTCTTCCAAAGGGTAACTGGTTAGTTAGGCAGTCAACATTCTTGGAGAAGTATTTGATCGGTCTTGTAGAGCAATTTATCTTGGATTTGAGTTCAATTGGTTAGTTGCAGCCCTTTGATGCTTTCAAAATTGATTTGCGATCTTTTGGGTGCTCTCAACTTCTTGGAGGAGCATGTTATTTTTAGAAAGTCACCAAGTTGATTTCAATCATCTTCCTACTACTTCAGTTTCATCGTGGTTTGGTCAAAATTGGATTTCGATGACATTGCAATACTTTCTGCAACTTGAGTGAGTTATTAAGTTATTTAATTAATATTTCACTAATTTTGTCTAATGTTGAGAAATAATTAAAGGATAACTTAGTGTAATAGTTCGTTGGAAAGGTTATTAAATGTTGCACAATGAATTATTTACTTTAAAGCAAAAAGTGTATTTTTAGAAAAAAGCAATGAAAAAGAAAAGTGTTTTTTTGAAAAAGCAATGAAAAAAAGTTTTTGAAAAGCAAAAAAAAAAAAAATGTTCTCGAAAAAGCAACACAAAAACAAAAACACTTTTTGAAAAAGCAACGACAAAAGCTATAAAAGGAGGTATTGGGGGCTCATTTGGATATGTTGAAGTTTTCTCATATTGTTATGTTGTGGGGTTGAACCTGTGAGTTCTTCCATAATCTCTTGAGAAAGAAAACCCTCATTTAATTTCTAGTTTCAGATTTGAGAGATAATCCCTAGCTAGATTGGAGTGATTTCATTTTAGAGATCACCATTGTGCTTCAAATCGAGTTTCAGTTTTGGATGTTGTTGAGATGAAGATCTATTCAGTGCTTTGAGGTGTGTTGCGTGGAGTTAAAGGGAGTTTTCCAGTATTTTGCTTGTGGGTGTGTTTGTATGCTCCTTTTCTAAGTTTTCAAAGCATCAACATTACTGTTTCAATTCTGATTTGTCCAAAGTACAACGGCAAAAAGGGTGTTTTTAGACCTGTACCAGCCTTCTAGTCCATCCATTCAAGGTATCATGTTGCTATTTCATAGTTGGTTTATTGGATATGTGTTATTTGGTGCTATTCTAGGGTGTTTCAACAATTCTTTATATCAACAATTTATATTAGCAGTTAATCCTCTTATTTTGGTGTTCACAATGCATATGTGCTAACATTGTAATACTTTAGATGGTTATATTACCAAAAGCTTCAATTTTTATGCACTTTATTTTGTAAGTACTGGATGATAGTAGCACTAGTGAAAAGTGGAAGATGCATGTTTAAATGTCCTCAAACATTGTATAAGCTTTCCCACTGAAAAGTGGAAGTGTCTTGTAATTCTCATTGAATAAGTAGATGATTTCTTTCTTGTATTGTTTATGCACCCCACTAAATAAGCAGTTTGGATGGATTGTTTCCTGATGCTTCTTTCCAACAAGTTGTAAATCAATAAATTGTAATCTTGACACTATATGCTCTTACCTTGCCCAATTCGGGATCTGGGTAATCAGAAAGCAAAAAGAAAGTTGTTATGCTCTCATTTACTTTGAAGCTAACATATTTTCAAAGAAATATTTGAGGGTGGTTATTACAACATTTTACTTTTCCATATATGCTAGAGCAAAGGCTTGGGGGTGGTAGCAATTGACTAGCCAAAAGGTAGTGCCCTTTGCGAGGTTTGGGAACAATGGCCTTGAAGCTTTCATAGTTGTAGTACTAGGTAGGGTTGATGGGTAGCACCACTCAACGCCAAGCGTGAAATGACCATCATAAACACATCAAAGCTCAAGTGGGTGTAAGACTTATGAAGAATTAGTGTACTAATAGAACAAGAAAAAAGCAAGTTTGAAATTGGTCAAAGAGTAGTGCAAGCATAAGCTACAAATGGTGTCAAAGTGAAAGCATGCTTGAAAAGTTTCCACTCAAGGGCAAGGTGGAAAATATTTGATGTTGTGATGGGACCTACCAAAGACAAAATCCACTAAGGGAAGCCAAAAAGATCCACCAAGTAAGTGAAATGTCCAAAACTTACACCTACTTATGGATAAGTAGAAAATGGTGATGTCACCCTCTAACCTAACCTACTCAAGAAAATTTTGCTACTTGAAGGTGAACACTAATGGAAATGAAAGCTAGTGGCAAGGCCCACATGATGTGGGGATGTGCATCCACTTTGTTGGATTCAAGATCAATGGTGAGCACACTTTTACTTTGACATGGGAGGCTTGGAACCTCTAAAAGTTCTACTCAAGGATTTTGACTTTGAGGAGTCCGCCTGTGTTGATCTATTTATGCTCTCTTCATTTCCTTTAGTGAAATTTGTTCCAAGTGATTCAAAAGGGGAACTTGGAACCATAATTGAAAAGTAAAAGATAATGTTAAATTTAAGTAAATCAAGAAAAATATATTTATAAGGATTTGAAGGAATATTAATTAAAAGATAAAAAAGTAATTCTATTTAAAAGAAATAGAATGAGACATAAAATCAAAGATGATGAATTTATATAATTAAATAGATTATATGCATAAAGCTTGAAGGTTAAATAGAGTAAATAATATAAAAGTGAATTCTTTATAAAGAAAAAATAAAACAAATCTATTTTAAGATTAGATTGGGACTTGGGTGAGAATAATGGAGAATTAATAAATAATCATTAGTTGAATTATCCTACATCTTTACTTAGAGATTCGTGAAGAATAGACTAAATCAAGGATGAGATTTATTATTATTATTATTAGATTATGTGGAGAAAAAGTAAAGTGGGACAATTGAATAAGATTTTAGGATTCAATCAAGATAAAAAAACATTAGAGACTTTATAGGAAAACCACAATTACAATTAAACACGAGAATATACACAAATTGTAGAGCTTAAACAAGGATTAGGAATTGAAGGCTTTTCAACAAGGTTCAACAAAGAATTGGATGTAAAATCCCCACTGGAGATTTATTGATTTTTTTTGCGATTTGCTTAGTTTGACAATGTAAGCATTTCATCAAGTAGTTGCCATGTATGGAGCCAACATTTTATCAAATTAATACCATGCAATGGGCTTACAAATAAGACAAAGAATATTACAAATATTATTTAATATTAAATATACTGCTCACTGGAATTGATATAGGTGAATAATTAATTCAGAACTTTCACATATAGTATGCAAATCCAACTCCCATCACAAATGCAAATGCTTAGAATAATTTGCTAAATATGCTGGAGTGATAAAATGATACTCTCAGATCAGAAATTAACATATATATTGATTATCAAGTGTGAAATAGAACATCAGTCCTAAATGATATTAATATTGCTGACCTTAGTATTAACTCCACGAAATAACCAAATTGTTGTCTTTTATACCTAGCAATACTCCTTCCAGAAGTGCGGTAGTCATCCAAAATGAAGCAGGCAGGCAGAAAGGTCTTGATCGGCAAATGGTAATAACTTGTTTGACTTGCTAACTACACGTCACATTCAACCAGCGAGTTACAGCTGCTCTCAGTAGCCAACCAACAATTAGTGCAAGAAAATAAGTTGTTTAGTGACCAACTAAACAACTTTCAACACACTATGGAAACAGGGCAGCGAGAGGTGTTGGCTTTAAAATCTGAATTAAGCCAAATCAAATATAAAGACAAGGCTCAAGCGGATGAAAAACAAGATTCCCATAATTCCAGAGAGTCTGCAGCAAATCTAGCAAGCAAGGAGGCCAAGGAAAAGGCACAAATGGAAAATTTAGAAGGGGCCAAATCATGGGCACAAGCGACAAAGGGGTCAATGGAGATGCAAAGAGAAGATATAAGGAAACAAATCAAGTTACAAATATGGGAGGAAAAAGAAGAGCAGAGTAGAGCAGCAAACATAATAGTTAAAGGGTTGAAAGAACATGGTGAGGGAGAAGTCACTAGCAGACTAGTAAGGGACTTTCTTTTGGACAAACTTCAGTGGGGAGGGCATATCCTTCAAGCAAACAGAATTGGAAAAGCAAATAGAGGAGAAAAGGGCAGAAATATAAGGGTAACCTTGAAGTGTGTAGAAGATAGGAACAAAATTTTGAGAAGCAAAAGGTCCCTCCAAGGCACGTCATTTTATATAGATGAGGATCTAACACCATTGCAGCTAGAGGAAAGAAGGAAAGAATGGGAGAAGGTTATAATAGCAAGAAAGGCAGGGAACGATGCTTGGTTGTACAGAGGGAAGGCCCAATTCAGGGACAACCCGAATCATAACAAATAGGAAAGCGGGGGCCCCCAGGATCACCTCTCAATGGTAAGTTGGAATTGTAGGGGCTACCCTTGGAGGAGGGGGCCTGGGTTGGGGCCCATAGCAGAGGGAAAAGATATTATTGCTCTCATGGAAACACATGAGCATGAGGGCTGCAGGATACCTGAATTTGAAGGCTATAACAAAGTTTCAGTTTGGAATGAGTTAACGAAAAGTGGCAAGGGACATGGTGGGGTGACAATCTTGGTTAGGAAAGAATGTGAAAAATTCATAAAAATTGAAAAAAAAGACCCAAATAACCAATACATTTGGATGAAAGTGGCAGATGGGGAGTCTACAATTTGGATCGCAGCTTGCTATTTCGCCCCTTATGGCTCTAAAGTGTACAAGAAGAGGTGCCTAGATAGAGAAGATCCATATGAAGCATTAAAAATAGACATGACAAAGTATGGTGCTACTGGCAAGATCATTTTGCTTGGAGATTTTAATGCAAGAACAGCAAATAACCAAGCTTTATGCTTTAGTAAAGAAGAGAGGCAGAATAGTAATCCGTTATGGTTAGAGGAAGAAGAAAATCAGAGGTGGAAAAGGGTATCTCAGGACTCAAAAGGTGGTGTTTCGTCTTTCGGTGCAAACTTGTTGGGGTTTTGTTGTCTTCACGATTTAATCATATGTAATGGCATAAATACATTGCCGAGATCAGGGGCCTTCACATGTCACACTTATAATGGGCAAAGCGTGGTGGACTATGTCATTGGTTCACAAAGTATTATACCAAAGATAATTGAGGTTGAAATAGGGGGCTGTCCATTAGAACTAAAATCTGATCATAGTCCTATTTACATTAAACTTGGAATGGAAAATGATACCCAGCCGAGAACTAGTTCGCAACCTGACAAAAGAAGGGATCTTCAAGATAAAATTCTGCTAACCTGCGAGAATCAAGACATATTTAAAAACATGCTTGAAAAACAATTAAAAGAAATAAAAAGCATTGGCAGCCCCAGCAAAAACCAAAACTTTATAAACAGTAGCAAGCTGATGTCAATCATTCACAAAGCTCTCACATCATGCAAAAGAGCTAAGGGTAGAAGAAATTCCAAATGCAGTTTTCCAGCTAATCCATGGTATGACGAAGAGTGTAAGGCAGCTAAAAGGGGTTTGAAAATTTCCGGAAAGGAACATGCAAACAAAAAATTGTATGAGAAATTAGTAAGATTAAAAAAAGAGGAATTCATGATAATAAGAAGGAAAGAACTAATTTCTCTTGGAAGGCACAACCCGAAGGGTTTTTGGAGAGAATTGCAGCAGGCTAGAAGTACTAATGAGAATAACATCACAGACACTCAATGGTTAGAATATGCAAAAATACTATATGAAAGAGACCAAGAAAAAACCTTACCTCCAGCAATAAACATTAATGATAAACTTTTCACCACAAAGGATATCAAGGTTGGTATTAAAGCTTTGGCAGTGGGGAAGGCTCGGGACATCGATGGTTTGCAGGCTGAATATTTGAAATGGGGTTTAGAGATCTTGGCACCGCATATCAAGAAGATTTTCAATAGGATCATTCAACATGGGTTTCCAAAACATTGGACAACAAGTGTGGTTATCCCTCTTCACAAGAGCGGGGATGTGAACAATCCGTCAAATTACCGCACCATAATGATTAATCCCCTTTTTGGGAAGCTCTTTGGGAGCATGGTGGAACGCAGAATCAGTTGTTGGGCTGAGAAGGAAGGTAAAAGGGCGAAAGGGCAAGCTGGGTTCAGACCAAAACATTCTACAATTGATCATTGCATCACTCTCAGACACATGGTAGAAAAAGTTTGGGATAAACAAGGTAATGAGGTTTTTTGCTGTTTTGTTGACTTCAAAAAGGCCTTTGACACAGTCCCTAGAAGCAAACTTTGGGACAGAATGGAACAACTTGGTATTCGGAAAAGTATAGGGCTGCTGTTCATAGGCTTTATGATCAGGTCCACGCCAAAATCAGAACAAAGGCGGGTCTTTCAGAGTGTTTTGGGAGCGACATTGGGGTCAAGCAAGGCTGCCCTTTATCTCCCACCTTATTTGGGCTGTACATAGACAAGTTAGAAGAATGGTTAGACAAGAGGGGTGGTGATGGAGTGTTTTTGGCCACTTATGTGGTTAAATTGCTGCTATATGCAGATGATCTTACCTTAATGGCAAATTCAGAAGATAGTCTTCAAGAACATCTAAAAGCCTTAGAGCTGTTTTGTCGGGATGTAGGGATGCAAGTGAACATCAGCAAAACCAAGGTCATGATTTTTACGCTGAAAAGAGCCAAGAAACAATTAAATTTTATGTTTGAGGGAAGCTCTTTGCAAGTGGTAAATGAATACAAATATTTGGGTCTCGATTTTTGCAGCAATCTCAGTTGGGAGACTTGTAGGGCAAAAAGAATTCAAGGGGGCTGGAAAGCCCTCTACTTGCTTCAAAATAGATGTAGATCAGCTGAGCTATGGGACTGGAAAACAAAGAAGAAATTATTTGGGCTGCTTGTCACCCCAGTAGTATTATATGGCTGTGAGGTTTGGGGCTGCAACACTTCAGCTCTAAAATGGAGACAAATAGAAAGATTACAAAAGCACCTAATCACCAGCAATTTTAAAATAAAAAGTACAGTCCCATATGAGATTGTCCTAGCTGAGGCGGGGGCTTTCCCAATGGAAATGGCAGCATTAATCCGTTTATTAGGTTATTTGAAGAGAATTGAGAATATGGGGGAACACCGATGGCCCAAAATTGTGGTGGAAGAAAACTTAACTAGAAGGAAGAGCACGTGGATGAGGCAAAATGCCAAGTGGATGGAAAAATGGGGGATAAGCATGCAGGAGTGTCCAAACACTAATGTAGAAATTAAAAGGTTTGTGAAAGAGAAAACCAAACAAATCCTATGGTCAAAACAACTTAGTAGAAAAAGAGAATATTATGTTTTGCACTTTAACCACACTTGTGATCATGGGCAAAAGTATTACGTGGGGGCAGATATAAAGTGGAAGGCTAAAATGTTGATAGCCCAGTTGAGAACTAGCTCTCATCATTTGAGATGTGAAACGGGGAGATGGACAACACCCAAGGAGGCATGGGCTGATAGGATTTGTTGTTTCTGCTCTTCGGGTTTGGTGGAAACAGAATGGCACTATGTCATGCAGTGCAAAGCTTACGAGGACATTAGGTTGAGTTACTTGGATCTGTTTAAAGTCAAATCGTTAGAGGCTTTGTTTGAAGAGGAGAAGATCGCTGAAACGGCGGATTACCTGATCAAAATACACAGTAGAAGAAACAAAATTAGCAAAGAGTTAAAGGGAAACATAAGTACTCGGTGAGGTCGGCGGCTGCTCGGTTTGTGTCAATTTGTGTTTTCAGTTCTGTTTTGGGGGTCCCATAGGCCGGCTGGTCTCGTGGACGTAATTAAAAGCATTCATTCATTCATTCATTCACTACTCCCATAAGAGACAATAACATATCATCCCTGCCACGGTTCCATAGTAATACGACTAGTGAAAGAAACTCACGTGGGATTTCTCTCCACGTCACCACACCATAATTCCTTACCCTTTGCACTAAGGGTAAAGACCTACGATGGCGGCTATGAGAGTTTGGATTTCCATAACTCCTTTTTCACCAGTCGCACGACCCTCCTAAGGAGTCATTCTCACACGAAATGCAAATGAAGTCTTTGATAGTGAAGCATGCGGTAAGGTTAAAGGCTACGACGGAAAATTAAATCTTGCGTAGGATGTCACAA
Organism: Sequoia sempervirens; assembly: GCA_007258455.2. Lineage (NCBI taxonomy): Eukaryota > Viridiplantae > Streptophyta > Pinopsida > Cupressales > Cupressaceae > Sequoia > Sequoia sempervirens. The sequence continues at coordinate 375,827,300 of VDFB02075321.1, read as the reverse complement.
GCTAGCATAGACTCCGTTTGTCTGTTGGAAAGGAGTTCCACATCACCTAAAGACTCCTCAATGAGTATGGCGTCGTTTTCCTTAATGTCCAAATAAACACAATGAGTGGCATCATCAATTAAATGTTATCGGCTTCCTCCAAGCCGGAAGCCACGCTAGGCATAAAGGCCTCTATTAAAGCCTTCCAACCTTAATATAAATAAATGCTGCCAAATGAAGTTGATTGGTACGACTTGACTGTATCAATTGCAGGTATTAAATAAATATTTTGGAACAATAATATTTAATTCCTAGAATATAGCACCCTCTCAATATCAAACTGCCTGATCTTTGAATCGACAATATTCTAAAAATTAACTTCTCATCAAAACCCTTATATTTGAAATTTCATCCAATTCTGAAAATTACCATAAACTCTTGAAAACTGTCTTCAATGAAGACTCACAAATTTTGAAACCAATTGTAGAAATGCAAATGCGAGAAATTTGGATGATTTCTCTTGCTACCAACTAGGGAGGAATCTTTCACCTTCAAAACTAATACACCCTTAGGAATTTCCACCTAGGGTTTCAGACAACGAAGAGCTCCACCAAAATACCAAATAAAATAATAAACTAGCATATTGCACAAATGAGCACACTTCGCCTTTTATCACTTTTCGAAGCCCCATTTGAAATTTCCCACCCAAATTATATTAAGCTCTTAATTATTATAAAGTGACTTTATAAAATATGTTTTAAATAATTCCTTAGTCACTTTATAACTCCATTTCAATCTAATTATTTAATATTACCTTTTTACATTTACTTTTTTTCCAGGCAATATCAAATAATTGAATCAATCAATTAAATTAATGCCTATGTGGTGAGTCAGAAAATAGAGACATTGCATTGGAGCATTGAAAGGTCAATAGATTGTTTGTGTATAGGGAGCATAGTTCGTAGACTTGGACTCATAGAGTGCTTAGCAAGACCAAAATTGACTCGGTAAAAACTCAACTTAAAAAATACTAAAATTTCTTTTTAAAACACTTTCTTTTTTGCAAAATTCAATTACAAAATGTATCAAATGAGTCTAAAAAACCATGAGGAAGTGTTTTCTATTGAATTTGATTTTGTAATACATATGGATTACAAAATTGCATTATCATGTGAAGCTAGATAGTGGATACAATAGCTAGTACCTAATTGATAACTATTATGAATTTATGTCGCTTGTCTTTGAAAATCATCGTCACAAATTTCATATCTAGGAAAGCAAAAAATTACAAATATATACAATTTCCTCTTCCCCAACGTAGTAAAAATTTGGGGTAGAGGGTATGGTCCTCACACTCAATTGTGGCTCCCTTCTTGGCCTAGAAGATTGGTCCTATGGTTGCACCATGTTACTAGATGGTAATGACAACTCCACCATATCAATGTCATCCAACCCAATTTCCCCTACTTCTAAGGTAGTGAATTCGTGGTGGTATGTGAAGTCAACTTTGTTTATCCAACATTGATTAAAGAATTGATGGAAAGTATCATTTAACATGTTCGCCAAAAAATTGTCCCTGTAAACTCGCTAGTTAAACCTACAAATACTTGTGTGGTAAAAAAAACCCTCGAGTACATGACAACTCAATGAGTACTCACAGGGTTTAAGAACTATGATGGGGAACATGTAATTAATATTAAATGAATTGAACTATGTTATTATGGATTCTAGTTAACTTTTGGAAGATACAAACATGAACTAGGAAATTGTCAAGTTAAAAACTAGTGAACTAAACCTATAGGGAAATTACTTGGAGATTAGGAAAGGGTTTGGAAATTTAGGTGTGCTGATTTTGAATGGTTAAACTTAGAAAAACATATTTAATTGGGAAACCCTAAGCCCTAATATTTGAAATCAAGACTAGGGTTTATGAATGGCACTAAATTCCTATAGGAATAGTATTTTTGAGTGTTGTGTATGTTGATTTATACCTTGTACAATCAATTTCATTAGTATGTCTTAAGAATTGACTTTATATGAAAGTATATTTGGTTTGATATTATGTACCAATCAAAGTGTTGATGTAATGTCCCTTTCCTAGTAATCACTCCAAGTGGACTTAATAGCCTATTTAATTCCTGTAGGCTATAGTTTTGATTATAAGGGAAAAACAAGTTTTGAAGGGACCTGAAACCCTTTACAACAAAAGATACAAAATGTTGCTAAAAAACTACTTCAGAGTGAAACCAACAACATACCATTAGCCAAAAAACAAGACAAAAAAGGGTGATGAACGAGATATGAAACAGTAAGCTAACAACAGCACCCAACAACAACAAAACAACAGGAAGAAAACCGAGACCCAACAGGGAATAGACAGTAACCAAGAAAAACCAAACACTAATTCATATTGCTCAAAGTGTTGGCCACCTCAAGCTCCTGGCTTCTGTGCAATTCGATCATGTCCAACAGCTCCTTCTCGGCCTCAAAGGACTTTTTCCATTCAGTCGGCCCTCTAATAGCAAGGCCCTTGTCATCATCTTTTGCACCTCTTTTGTCTTTTCCTTTGACCGAATGCTCTTTCTCCATTAACTCAGAAAAATAAACTTGGTCCTCCCTGAGCTCACTTATCTTTCGAAAAAGGACTTCCAAAGAGTCTGCACTGTTCTTCACAGAGATGTAACACGCATGAAGAAGTTTTTTTATATCCACATTTGTTCCCAAAACCTTGGCTTCCAAACCAGCCAATCGATCTTCGCACAAAGATTTGAAGTCAAGGAAAGAACCCTCAAGGACCACAATTTTGTCAATTAGAATGTCCGACACTGAACCTTTCGGAACATTCTTCAAATTCTCCTTTAAACCTCTAATTTTAATGTTAATCTTATTAAACTCCTGAAGAGTCCACTTAGCTAACTTAAAAATTTTAGTGGCCCTAGCCTTAGCCATATCCAGCAACTCAAACATAGAGGTAGAATCATCATCAAGGTAAGAGAAGTCCTTAGAAGGGGGATTTACCTACAAAGGCTTTGGTTTAGCTCTCTTCTTCTCAGTATCCTCCTCATCTTGACCCTTATTCTCTTCTTTGAGCTCCACATCGGATGAGTCCTGATTCGGGGAGTCATCAATAGCCATCACCTTTTCACCAGAATTCTTCCCCTCACATAGAACTTTGGGGTCCTTTACTGACGCTTTCGAGGCCTTGTTCTTCAAGTTGGCAATACGCTTGGATGACCTCCTTGGCTTATCCTTCTCCTCCATACGTAGAGCATTATCCTGTAAACCCTCCTCGTTACCACCACCTTTGGTTTCACCTTGGCCAACAACCACCTCCTCATTCCTGGGAGGGGAATCATCTGAGCCCACCTTCGTGTCCTCACTATCAAAAAGAACAAGGCATTTGGCCACCCTATTGCTTTTAGAACTACGCATCTTCCTCTTCTTCAAAGAAGTAGTCACAGGGGCCGGGGACACATCATCTTCCTCTTCATTCCATTCCTCTTCATCTGCCATACTATTATTTGAGCCCGACGAACCAAAAACATCACTCACAGTCTTCTCCTTACCCTTACTGGCAGGGGCGGGGAGAAGAACCTTAACATGCTCCATGATTAAGAGAATGAGACCTTCATGGAGGACGAGAGCCCTCCTATTCTTTAAATAAGCGTAAACAGAAACCTCTATGGATGATAATAGGAAAAACGGAAAAGAAATGAACAAACCATGCCTAAAATGATTTAGAAGCGTGAAGTGGTGATCGAGGATAGCAGTAAATCTACCCTCTAGAGTCACATAGCACATAAGCACCTCAGCAACATTCACCCAAATCTTCTTAAGGGATTTGTGCTCGTAACCCCAACTTTCCATTTTGATCAATTTCTTTCGCTCGTCATCTTTGAAGAATTGGGCCATCGCTGCCTCATTACTCTTCTTGTCCTTGTAGAACTTACGGCCAACCGTTGGCATCCTAGTTACAGTAGCAACCAAATCTTCATTCACCTCCACTTATAGGCCCTTTATCTTAAGCTTGTGATTATGCCAGCATGACACAAACTTTTCCGAGGCATTAGGGTCATGCCCATGCAGCCTTTCTAAAAAAAGGCGTGAAATTACCATGATGAAGTATATTCCATAGCTTCTTTTTCTTCGTAAGACCCGCATAAGAATGTGGCTCAATTCTACTTATGTCACCACCCATTTCTTCCAACACCAAAAGAAGAAAGCCCTTGCGAATAGTGCTCGAATGAGAACCAGAGAACAAAAGGAAACCCACAAAGCGTGCGAGATGGAAGAAGGTACTAGAAATTAAATGTCGCATCATCTCAACCCATGCCATCATTCCTCAATAAGCTCCTAGCTTTATTAAGAAGGATTGATCCCTCCTCCCACACATGAAACTCATTTAAACTGACAACCTCGTTGGCAAAAAAATCTGCCAACGAGTTTCCTTCTCGGTAAATGTGAGAGATGTGAATCTCTTCACAAGATCGCAACATAATTATGGTATCTTTGATAAGTTGTTCCACATTCCAACTAGGATGATGAGTGCCACACAGATAATTAATAATGCTTAGGGAATCACCTTCGACCCATATTTTGGAGTAGCCTTTGCTAACAACATATTTAACACTTATAAATGTAGCCTCCGCCTCCGCACAATGATTTGTCCTATTTCCCAATGGGAGTGCCACTACGCCTAGGAGTCTGCCATCATCGTTCCTTAAAACCCCCCCACATCCTGCAGGCCCAGGGTTTCCCTTCACTACGCCATCAAAATTAACTTTAACCCACCCAAAAGGGGGTGGTTGCCACTTAGTGCTCAATCTAGCATTTAAACTGGATTTAGGATTCAAAGAAGGAATTGAAGTTACCTTCCAGTTAGCAATCACCAGAAGGTCATAACCAGCCAGGCAGGTAGCAGGGGCACACTGAGAAGAATCAGGACTTATAAGAGCGAAATTCTCCAGAATCGCCCAACAAATCTTGATGAAAAGATTGCCAACTTTTAGCTTAGAATCATGAAAAATTATGTTGTTTCGTTCTTTCCATAACCCCCATGCAATATGTGGGGCCATAAAATCCCATAGCCATCGGAGAATAGGGGAGGAGTAGGGGCATTTCCACTGGTCAACAAATTTATCAAGAGAATTAGGGAAGACCCAATCTAGATTCCAAAGACCAAGATATTTGCTCCAAAGAGAAGAAGAAAAAACACACTCAAGAAAGATATGATATGCACTCTCACCATCAGCTTCACAAAGAGCACATATATTAGAAATCACAAACCCCCTTTTATAGAGGTTGTCCTGCGTTAAGACTTTACCTTGCATAAGCAGCCAGAAGAAGACATTCACTTTGGGAATCAACTTCTTGTTCCATAACATCCCCCAAGAGGGGAGAGAGTCGGGATTTTCCATTGAATTCACAAGGGCAGAAGCCACCAAGAAGTTACCACTAGCACAGGGGGCCCAAACAACCCTATCCGGTCTCGGAAAAGTGGGGATACAAACATTGCACAAGAAGTCCTTTAGAACCTTCAATGATAGATCAATCTTGGAAGTTTTTCCACTCCCCATCTTGAAAATGATCTGCCACCCTATTTCCAAAAAGGAATTTGCACATAGGAACGATAGGGGGAGCCCAAGGAAGACTGATTAAAGGTTTCAAGTCACACCAAGTGTCCTCCCAAAAGAGAATACTTGTACCATCACCCAGCAACCATTTAACACTATTAGCAATCAAATCCATGTAGGGAACAATATTCCTCCAAAAGCATGAACCAAAGGGAACATCATCAGAGATCAACAAATTCCAGGGTCTCCCAATGCCATGCAAATACTTATTACTAGCCAGAGAGTCCCACCCCGCTTCCCCATTCAAGAGCCTCCAAAAAAATTTCGATAGGAGAGCCTTATTAAAAGATTTTAAATTTATAATGCCAAGCCCACCCCATTTCTTCGATCTACACACCAAATCCCATGCCACAAGAGGAATTTTGGATTTGGATTCAACACCCGACCATAAGAATCTTCTCATTATTTGTTCCATTTTCTCTTCAAACTTAACAGGAATTCTAAAGAGACTCATAGGATACAGAGGTAAATTTTGGAGAGTGGAAGAAATGAGTTGAATCTTGCCTGCCTGGTTGAGGAGCACAACTTTCCAGCCTGCCAACTTTCTACTGAATTTATTCAACAGACCCAATCAAAAGGACTCCGGAATCTTAGAGATACACAAAGGGAGCCCCAAACAAGTAGTCGAAAGATCACCCCTATTGCACGAAAAAGTTTTGGCAAGCTTAAACTGCAGAGCTTCAAGTGTGTTAATGAAAAAAAATTGACTCTTGGGGAGATTAATCCTTTGACCAGACACCTCGTAATCCTCAATCAACCTCTTAACAACTCTAACTTCACGAATAGAGGATTAACCCATCAAAATTGTGTCATCAAAAAATTGTTGATGGGTAACAGGATCACATCTAGAAGGAGAGAGGCCCTTCAAAGATCCAATAGATAAAGCCTTCTGAATATTTCTACCAAGAGCCTCTACCATCAGAATGAAGAGAAGCGGCGAGATAGGATCTCCCTGTCTCAACCCACGCGAGCTCTAGAAAAAAGGGGAGGGAGAACCATTCACCAGCACAACAAAAGACAGAGTAGAGATAAGTTGTTCAACAAGCTGAAGAAACTTCTTACAGAAACCAAAGCTATCCAACACTTTCAATAGAAATCTCCAGTTCACCCTATCATAGGCTTTAAGAAGGTCCAGCTTCAGGAAGAAGCCTAGTTTCTTAGAAGCATTAATAGAATGAGCAAGTTCATGCACAATTATAATAGAGTCAAGGATCTGACGACCCTTAACAAAACCACTTTGATGCTTAGAGATCAGGTCCAGAAGGCATTTTTGTAGTCTAGTAGCAAGCACTTTCGAAAAACTTTTGTAAATAGAATTATAGAGACTGTGGGCGATACCAAAACTGTTAGCATCAACAAATTTGGGAATCAGGACAATGAATGTCGCATTCAATTCTTTTAGTAATATTCTGGACCCAAAGAACTCCTTGGTGGCATTGATCACATCCTCTGAAACAATCTCCCAACACGACTAAAAGAACAAAAAAGGAAAACCATCAGGCCTAGGGGCCTTGTTTCCCTCAAAAGAAAACACCACCTACTTTACTTCCAAGGTTGAAGGGATAGCAGTGATCTCCTTATTCAAAACCTTTGAAACAACTTTAGGAATGACCTCCAACGAAGCATCCACACAATTTTGGTCCCAGGTCAAATCATCCTTCAGGAGGTGCTCAAAGAAACTAGCATTCGCTCTCCTAATAGCCTCCTCATCCTCCAACAACAAGCCATAAGCCAAAATCGAGGAGATTCTATTAGCCAATTTATGACTGAGGGCAGTGAGATGAAAGAACTTAGAGTTGCGGTTTCCAGACTTCAACCAAATAGCACGAGATCTCTGCCTCTAGAAATCTTCCTCCTTAGCAACAATATCATGCAGTTGCACAAGAAGGCCATCCTCCTGCAACTGGAGATCCTCCGATAAACCCTTTGACTGAATGGCATTTTGAATACCATCTAGCTTTTGAAGAACAAATCTCTTAGATTCAAAGATATGACCAAACGATTCTTTATTCCATTTCTTGAGATTTCTTTTGACAACAGTCAATTTTTTGGCAACTCTGAACATCGCACAACCGTCAATGTTCACTTGCCACCATTTCTTAATGCAATTCATAAACCTCAGATCCCTTAACCACATAGCCTCAAACCAAAAAGGAAAATGTTTCTTACCCCCAATCCTATCAACAACAAAAGAGATAGGGAAATGGTCAGACCCACATCTCGTGATAGAAGACAGAGAATAAGCAAAATCCACAAACCAAGACGTAGATGTTAAATCTTTGTCCAGTCTAACTTGAATATTATCCACACCAACGCGTCTATTAGACCAAGTATATTTAGCTCTAGTAATCTTAACATCAATAAGAGCATTATCATCAATGAACAATCTTAGATCCATACGGCTTTTCGGATTGGCCTACGAACCACCCACTTTCTCGTTATCACACAAAGGAGTGTTAAAGTCTCCCATCACAAGTCAGGGGCTGTCCAAAAAATTAATCCTAAGACACCCAAGATCATCCCATAACTTCTTCTTGGCTATCTTCAGATTAGGAGCATACACATTAGAAATAACCCAAGAGGAAGAATCCCTAATCCAGACAAACTTCATCTCCACATGATTAAATCATTTTGCTATCGAGACACCTTTAATCAACTTAGCATTCCAAAAAGTTACGATGCCACCCGAATCTCCCTTAGAGCTAACCCCATGAAAACAAAAATCCTTCAAGAACAGATTCTTCAAAGCTTCCAACTTATCAATCTGCATTTTTGTTTCTTGGATCAACAAAATGTCTGTCTTATGGTCCCGAACAAAGTTCTTCAGGAGGTCTTGTTTATGCATATTATTCAGCCCCCTCATATTCCAGGAAATAATCTTGATTTGCACGATGAGGGGGTGCTCTTTGAGCATAGATCAAAAAGGGTTTTATGTACCCCTTCTGCAATATCCTGCTTGCAATCCCTCTCCCTGCTTTTCTACAGGAATTGGGTAATTTAATTATTTAATGTTGCTTGGCGGGAAAAAGTACATTTTAAGGTGATATTGAATAATTAAATTAAAAGGTGTTATAAACTGAATTTGGGGGAAATATTAAAAAAGGTACTTTATAAAGTCATTTTATTTTATTTTATGAGTGGGAAAAGTGAAAAGCATATTTAAGTAGAGTTGAGCCTCATTTTGCACTATGCTTGTTGGTTTTCTCTAATTGATACTTTGAGGAGTTTTTTGAGTTCTTGGCTTTGGGATGGAAACCCTAGGGCAACAGGGTTCAGTGGTGAGACTAATCCACCCTAGCTGATCAGGTTCGAGGGATCAAGTTATTATTGTATTTGTGGTTTTATCCTGTCGGTTCGTGCTTTTCGCTTGCAAATGCCATATGCCAATGCTATATTTTAAGGCAGTTTGAATGATTGTAGCTAACAACATAACTTCTATAGGTTGTGCCTAGCCTGGAAGGTCGTGGGTTTAATGTGAGAGTTGCACCATTGTTTACAATGCACATTTTAGCTAGTTGTGACCCCTGTCTGCTCTCATGCCATTGTTGTTGAGTGTTTTGTGGACCATATTCCTATTTGTTGACAATAGGGTAGTCACGTGGGGTTGCAAATAGGAGCCTATAGGTCTACCATTTTATCTTTGGCGTCCAACATCTGAGAGGAGGCGACATTGGGGGTTTGGTGTTAATCTCCATAGGGAAGCATCAAATGCAGTACTATTGCTAGCAACAATATGGGCGATGGGAAATTATGAAGTAGTTCGACCTATGTGGAATGCACTTCTGGGTCAGACTTTGTAATAAGATCACTCTAAATATTTGATTATGAATGCTATGTATTTCAATTTGTGTGATATTGCCATATGTTGCAAATGATGTTTCAGTTTTCATAATATATTGAAGAGTATATAGTCTTATTGTATGTGCAAATCATAATATGCACATTACCTTGTGAGCAAAGTTATGAAACCCTCCAAATACAAAAGCATAGCAACCATTTGACAAAATGTCTACATGTTTCATACCGTGAAAATTGTTTAAAAATATTGTGCAATTTTGAGTGGAGATTTTACAGTGGTGTCAGAGTTAGAATTTTTGCCAACCTATGAGTTTTGGGTGCAGATTTTGATTGCAGAAATTTCTGAGCAATATTGGGCTTTTCATCAGTTTACATGATCATTTATGAATCTGGAGGACTGGGAATATATAACCTATAGGAGTAGATGGCATAGAGCAACTGATAACATTTTTAACTCAAAATCAAAAGAAGAGGAAAACATGGGGGACAAGAATGAACCACCTGAGGTTAGCACTATGCAAATATTGAATGACCTTGCAAGGGGTCAACAAGAATTGGTTCAACTCCTTAGTTTATAACAAATCATAACAATGCTGGTAATAATGGTAGAGGAGGGACTAACAATAATAACAATGATAATGACAATAATGGGAATAATGGTGAAGAGAGCAACACTCACATTCCCACACACATAGTCACACTAGGACAACTAGTAGAGTGACTCCTAGACCCCTTTTACCTCAATTTTTGGAAGAACAGTAAGTTGGAAACCAGGGACAAGAAGGGAAAGGTGAAGGTTCATTGATTATTTGAGGGAGCATCAAGCTCTCGGTGATGAGTTTCATGCAGCTATGCATTTATAGGATTTTTGCACCATTAAGTATAGGATTAGACCAAGGGATCACAACATGGGCCCACATAGTCAGGATCTTCAGTGAAAGGTTGGGAAGTTGTCTATTCCTTTGAAGGCTCTCAAAAATGCACTCCAAGGGCTTGGGTTCAAAAGTTGGATACATATTTCCAACTCAACCCTATGTTGGAGATGAAAGTGATCAAATATGCTACATTGCATTTGGATGGAGAGGCCTATGAGTGGTGGTACCATAGGTTGGTTACTTTGGGGCATGCCAACATCACTTCATACCAAGACTTCACACAAAAGCTTATTGACCAATTTGACAAGAAGGACCTAGAGTTGCACTTCAGGGAGTTGGCACAACTCAAGCAAATTGGGACAGTGGATACCTACATTTTAGAGTTTCAAAGGCTTTCGATCATGGTGACAAATGTGTTGGAGCATAGGTTGATCATTCTTTTCATTGAGGGATTATCTGAGCCACTACGTGGGTGGATTAAGGCCTTCAAACCAAAGTCTCTACAAGATGTTATCATTAGACCACATGACATGGAAAATTTTGTCCCAAAGAGTAATTTCCCTTCTAAACCCTTCCTTCCTCAAAAAAATAGAAACAAGAAATCCTTCCATAAGGAGTGGCCTAGGAAAGACAAGTTAGATGATGAGGCTCGTAAAGAATTGAGAATAAAGAAGTTATGTTTTAGTTGTAAGGAGCCTTGGGAATCTGGTCACAGGTGTATGGGTAAGGGTAAGGTTCAGTACATTGAGGTACTTTCTGATAATGATGCTGAAGAGGAAGTGGAATAGGTTCAAGGCAGTAAACATAGTAGTTTAGATGATGAGCAACCACATGAGGAGGTTAAGAGTGGAGCTATTGTCACTCTATCAGCTACTCCTAGATTTAACTCTTTCAGAGTTAGGGGAGTATTACAAGGGCAACAATTCATGGTTTTGATTGATAATGGGGCAACCCACAATTTCATAGACTCAACTTTGGTGGCTAAGAGAGGCACCCATGTAGAAAAAATTGAGGGATTTAATGTGATGGTAGTTGATGGTTTCAGTATGACATGCACAGAGAGATTTCCTCAGTTGGATGTGGCATTGGGCATCTACATGATGAAAAATTACTTCTATGTAATTGAACTAGGTGATACTAATGCCATCTTGGGGATTTAGTGGCTTCATTCCTTGGGGAAGTATTCTTAGAACTTCTAAACAATGGAGCTGAAATTCAGGGTTGTAGATGGTAAGAAGGTGGTCCTAAGAGGTATGGCCAATGGTTCTCCTAAGATAGTATCAGCTAAGAGGATGGAAAGCATATTTAGGAATGGAGATGTGGCTTGGGCAGTAGAGTGTTTGATTATGTCTAAGGAGTCTTCGGATAACAGTGACCCATATCATGTAGACACTCAAAGATTGTTGGGAAAACATGACAGGGTTTTTGGAGAGATTCCTCCAGGGAGACCTCTTGATAGAGGGTTCAAGCGCACTATTGAGTTAGAAGAGGGGGCCAAACCAGTGATAATTACTCCTTATAGAAATTCGAAGAAGTTCAAGGATGAAATAGAGGTCATCAATGAGTTGTTAGATATGGGCCATATCAGACCTAGTTCCAATCTATTCGCCTCTTCAATAGTCTTGGTAAAGGACATAACCATGAGAATGTGTATTGACTATAAGGCCCTGAATAAGATAATGATAAAAAAAAAATCCTATTCCCAGGATCAATGAGCTACTTGATGAATTACATGGAGTGGTCTACTTTTTGAAGATTGATCTTTGATCACAATATCACCAAATCAGGGTTAGACAGCAGGATATACATAAGATAGTGTTTAGGTGCCATTATGGGCACTATGAGTTCCTAGTCATGCCATTTGGGTTGACCAACATGCTTGCCACTTTCCAATCTTGTATGAACAACATCTTCAACAAGAAGCTACAAAAGTTTTTGTTAGTATTCTTTGATGATCTCCTTATTTATAGCAAGACATGGGATGATCACTTGAGGTAGTTAGATGAGGTGTTTGGCATTATGGGAGAGCAGTCATTATATGCTAAGGCATTTAAATGCAAATTTGGCATGACATATTTTGTATTTGGGGCATGTGATCAGTGTGTAAGGTGTGCAGGTGCATCAGGAGAAGATTTAGAGAATATTGGATTGGCCACCATCTAAGACCTTTAAAAATTTGTGTGGATTCTTTGGATTGTGTAGTTATTACAAGCGCTTTGTTAAGGGGTTTTTGTAGTTGGGTGCACGCCTAACAGATCTTACAAATAAAGGGGCATTTAGGTGGACAGAGGAGGCTTATAGGGCATTTGATAGACTTAAGGAGGTGATGAGCACATGTCCACTTTTGGCACTTCTTGGTTTCACTCAGCCCTTTGTGCTTGAGTGTGATGCTTCAGGTGAGGGTATAGGAGTTGTCTTGATGCAAAACAAATATCTGATAGCATTTGAGAGTCGAAAGCTCAAGGAACCAAAAAGAATTTATTCCATCTATGACAAGGAGATGCTTACCATTATGCATGCCTAAGTGGGTCAACAAGATACATTCCTATGATTTCTACATCGAATATGTTAAGGGCAAGAAGAATATTGTTGTTGATGCCATTTCCAAGAATCTAGTTGTGTGTTCCCTTAAAAAGATTTTAGTTGATTGGAAGTCCTACCTTTTGGTGGAATATTCCAAGAATAAGTTTTCTTGTGAGTTGATAGATGGTCACATTCAAGATTACAGATATAGGGTGGTAGATGGCATTATCTACTACAAGGACATGATATATTTAGTCCCTGAGTCAAAACTGAAGGAGAAGATTATATGAGGGATATTCATGATACACCATTGGCAGGGCATCTTGGATACTTCAAGACCTATAGGAAAATCAGGAGAGGTTATCTTGGAAGGGCCTCAAGGATGATGTGTTGCAACATGTGAGGGAATGCATAACTTGCCAATATAACAAGTCAGAGCACACTCATCCAGTAGGGTTACTGCATCCATTTCCCATTCTGAAACAGAAGTGGGAGAGTGTGTCCATGGATTTCATTACTGGTCTAGCCAAGGTACATGGCAGAGATTACATTTATGTAGTGGTAGATCTATTGGCTAAGTTCACTCATTTAACAATTTCATCAAAGTACAAGGCACTTTAGGTGGCAAAGTTGTTTTTCAGGGAGGTGTTTAAACTCCATGGGTTGCCTAAGTACATTGTTAGTGATAGGGACAACAAATTTCTTAGTGCATTTTGGTAGTTGTTTGTAATGTCCCCAATTTTTATTGAGTCAACATATAATTAAATAAATAATTTTAAGTTGTCAAATAAAATTGAATTAAAAAGACATTAATTATTTTAATGGTGTAAAAGTGACTTCCATTAAAAAGTTAAATATTTTATTAAAAGTCATTTTTGTAGAAATAAGGAGTTTAATTAAAAAAATTAAATTGGGGTTTTCAAGAAATGAATGAGCAGTTACAAAAGATGAATAAAATGTCTTGGGAGGCTCAAATTTGGGATTTATGCTTGTTTTTCATTTGGTTTTTGGGAGAGCTTAGTTTCTAAATCTAGATGACAAAAACCCTCAAGATTCGCGATTTGGACAAAAACCCAAATCATTTCAAGTGAAATTGTCCAAATTTCATAGTTGTGCATATCGTTTGAAGAATTCAAAATGTGTTGTCTCTTATAGAGACAAATTTCAAATTTATTGTTATGGGTTATCTATTTCGATGGTGGAGAAATGGGGACAATGTCAAGAATATCTTTCTAGTAAAGCTTCAATAAATATTCTACTGGAACTATACCAACTTAATAATTATGATGAAGTTACAAGAAATTAAAGTTAGCCACAAGCCCAAATTAATAGTTGCTTCCCTCAAAATTATTGCAACACATTATAATTGGTGTCGAATAGGAGAGAAAAGTGATCGAAGTGTTGGCTAAATCAGTTAATAAAAGCCTGGACTCCTCCTTGGTGTCTGTCGCGGAGTATTTAGGTCTTATGTACTAATTAGCAATTGGTTTGTTGCACAACTAAAGGCTTGTGCTGAAATATGGGAAGAAATCCATACAAAAGGAAAAGGGCCCTAGGTCTTGGATGATAGAATATGATGATTCTAGGTCAAAAATTATAGTTTCTTATATTGATGAATATTACCATATTATAGACTGTAATTTTTGGATTCATATATTTAGTATTTAAACTTCTTAAAAATATTTGGTATTATTCTTTTGTGCAATATTTATGTGCATAAGATGGATTGGTTTAACATGATCATAAAACTTATGTAATTCAAAATTTGCGTTCTCAAGGGTTATTAGTGAGACATTTTTAACTTGAAATTTAAGTCAAAACAATAGTCATGAAAACTATTTGACAAAATGCCCAAACACATATTTGGTCGAAAATTAAAAAAAATTGCATGGTAATTTAGGGTGGAACATTTCAGTGGTATTAGAGTAGTTGATTTTGCCATTCGGTGGGTTTTAACGCCAAATGTTAATAGTAGAAATTTTTTGATCAGAAAAGTGGTTTCCAATTGTTTGCTTGCATTTCTTTGAATCCAGAAGTTGGGTAGTTCATTTTGGTTTGTTTTGGGTGAGTGGCCAACACTTAGTTTTTTCAATTGCAAGGGTGTTGGTTATTTTATTGGGAAAAATGAAGACTATGTAGGAGCTTTTAACATAATTAATGCACTATTTCCAAGACTATGAAAAGAATTTAAAGAAGTTTCT
The DNA here is from genome assembly GCA_007258455.2 of Sequoia sempervirens. NCBI lineage: Eukaryota > Viridiplantae > Streptophyta > Pinopsida > Cupressales > Cupressaceae > Sequoia > Sequoia sempervirens. Next base: position 375,812,291 of record VDFB02075321.1, on the reverse strand, counting down.
AGAGCATCCTAAAGTGTTAGAATCACTTTCTACAGATGAAGAAAAAACATATCCAAAGGGAAAGGAAACAAATAATAAGGAAAATAAATGTTTTAGTACATGGAAAAGAGAAATCAGTAAGAATGAGCTTAGAAGACAAAATTGTTGTTTCTCATGTAGAGGATCCTAGGAAACTAATCACCAATGCATGGGTAAAAAGGTGAAGAAGCTCAAAGAAGAAAAGACAATCACCGAAGAAGAGGATGGAAAAGAGATACAGGTGCAAAAGTTGTTCATGATGGCTATGATGCATTTAAGAATGAGGATGAAGTTAGTTCTTCAAGTGTTTCTATTAGTGAAGTGAAGTACACTAATCTTCATAATAGTGTTGAGAATGAACAGTATGTTGATTTGAAGTTCACTAAATTAGCAAATAACGATGTAGGGACAAACAATCGAAATAATGATTTTCACAATGTTTTCTTCCAATAGGGTAATACCATGGACATTGAGGAAAAAGAATCACTTGATGGTTCTACAAGTGAGGTGTGTATTGTTAGTTTTAGGATAAAAAATGAATAAGCAGAAAATGCAACACGGTGAACAAAGAACACAAAATTTATCTTGGGAGAACCCTCCTCGAGGGAGAAAAACCAAGCCAAAATATCTCTCTTATATATTGAATTTAAAGGAGCAGAAATTTGCTTACAATATTGGCCACACACAAGGCCAATATAATGCAATAAATAATCGCACCTCACATAGATGCAAATACACAATTATATGATCTCTCCTTAATGTTGATCTACTTTATGCAATAATATGATTGCTATGCCCTTAATATTAGTGTACATCGGGTTATGAATAGTCGGCTTGTGGCTATCTTAACTCTCTATTAAGTCATATTATCATTAGTATATTGTTATTTAGTTGTTTAGGTCGGCCTAAGTCTTATATAGGTGTGTCTAAGTCGGCCTAGGTGATATCCTTGGCATAAATAGGTATATATAGGAGGTTGTGAGTCTTATTTCATCATCAAGTGTGAAGTGTGTTCTCATTAGAGATATTTGGAGGTTTTCCCCTCGAAGTGGCTTGTTATTCTCAGTTATTATCAAGTATTTGCAGCATATTTCATATCATATTCTTCTATTGTGCAAGTTATTTCATAACAAGTGGTATCAGAGCATGATCTTGGCACCATAGAGGCAAGGTTTTTCTCAATTTTGGAGGCAATTTTGGGAAGAGCATATCTTTCAGATTTTGGTGAATTTTTTTCTGATTTTTAAAGGGTTTTTGAAGAACATATTGAAGAAGATACAGTCCATATTTCAGAAGAATTGGAGTAGAATTAAGCGAATTATTGTAGAATTAGGTTTTCTACACTATTTTATTGGAATCTACATATCTCCCACATCTTGTTGAATTGAAGTCTAATTTTTATTGGGTTTTTGAAGACATACCAAAGGAGATTACAATAAAAATTTCGGAGAATTTAAGTTTCATTTGTGTGATTTATTTCAACATTAGTGGTTTCCATCATGACAGGGCCTGCAACAAGGGGTAAAAAGAATGTTGTCACTCCGGGGAAGACTCCTGATAAGGATGGTGAAACAATCGAGGATGTTACTCATAATGAGGAAATCAATAAGGTCAAGGAAGACATTTCCTCAATGAAGATGGATATGTGTGACCTAAGAGGAGATATATTGGACCTACGAAACATGTTGAGCGCCTTTATGAATAAACCAAGAAAGGAGGTCTCAAGTAGCCAAGAACCAGAAGAAGAAACAAATGAAGAAGAAGAAGAAGAAAAAGAATCAATAGAAGAAGAAGAAGAAAAAGAAGAAGAAACAAATGAAGAAGAAGAAGAAGAAGAAGAAGAAGAAGAAGAAGCGAAAGAAGAAGAAGAAGAAGAAGAGGAAGAAGAAGAAGAAGAAGAAGAAGAGGCATATGCAAAAGTAGAAGAAGCAACAACAGAAGAAGAAGAAGCAAAAGACCAACCAGAAGAAGAAGAAGCAGAAGAAGGCAATGAAGAAGAAGTTCCCAATCAAGCTATTCAACCAATGCAAGGGTACCATATATTATTCCTCACCTCTTCCTCTATGAAACATCAAAAGGTTCAGGTAAAGGAAGAACACATTCATCGCCATCAAGAGCTTGATGTAAAGGGAAGACACATCTTGGAGCCGAAGTTAATTTTCCAGACACGCATGAAGAAGCTGGTGACATCAACAATTCCAAGTTACCTCATTACAAGGAAATATTTTCTAATTGAAGATGCTACATGGGAGGATGAGGAGTTCATTCAAAAGAATCCAAACTTGATTAGCATTGAGGACAATGCTTCTTTGAAGAAGGGGGGCATGCTACGCCCTTAATATTAGTGTACATCGGGTTATGAATAGTCGGCTTGTGGCTATCTTAACTCTCTATTAAGTCATTATCATTAGTATATTGTTATTTAGTTGTTTAGGTCGGCCTAAGTCTTATATAGGTGTGTCTAAGTCGGCCTAGGTGATATCCTTGGCATAAATAGGTATATATAGGAGGTTGTGAGTCTTATTTCATCATCAAGTGTGAAGTGTGTTCTCATTAGAGATATTTGGAGGTTTTCCCCCTCGAAGTGGCTTGTTATTCTCAGTTATTATCAAGTATTTGCAGCATATTTCATATCATATTCTTCTATTGTGCAAGTTATTTCATAACAATGATTTGTTGTAGATGCACAAACTCCTTGATAAGTGTGAATGTCTCTTTTTGAATAAAATCGATGACCAAATGAATGAGCATCTCCTTCCATATATACAAAGTAAGGTGCCTCTTCACAAGCAAGGTGACTCTTCACAAGGGTCGGCCTCATTCAAGAACCACTTGCGAATTTTCAACTTGGGTCGGTCTTTAAAATAATATTTATATATCATTTATTATTTCAATTTTGAGAGAAGGATATCTCCCACAGCTAAAACATCAACACTCCCTCTTAGCTAGGAAGGTATCCTTCTAGATATCCATGTCATGAAGTCTCTCAACATGACATCAAAAATGGCTACACCCATTTGAGAAAAATTTCATCACAGAGTCTCTCAACATGATATCGTCATGGAGTCACTCAACATGACATCCACCATGGCTACTCCCATGTGTGGAAAGAAACATATGCACAAGTGTCCATCACAGAGTCTCTCAACGTGATGTCGTCATGGAGTCTCTCAACATGACGTCCACCATGGCTACTCCCATGTGTGGAAAGAACCACATCTCCGTCTCAGAGATGAACAAGGGCTCACACCTCATATTTCTCCGTCTTAGAGAAATATACACTAACAAGGGCTTTCACCTCATACTTCTTCGTCATAGAGAAATATACACTAACAAGGGCTTTCACCTCATACTTCTCCATTGTAGAGAAACATACACTAACAAGGGCTTTCACCTCATACTTCTTCGTCACAGAGAAATATACACTGACAAGGGCTTTCACCTCATACTTCTCCATTGTAGAGAAATATACACTAACAAGGGATTTCACCTCATACTTCTCTGTCACAAAGAAATATACACTAACAAGGGATTTCACCTCATACTTCTCTGTCACAGAGAAATATACATTACAATAGATCTTCATGATGATGTAACTCCCTCTGAAGTTCCAAGTACTTCCATCAACCTCCCGACCTCCTCGTCCAAGGTTGCCTCTGATGAATTGTCAGACTCCCTCTGAATGTTAATTCCTCCTCTTTGAAGAAACTGATCGCAAAGACAATCTGTAAGGGTTCTTCCTCTTCGAGAGATGTCTCCAGCCACCAACTCAGTCTCATGGCAGCAAGCTGTGTCTCCATTCTTCAGCCTGCATGACTTCCTCACAGGATGCATTAAGCTCTTCCTCCCTTGAATGCAATCTCTCATCATCCTTTTGCTCCTCAATCTGTCCTAGAAGTAATTTAGAGAGATTACTAATATTTCATAGAATCAAACTATCTCGAAGAGAAATACCAATGCTAGAAACATACATGATTCACTATTTTGGAATGTTATTGCATGAATTAATAACTACATAAAATTCATGAACATTATTCAAGCATGAAATACTTATCTCTTTATGTCTAATCTTCCTCACAATCCCCATTTGTTCTTCCCTAATCTTTGCACTTAAAGATTCAAATCTGCTACTACAGAAAAAATGTCTTCATGAAGCAGATACGAGGGCACAAGACCTCCAAATATGCCCAAATTTGTTCTTCTCTATTGTACTGTAATAACCCTGACCCGGTGGATTAAAATTATTCTTAATTTCTCCCAGTTTGTCAATTTTATGTGTCAAACTATCTTTTGATTATGTCTAAAATGATTTTCTTCTTTTGAATTCAATATTCCCCATATACAGTGTATCTTTCGACTTACACATCCACAGATTCAAACTCCCGATGCTTCCCTGAATTGACTATATCTTTTTTCAATTTGAATTCGATCCATTCATATGATATTGGCTGATGCTTATTATTTTTTACTTCAACAATCAATGCGACACTTGGAAATTTCAATTCACACTCCCTTCAATTGCAAATATTCCTGACAAAATTTTCCTGACACTTAAATTGAAATGACATCACAAGGAATTGCGATATTTCATTTGTTAGTGGATTACACGACATACTTTGTAGTTTTTAAATATGAAGATTTAATTCAAATATCTCCAACTCATACGATGCCTCCAAAGTCGCTAGATGATAAACATCTATTCGATGGCCATATTAATATTTCCTTGTGATAAACTGATGTCTTCATTCTTAGCTAAGACGTTTCATCTTTGATGCCTTCATTTTTCTATATCTCTGCTTCTTCAATATGAGGACAATTTCTTGCTTTAGTTCTAGTGACGACCCAAAATGATCACCTTACATCAGCCTTCATTCGTGTTGCTCCCATGTAAGTCCATTCCCTTAACATGAAGTGGAACCAGATGAATGAACATAACCTGGCAATATTAAGGGTGGCTACAATGAAATGTAATATACTATTGTTTCATCTTCACACTAGTCATGTCCCTCTTCCATATGATTCATCATTTAATATGATGCAAACCAACCAATATGTCAAATTTGTTGTTGCCAATTATATGGGAGGCTCTGGACGTATATGTTTGAAGAGGCACAACTTCAGAATAACATCAGATAGTTTCAACTCTTATAGTTGAATATACTAAGCAATCACCCAAACTATATTCAATTTGCAGTCAAACCATGATACAACCCCTCATCACGGTGTATGACAAAGTCCTCTGGAATGCTTAAACAAATTTGATCAGATTTCTGAACCCGCTCTGATACCATGTTAGTTTTAGGATAAAAAATGAATAAGCAGAAAATGCAACACGGTGAACAAAGAACACAAAATTTATCTTGGGAAAAACCTCCTCGAGGGAGAAAAACCCAGCCAAAATATCTCTCTTATATATTGAATTTAAAGGATTAGAAATTTGTTTACAATCTTGGCCACACACAAGGCCAATATAATGCAATAAATAATCTCACCTCACATAGATGCAAATACACAATTATATGATCTCTCCTTAATGTCGATCTGCTTTATGCAATAATATGATCTATTGTAGATGCACAAACTCCTTGATAAGTGTGAATGTCTCTTTTTGAATAAAATCAATGATCAAATGAATGAGCATCTCCTTCCATATATACAAAGTAAGGTGCCTCTTCACAAGCAAGGCAACTCTTCACAAGGGTCGACCTCACTCAAGAACCAAGGTGACTTTTCAACTTGGGTTGGCCTTTAAAATAATATTTATATATCATTTATTATTTCAATTTTGAGAGAAGGATATCTCCTACAGCTAAAACATTAACATGTATGAGTCCCTATGTTGGTGATTTAGAGGTGGTTATTGATAGGCCTTGTGAAGAGATGGATTCATTGGATGATATTGGGTTTATCTATAATGTTATCCCATCATTATTATTTTTGAGTTGCAAGGCAGATCAACTAGTGAAATGAATGATGTTGAGGATGATATGATTCCTACAAATGGAAGAAAAACATAAAATTTATTGTATGACAACCCATGTCACATTGATGAGCTTGATTAAATACCTCTTGCATTGCAAGATTTGAAGGACCAACTTGTGGTTATGGATGAGAAAGTGTCACAAGTGTTAAAAAGTGCAGGTGACACTCACAAATTCGTTGAAGATCTCATTTGGAAAGTTCAATTTGAGGAGAGAAAAAAAATGAGTTGCAAGTGGAGTCACTCTTAATCAATTGTACTCTATCAAAGAAGCATTGGAAATGATGAAATCAGATTAATTGCAATTGCTTATGGGTAGGGATCTAGCTTTCAAGTGTGTTGAAGACAGAAAAAGAAGCTGATGATATTTGCTTACAGTTAAGTATGGCTCACTTTTCATTATACAAAGTAGAAAATTTTAGTTCTAGTGCAACCACACCCAGGGAACAAGGAAGTGAAACAAGGACAATGGAGATCAAACAAATTGTTGAAGGGATTAATAAATTCCATAAGGATGAAGTGTTGCATAATTTTTTCCGCACTCCTCATATTAGAGAGGTTCGGTATGTTGATAAAGAATGGAACCCACACCAAGAATTTGAATTCTTGAATTTTGAGGATGAATTTTCACATAAAGGTGTAGTTTGCAGTCATGAGATAACCGATACAAGGCAGTTTTCAGCTTGATACATTTCATGAATCAATAGTTAATGATAGGCATCCAATGTGGGATGAAGGTGTGCATGAAACATATGAGAACACCATTAAAAGAAACGAAGAAAATGTAGATGCTATGAATGCTAACAACAACCTATTGTCTGTGTATGGGCGTGATATACTTCTTGGATCTGTATATAATGATGAACATCTTGAAATGGGAGAAGGTATGCATGAGATCCATTAAGACACCAATGAAAGGTAGATGCTAATTTTATGATTATGAATAGCAGTCCATTATCTCCATATGATTTTTTTTATCATGAGATGGTGGATAAGAATGTTAAGTTTGACATTGATAAAGGGCCTCATCTTGTTGATATTCAAAAAATTATGGCTAAATATGAAAGGATGTTTGTGGGCCCAAGTTATTCAAGAGACATGATGTTTCATAATGATTTCACTATACCTTACTTCATGAAAACCCATAACAATAGTGGGCATCGAATTGAGGAAGGGTGTTTAGACTTGGTTCTTTGGTTTCCTACTTACACATTAATGTGTAAGGGTTGTTCTATGGTGCTAATCATGATATTTTTCAGACTTTGCATTGAATTTAGCAGCTGATTGCATGGATTGGTGTGCACATGTTTGTCACTATATCATTTGGAATTTGAATACCGATGAAACCTTAACAATTTTTAACACTAGAGGCAATTCTAAGATGATGATAAATCAAATTTTTAGACTTAACACTCCTAACATCAATTGTTACAATAGCCACATGAGGATGTATGCGTGAGTATGTTGGGTGATAATCATAGGATTTGGGATCCAGGGATAGTTTTCAGGGGTGAGATGTTGATTTAGAATTGGAGTGGTGGACAAAATTTCAGAGTTGGTACCATTGTCCACTTTCGAGTCAGCCTACATAGGACATTGATGATAACATGGATTGGTCAATACCTCCAACCCAACAATGGAGTAATTCTTAGTGGGTGTTGATTAGTAGAGGTAATTTGGTTATTGGAGGAGTTCCTTTGGTCATTCCCACATTCACATTTCCTTTTTCAAGGCTAATGATTTATGATAGTTGTCACTCTAGCATTTTCTCATTGATGATAACATTAGTTTATGGTCAGAGTGACTTCGAGTACCTACAGGCTTCTTAGAAATAGGTTGTGGGAGAATGCACAGAGTTAGAGCATTTATTGCTAGCTTCCACCAGTATGAGGGATGATTACTACAACTCGTTTAGGATGTTTATATATATATAATTGTGATGATTGTAGTTGATTGGATGAGTATGTGTGCTCAATATGGGCATGTTGACACTTGGAGATTAGGTATTGATGAGGAGTTATTGGTCTATAATCAAGATAGCATTGTTAGGATGTATGCTCTTAGGGACAACATTATTGTTATTGGCTTCTGGTTAGAGACCGATTAGCATCACTTTCGAGATATTGTGAGGAGATATGTTGAGGGTTATTCTTTGGGTTGAGTAGATTATACTTTTTATTTCCCAGGATCGAGTTAAATAATGGGGTTTCATATATGGATCTCACTGAGGTGCCTTGGCAGGAGATTTTTCATGATATAGATTTCAACTCACACAAGTATCTCAGTTTGGGTGTTGGTGATATTTACTTTTGGGGGTTGTTGGAGAGAGGATTACAAAGTGGGTATGATGAGCTGATTGTTTTTATCAGAGTAGTGCAGGGAAAACATGGTGGACATTTTTGGAGGTTGATTTGGGATCCTGGAATTATAGATTGTTTAATTTGTTTAAGTCATGAGGCTTCATGGTTGTGCTGGCTTTGCTTGAGGACAAACAATATTTGGGAAGGGCATACTGTAATGTGCCCAATTTTTATTGAGTTAGCATATAATTAAATAATTAATTTCAAGTTGTCGAATAAAATAAAATTAAAAAGGTAACTTAAATTAATTATTTTAATGGTGTAAAAGTGACTTTTGTTGAAAAGTTAAATATTTTATTAAAAGTCGCTTTTTGGATAAATAAGGAGTTTAATTAAAAAAACTAAATTGGGGTTTTCAAGAAATGAATGTGCAATTTCAAAAGATGAATACAATATCTCGGGGGGCACAATTTTTGGGATTTATGCTTGGTTTTCATTTGGTTTTTGGTAGAGCTTGGTTTTTGAAACTAGAGGACACAAACCCTCGAGTTTCATGATTTGGACGAAAACCCAAAAAAATTCTGGTGAAATCATCTAGATTTCACAACTATGCATATTGTTTGAAGAATTTGAAATGTGTAGCCTCTTACAGAGACATATTTTTGATTTACTATTATGGGTTGTCTATTTGATGGTGGAGAAATGGGGATGGTGTCAAGAATATCTTTCCAATAAAGCTTCAATAAATATTCTATTGGATATATACCAACTCAACCATACCTCTGCAAATAGTAATTAAAGGGGAATCAATAATTGTTTGAAGTTGGGTTATCTTAGCACAACATATCTATTATTATAAAAGTGGTAGTATACAAAATAAATGATGAATCAATTATTCTAGGTTGATTTACTGAAGTGAGCACTAAGTTTCATAAATTATGTTGGCATTTAATAAGGTTTCATCATAGCTAAAGTAAGAGGAGTTGTATGTTTGTGATTCCAAGGATGATTCAAAGCTCATTATGGATCCCATGTGGCTCAGGCTTCTTGCCCAACATAAAAATGTGCATATTGGTAAGTCGTACTTCATAAGGATTTTGAGTATTCATCCACTCAGATGTGAGAAAATAGAGGTTGTTTTGTTTTAATTTGAATTCTAGATTTTAAGAGGGCCTAAATTTCAATAAAGAAAAGACTAGGTTGGACACACCTTTGGCTATGCTACAGTTTCCTAGCTGCATCAGATTGTGTGAAATTCGTAACTTTTTTAGTAGCAACTAGGAAGGGTTGATGTGTCAAGAGAAATGTTTTAAATATTGATGGAGGATTTAAAATTTTGAGTTAGCACTAATGGAATTCATCGGGGAGTTGTACGAAGTATTCATTTGCTTGAAAACCGATAGAAAGGGATGTTATGGGTCTAAGGTAACATGCAAGCTGCTGAGTAATTGGTAAGGTCTTACACAGGTTTTAAGAGAAACTTCCAAGTCAACGACTAAAGAAAATAAGGATGTGTCTAACTTTTTTCCCAAAGTATTAAAATCATAATTTTATTCTTACCAACCTTTGCATCGACTAGGTTTTAATGGTGACATGACCCATACATAGGTTTTAAGAGAAACTTCCAAGTCAACGACTAAAGAAAATAAGGATGTGTCCAATTTTTTTCCCAAAGTATTAAAATCATAATTTTATTCTTACCAACCTTTGCACCGACTAGGTTTTAATGGTGACATGACCCATACAAGACCAACTGTTAGTGAGGAGGTGTGGTAGTAGAAGCTATGGGGAAAATTAGGAGGTTAGCAGAACTTCTTTGGAAGAATTACGATGAACATTCAATAAAGTTACAAGAAATCAAAGTTAGCCACAAGTCCAAATTAAGAGTCGCTTCCCTCAAACTTATTGCAACACATTATAATTAGTGCCAGATAGGAGATCAATGTGGTCAAAGTGTTGGCCACATCAGTTAATAAAAGAATTGACGACTCCTTGGTGTTTGTCATGGAGTATTTAGGGATTTTGTACCAATTAGCAATTGGTTCGTCGTACAACTCAAGGATTGTGCTAAAATATGGGAAGAAATCCATACAAAAGGAAAAAGGCACATGTTCTTGGATGATAGAATATGATGATTCCAAGTCAGGAAATTATAGTTTATGATATTGATGAATATTACCATATTATAGACTCTGTAATTTTTGAATTCAAATATTTTTTATTGGCACTTCTTAAAATTATTTGGTATTATTCTTCCATGAAATATTTATATACATATGATGGATTGGTTTAACATGATCATAAAACTTATGTAATTCAAGATTTGCATTCTCAAGGGTTATTAGCGAGAACTTCTTTACAACCTGAAATTTAAGGCAAAACAACAATCATGACAACTGTTTGACAAAATGCCCAAACACATATTTGGTTCAAAATTAAAAAAAAATGCATGGTAATTTAGGGTGGAATATTTCATTGTTCAGACTTGTTGGCACAAAGTTGACTCCTAGTACTAGTTACCACCCTCAAATGGATGGCCAAACAAAGATAGTGAACAAATGGGTTGAGGGGTACTTGTGTAACTATGTGTCAGGTCAGCAAAAGATATGGATTAAGTGGTTACATCTAGGTGAGCATTGTTACAATACCACTTACCATATATCCATTGGTATGACACTGTTCCAAGCATTGTATGGATATGATGCTCCTTTGTTTATGGATTTGGAGTTTGGGGATAGCAGGGCTCCCAAAGACAAAGATTGAATATAGGAGAGCCAAGATATCCTTAAGGCTCTTAAGGAAAATTTGTAGGTTTCCCAAAATCAACATAAGACTTATGCAGATAGACATAGTGTTGATCGTAGTATTGAGGTTGGGGACTTGGTCTTCTTGAGGTTGCATCCCTATAAACAATCTTCATTGAAGAAAAGTGTAGAAAATTTGAAACCATGTTTCTATGGTCCCTACAGGATAATTCAACGAGTTGGGGAAGTAGCTTATGAGCTTGGGCTGCCAAAGGGAAGTAAGATTCATAATGTTTTTCACATATTGTGCCTCAAGAAGGCACTGGGACAACATGTCACTTCTTCAACAGAGTTACCCCCACTAGATGAGGGGAAGTTGGTGTTGGTTCTTGATGAGATTTTGGATGTTAGGGAGAGGAGATTGAGGAGTTGATTAATGAGAGAGTACCTTATCAGGTGGAGAGACTTGCTTGTGGAGGATGCTACGTGGGAAGATCAGATTTTGCAACACCCTAATTTGTAGTTGCTTGAGGGAAAGCAATCTCAGGGAGGACAGTAATGTCCCTTTCCCAGTGATCACTCTAGGTGGACTTAATAGCCTATTTAATTCACGTAGGTTGTAGTCGGATTAAGGGAATTAGTTAATTTAATTATTTAGTGTTTCCTGGCAAGAAAAAGTACATTTTTAAGGTGATATTTTCACAAATTGTTTGGGAAAAAAACCGGCAAACCAAAAGTACAATATTTTTTGAAAAAAAAGGGAAAATTTTGGATTTAAGAATAAACGTAAAAAATTGTAGAAAATAGGATTTTATTGTTTATATTCATATCACTGATTACATTGCATTGCACAAAGCATACTTCATAGTGCATAAATAATAACTAGATGGTTACAGATGATAAAATTTCAATTACAATATATTTGTATAAAGTTCCAAAACTTCAAATGTAGCCAATGACTCTTGCTACTAAAAATAGAGCTATGACAAAGGGTTGCAAGTCCTAGATGAAGCTCCTAGTTCAGAGCTTCTCCTAAATCAATCAACCTCATTATATCAAAGTTGGCCTCTAGGATCTCAAATTCCTCAGGCTCAAGAAAGTCATTAAAAAGACAATTTCCTTTTGCTAAGTAGACATCATAAATTACAAATCGTGAATCAATTGGTTCATATTTGTGTTTTAACAATACTTGCAATTTCTAAAATAGTGTCAAAGAGAACTATATGAAGAGTGTGAAAGGGAAATTATATGACATGGGAAGCAATTACAAAGTTCAAACTTAATAGGTTTTGAATCAAATAGCTCAAGATAGAGTAATAGAAAAATGCTCCTGAAATAAAATCTTAAATCTCAATAGACCATAAATGATATTGCAATGTTCTCATTATTTTAGCAGATTTGTAAAAGAGTAAAGAGAGTGTTAAATATTTTTCCATTAGATAGTAAAGACCTGCTAGTACAAAAGAAGAGAGCAACTTTTTAAGCCATAATTTTATCTATTATTGTTCAAGTAAATTTTCCTTCATTTTGCATATAAGTGGATGATGGAGTAGAAAACACTGATGAACTTTGATTTGAGAATTTGAGAGATTATAGGTACAAGTTTCAATGGAAAATCAAAGCATGAAGAACATTCCCTTTCAATGGGACAATTGTTGCTGAAATCTATCTAGATTGTTAAGGAGAAAATATATGAGTCTTTCTTTGAGAGGGATTAATATAAGCCCACAAGATTAGGGCATGACTTCTCTCAAGGAATGTATTAGTTTTCTTGGTACCTATTTAAAATGCATGGAATGCTACACTATATATGTCTAAAGCATTCATGCACTGCTTTTGTACTCCTTGTAGGCCTTTTGAATCTCCATGTATATGATGATCCTAAATGGAATGTAGTTCTCAAACAAGTACAGGACATGATTTAAGCAATGAGTTCCACCAATTAATAAATCATTAAGCCTATAGAATATATAAGAAATTTAAATATAACCAAAACAATCCTTCATTTTGATAAAAAAATATTGCTATGTAGTTTCTTTTTTGAGCACTACAAGATGATTTTTATCTTTTTAATAGGAACCATTCTTCTTCTAGTTCCATAATGTCTATATACTATCATGTATATACTTATGCTTCCCACTTGATTATACAATTGTCACTACCATACCCACTTATCATTAAAACTTGATGACCAATGTCAAATTGAAGATCCAAATTATCACTTTGTTAGCATCTAAAAAGGAAATTTGTCCCAACCTAACCTTGATAATCCAAACATCGTTGACAATTTAAATGTTAAAACTATTTTGAATAGTCAAGATCACAAGAATTCAAAGAAAGCAAACCTCTTTAGGTTGATATCAAGACAATAGAGCTTTGTTTTAGTTTAGCCTACCTTTCTATAGTTACTTTTGGCAAGCACTTTTATAAGGTTTGAACATGTTAAGGAAATCAGATAGACACCTTAATATTTATGATATTGTATTATTTTCCACTAAATTGCATCCTTGTATTTTTATATACATGGAAAGCATTACTATGAGCCTAAGGCAAATGATAGTAGTGTGGCATATAGAGAAAAAAACAACACATATCTTAACCATTCCATATTAATGTCCTTGATATCAAACACATAAGCATACCAATGAATGTGTCTCTATTTTAATGTCCTTAACATCTATTAGAAATATATGTCCATTCAAGGTTGCCTACCTACGATTTTCCTTGGCAACCTGATAAAATATAGTGAATCTTTGATGGTGAACCATGTCCTAATGGATAGTGCTAAGTTATGTGCTAAAAATCAATAAAAAATCCAATTAAATAGCAATTTCTCATGGTTATTGAGATTGTGATTGTATATGCATAAAAATGGTCATATCATTTAATCCTGGCATTTAATTAAATATTTATTATTTAATTAATTTCTTTCTTAATTCCTCTACATATAAATAAATTTAATTTATTTATTTATATCGTTCACCTACTTTATTCTTCCACTTTAAATTAAATAAATTCGTTTTGTTTAATTACCACTTTCTTAAGTCCACTTAATTAATTAAATAAATATCATTGTTTATTTAAATTAATCATCACATTTAAGTTTAATTAAATCTTTGATTTAATTGAATTTAATTCTCTTTCTTCTAAATCAAATATTAATTAAATATTCTTATTTAATTAATTCCACATGTCACTTTCCAAATCTTAATTATATTTAATTAAGAATCTTCCATTTTCTCCAAATCTTATTTAAATATTTTATTTAATTAAGAATCTTCCATTTTTTCCAAATCTTAATTAAATATTTTACTTAATTAAGAAAATCTTTCATGTCACCAATAAATGAATAATGGATTTAATAAATTCATTATTTATCTTCAAAATCTTTTCTCAATCTCACAAAAAGATGATTTTTACAATTCATCTTTATCATCTTTCCACATGTCACTTTCCAAATCTTAATTAATTTTATTTAATTAAAAATCTTCCATTTTCTCCAAATCTTAATTAAATATTTTATTTAATTAAGAATCTTCCATTTTCTCCAAATATTTTATTTAATTAAGAAAATCTTCCATATCACCAATAAATGAATAATGAATTTAATAAATTCATTATTTATCTTCAAAATCTTTTCTCAATCTCACAAAAAGATGATTTTTAGAATTCATCTTTATCATCTCTCATGAAAGAGGAAATAAACCTTCTTTTCTATCTTCCATCTAATTTTCTCTCCATCATTTTCATCTTACACCATTCGATCTACTAGGAATTTTCACAGCCATTGATCATCTGCAACTAATCAGAAGCTTTTGAAAACTCTATAAATACCCCTGCAAATCTAAGCATTGGTTCTATTAGAGCTTAGTTGCATTTAGGTGATTAGCATTTTAGCATTGTCATTATCAGCTTTAGCATTCATAGCATCTCGTAATCTTACATTCTAGTTTCTTTAACATCAATCATGTTTAGTTTAAGCATGTTAATCACATAGTAATATAGCATGCGTTCAATCATCATCTTCAATCTCGTTCTCTAGGAAGACTGTTTGTTGAGCCTAGCACAGGATTTGAGAGCAAGCTAGAATCAATGAATACACTGGAGATTAAAGGACAATGGAACGTCTTTGAAGCATAAACAGAGCTTTCTTTCTCTTCCTTTATTTTATGCTTTGATTTAAAGTTTCATTGGTGTGTTTGATTCACTTTTAATCTACATTTGATATACATAAAATCACACACACATTTCTAGCACCCACCGCGGGGCCAGGCCCTATTTTTAATATCTACTTGCAGGTTTTTTTATTTATTTTTGGCAGGTTGTTGTGTTCAGGAAGTTGGTTTTTTTGAAAAATTCGTGTTTTAGTGCATCTGCAGGTTCTTCTAGTGCATCCAGGTCTTCTTTCAACACTTTTGCAGGTGTTTTAGCACATCTAGGAACTGTTCTGGTGCATTCAAGGAATCTTTTAGTGCATAGAGTGGTGCATATAGTGGCGCATATAGTTAGTTGAATTTCATTAAAAATTGTAAAATCAAAATCAAAAATAAAAATAAAATCAAATCAAAAAGTGCAATAAAATAGATAGTGAAAATCTAGCAAATAGATGCTATTTGTATTTAGCTAGTTCTCCATCTATTAGCTCATGTTCTGCATTAGCTTTTTAGCCATCATTCATGCATATTTTCGCCATCATCCTAGGGAATCAGCATCATAATGCCATCATTTTCCTAGAGCGATAACGTCTTACCATGGCTTGATCATTTTACATATCTATTTCAGCAAGTTGTGTCTATTGGGGGCAAACGTTGACAATAATGGGGGCAATAAACTTTTAGGTTCCCTAGATACAGCAAGACAAGGACATCAACAGTTTCACAATCATAAGCGCACAAACAATCAAATCCTGCAAACAACATCCAATCATTGATTTGTATCACACCAGTTATCAACAAATTTCATATCATGACTCATATCTGGATGATCTAAATCTGAATAATGTTTGGAATATCAGTAGCATAACTTTGGACAGTGGTTGTTTGATTTTTCGATATCATCTCTCTGGAGCACACTCGATGATGTACTGAACTAGAGTGGTGAGGAAAGAGAATGATTTTTCTTTGTCTGCTATCTTAAGAATTAACTATTAGTATGGTGCAAATTTGTCACGAGACATCGTTTATAAAACGTATCATTGATGACATTTCCGAATTTGCATCAGAAAGTGGTTAATCTATGTCTGTTTATGCAAGAAATACTCAGGTCATCTTGGTTCAATTATACCTTGATGCTTATGTTCACTTGCTATATCAAATATCATGAAAGTTGTACTCAAGTCATCATTGGTGCGAATTTACCTTTTGATGCTTGTACATACTTCCAACATTTTAAAATGCTTTGTGATGATTCAAGAAAGCTTACAATTGGCTCAACAAACGGATGGTCTTGTTTAAGTTGCATTTCATTTAGATCATTGTACATATTTGCATAATGGATTCGTGTCAAGGGTTTCAAAGGCTAAATCAAGACATCAATGGCTGTTATGTCTCTTTGGATAGTTTGTGGAGGACATTTGGACATTCATCTTCATATCATCTTCATACCATTCTATCATTTATCCATTTCATATCATTGATCATTATCATTTCATATTTCACATTCATGTCATATGCATTATCATTTCATTTATCATTTCATGTCATTCATTCATCCATCAGTATTCATTTCAAATCATTCATTATCATTTTCCTTTATCATCTTCATTGATCATTATCATTTTATTATCATCTTCATTGTCACTTCATTATCGTTTCATGAGGTCCATTTCATTTATCATGTCATTCATCATTTCATCGTCATCTCATATCAACTAAGCATTCCTATTTATTATCATATTTATCATCTCATGTCATTTATCATCTTCCTTACCATTTCATTATCATTATTATCCATACATTCATACATTTCCATTTTCACATTATTACATACATTTTCATAACATTTCATATCATATATCATATCATTTCAACACGTTGCATTTTTATCATCATCATCATATAAATATCATATCAAATCATCTTGCATATCATGTTAGTCATCAAATCATTAAAATGCATATCAAAATCCATATCACATCATGCAAAAATAATCACATCATCAAAAATCATCGTCGTTGCATATCATCGCTAGTCAAAAATAATACAAATGTCCAATGTCTAATGAAGCTAAAAAGTCCAAAGAGAGATACAGGAGATATGACCAAAATAACATGCATGCTCCAAAAATAATATACATCAAGATGTGTGAATGAATCAATAATGAGTCTCATAACTCTAACTGCTAGTGCCCCCTGATGTAGCTGGCCTCTGTGGTGGAAATCCACTGCCTCCTGCACCTCCTGCCCCAAGATTTCTGTGTGGTCCCGACACACCTCGACTGTGCAAAGGTCAATCAAAATCTCTCTATCAATGACTCATATCATGCGATTTATCTATCAATGCCTCATATCATGCAATCATGCCCTCTATCTTTTAGAATATCAAATCAATCTATCAATCGTCATTTACTATTTGTTTTTGTTTTTCAATGAAAGAAAATTTATCAGACATCAAATCAAATCTTTACTATCTATCTTCATCAAGATGGATTTATCAGACATCAAACCAAATCTTTACTATCTATCTTCATCAAGATGGATTTATCAGACATCAAATGAAATATTTACTATCTATCTTCATCACAATGGATTTATCAGACATCACATCATTTTCCTATTTGTAGTTCAACCGCGAATACAAATATGTTTCTATCATTACTATTTGTTTTCTTTTCAGGAAGCAAATTTATCAAAAATCCACTCATCTTTACTATTTTTTTTCTCTTCAGAAAGAAAATTTATCAACAATCAAATAATTACTATTTGTTCATCAATGGAAGCAAATTTATCAGACATCACAATCAATCCTTATTATCTGTTTTCTCTTCAGGAAGCAAATTTATCAGTTGTCAAATCTACTATTTGTTTTTCTTTTCAGAAAGCAAATTTATTAGTTATTCTATCAATTCAATCAAAAGCAACATGATGATAAGCAAAATTCACTCATCTTTTGACTAGAAAAAGTCTTGAAAAAAAAATAAAAAATCATCATCATTTCATCATTTCCATCAAAAGGGGTGTCATTTCAATAGGGGCATCTTTATACATCATTTTTCGAGAGCTAAATCATTGAATCAACGTTGACGTTAGAATTTCATCATCAAATCATTTTTTTTCAAAAATTGTCAAAACTCATATCATCATTCATGATTTACCTCCCGAGGGGGCATACATCAATATCCGTCAGATTTTTCGATCAGGGGCAAATTTTTCAAAAGCAGGAATAGGCAAATTTTTCAAAAGCATAAATATTTTTCTTTGAAGCAATGTGTTTTCACACATCACTTCAAAGAGGGGAAAAATGTATATGCATAAAAATGGTCATATCATTTAATCCTGGCATTTAATTAAATATTTATTATATAATTAATTTCTTTCTTAATTCCTCTACATATAAATAAATTTAATTTATTTATTTATATCGTTCACCTACTTTATTCTTCCACTTTAAATTAAATAAATTCTTTTTATTTAATTACCACTTTCTTAAGTCCACTTAATTAATTACATAAATATCATTGTTTATTTAAATTAATTATCACATTTAAGTTTAATTAAATATTTGATTTAATTGAATTTAATTCCCTTTCTTCTAAATCAAATATTAATTAAATATTATTATTTAATTAATTTCACATGTCACTTTCCAAATCTTAATTAAATATTTTATTTAATTAAGAATCTTCCATTTTCTCCAAATCTTAATTAAATATTTTATTTAATTAAAAATCTTCCATTTTCTTCAAATGTCACCAATAAATGAATAATGAATTTAATAAATTCATTATTTGTCTTCAAAATCTTTTCTCAATCTCGCAAAAAGATGATTTTTACAATTCATCTTTATCATCTTTCCACATGTCACTTTCCAAATCTTAATTAAATATTTTATTTAATTAAGAATCTTCCATTTTCTCCAAATTTAATTAAGAAAATTTTTCATGTCACCAATAAATGAATAATGAATTTAATAAATTCATCATTTATCTTCAAAATCTTTTCTCAATCTCACAAAAAGATAATTTTTACAATTCATCTTTATCATCTCTCATGAAAGAGGAAATAAATCTTCTTTTCTATCTTCCATCTGATTTTCTCTCCATCCTTTTCATCTTACACCATTCGATCTGCCAGGAATTTTCACAGCCATTGATCATCTGTAGCCAATTAGAAGCTTTCGAAAACTCTATAAATATCCCTGCAAATCCAAGCATTTGTTCTATTAGAGATTAGTTGCATTCAGGCGATTAGCATTTTAGCATTGTCATTATCAGCTTTAGCATTCATAGCATTTCGTAATCTTACACTCTAGTTTCTTTAACAACAATCATGTTTAGTTTAAGCATGTTAATTACATAGTAATAACATGCGTTCAATCATCATCTTCAATCTCGTTCTTTAGGAAGACCGTAACTTGTTGAGCCTAGCACAGGATCTAAGAGCAAGCTGGAATCAATGAATACACTGGAGATTAAAGGACAATGGAACATCTTTGAAGCATAAACAGAGTTTTCTTTCTCTTCCTTTATTTTATGCTTTGATTTAAAGTTTCATTTGTGTGTTTGATTCACTTTTAATCTACATTTGATATACATAAAATCATGCACACAGTGATCATCCCCCTACTCATGCACAAACTACCAACAAAGATACTACATTGCATATCACTCAAGCTTGGGAGGACCTAAGAGCTTACTAGAGGAACAATAGCTCCTTGAGATCCCTCATCAATCATTTGCATGGTGGAATGCAAGGAGAAAAGTGTCATGTAAAAGGATTAGTACTATTATGATGATTTGCTTTAAACTACTATTATTAACCATTTTAAGGAATCATTTAGAGATTGAGACACCATAAATTGGAAAAGGGCTTCATTATATTATTCATCAACAATGCCTTACATCAAACATGATATACATTCATAGGCTTTGGTTGCTATAGGGTTATGCACATCCAATGCTTTTATGCAAAACACATTCTCATATTAATGTACTACTAACATAGCTAACTTTTCTCTATCACCCTCTATAGTAGTCTATATACCTCCTCTCTCTCTTTTACTATTTCCATTTGCCTTATATAGCCCTTTAGTGTCATTTAAATGGACAAGATTTGTACTTGGAGCAATAACTAGGATTGAGTCATTCACACTTTGATGG
This sequence comes from Sequoia sempervirens, assembly GCA_007258455.2. Taxonomy (NCBI): domain Eukaryota; kingdom Viridiplantae; phylum Streptophyta; class Pinopsida; order Cupressales; family Cupressaceae; genus Sequoia; species Sequoia sempervirens. Next base: position 375,791,934 of record VDFB02075321.1, on the reverse strand, counting down.
GGTTGACTTTCTTAATTTGGGTTCGAGTTGTTCTACCATGTGGCCATTGTGTGTACAAATCATCACTACCTTGGCACAAGGTCTATCTACTCGATAGAGCATCACTTCTTCCTTCGGGTCACTACCTAGCTAGTGCTCATTCTCCATCGATCACATGTCCTAACGGCCAATGCTCAATTTTGTGCTAAAAATCAATGAAAAAACCTAATTAAATAGTGATTTTGCATGGATATGGTTTTACAAAAGGTTGGTTGGGCAATTTTTTCACAATTTTTGCATGATTTTTTGTGATATTTACACAATTTTTTAATGATTTAAACCCTTAAAATCATTGAAAATCATGATTGCTTAAATCGAAATTTTTTGGGGAAAAATCATTTCAGCTGAAGCTTTTTTTAAAATTGGGATTTTTGCTATTTTTTGAGGATTTATGCTTCTATGTATTGAATAATTAAATTAAAAGGTGTTATAAAGTGAATTTGGGGGGAATATTAAAAAGGGTACTTTATAAAGTCACTTTATTTTATTTTATGAGCGAGAAAAGTGAAAAGCATATTTAAGTGGAGTTGAGCCTCATTTTGCACTATGCTTGTTTATTTTCTCTAATTGATACTCTCGGATTTTTTCAAGTTTTTGGCTCTAAGACGAAAACCCTAGGGCGACTAAGTTCGATGGTGAGACTAATCCACCCTAACTGGTCAGGTTGGAGGGATCATACAGATCATTTACTGGTGTGCGACATTGTCAAATTTGTGGGTCTTATTTGGAGACAAATTTGCAAAGTAACGATATATATTTCTTGCACTATTCAAGGATAAGTTTCAGTAATAGGTTCAGACTCTCCTTGGGTGAAGTTTTGATTTATATTTGAGGGGAAATCAAGTAATTATTCTATTTGTGGTTTTATCTTGTTGGGTTGTGCTTTTCCCTTGCAAATGTCATACACTAATGATATATTTTAAGGCAGTTTGAATGATTGTGAGCTATCAACATAACTTCTACAGGCTGCGCCTAGCATGGAAGGTTGTGGGTTTAATGTGAGAGTTCCACCATTGTTTACAGTGCACATTTTAGCCAACCGTGACCCCTATTTTCTCTCACGTCATTGTTGCTGAATGTTCCATGGACAATATTCTTATTTGCTGACAACAAGGTAGCCACATGGGACTGCAAATAGGAGCCTGCACGTCTGCCATTTTATCTTTGGCATCCAACATCTGAGAGGAGATGATGCTGGGAATTTGGTGTTAATCTCCATAGGGAAGCATCAAATGTAGTACTGTTGCTAGCAAAAATATGAGCGACGAGAAATTCTGAAGCAGTTCGACCTGTGTGGAATGCATTTCTAGGTTAGAATTTGTAATAAGATCACTCTAAATATTTGATTATGAATGCTATGTATTTCAATAGATATGTGATGTTTCCATATGTTGTAAATGATGTTTTAGCTTTCATAATATTGAATAGAGTGTATATTCTTATTGTATGTGCAAATCATAATATGCATATTACCTTGTGAGCAAAGTTCTGAAACCCTCCAAATACAAAACCATAGCAACTATTTGATAAACTGTCTACATGTGTCAAACTTTGAAAATCGTTTGACAAAAGTATGAGGAACTAGAGAGCTCTTTTATAGTAGATATTTGATTGTACACTCTTAATTATACTTTATAGATTGGATATTAATTGACTATTGTTGATTTTTTATTGTGAATCTATACTTGGATTGTTGCCATTATTGTACTTGTACTATATTTTACCATTGATCATATTGTAATTCATTGTAATTCGTGGGATTGTGATATAATATTTTCAATTGATATATGTGACTTATAACTAGAACTACAATTGTAATAAAATTTTGATGTGGTTGTATTCCTATTCGGGATACACAAATTACTTAATATTGTTAAAAGTATTAAAAAATTGTGTCATTTTTTTGGGTTGTTACAATGAGAGGTAGATAGATCCACCCTCATATGACTAAGAGTGCATTTCTTGATTCTCCTCTTCCTCTTGCAAGTGTGGTTCCACTTTGTAGATGTATTCCCACAAGGTTGTCATTTTTCTATTTTCATTTTATATCTTTGTTGTTGGTAATATGCTTCAACATATGCTTGCTCTTTTTTTATCTCATCCAATGTATATCTTAATCTTTGCATTTCTAAAAGCATTACTCTTGGAATGTTGATTTTTGTATGCATTCTAGCTCAAAGTGCCATCCATAACACTATCTACAATTTGCATGAGGGCAAGATACAACTCAATGCTCCATTTGGAAAATATGGTAGAAAACATAAGGACTTTGAGACCATACATGAGTCTATTGTATATAGGTGGTACAAGGAATGTTTATATGAAAAGTGTCATTGTTGTAGCATGTAAATTTGTAGAAAACTAAAAAAGTATCAATCATTTTCTTTTGAAAGTATACTTCGAAGATTTCCACCCAAAATCTTAAAAATGTATAACATGGTTTTGATGGGTTCCTTAAAAATTGATGTTCCAACAAACAATGTTGGAATTGGTTGTCATTGATGTCGAGGGAGTATGAGAGATTGTTAGAATTTTGTCATTGATGTAAAAGAGAATGAAGGAGACTAATGTCAGTGATGTCAAAGGCAAAAGATTAGAAGATCGTAATAGAAAAGATCTTGGAAATGATGTGGAAACACACTCATTAAGAATACATCATTTAGTGAAGAGGTGTGATTTATTTTCAAAGGTTTTAAATGGTTAATAAATTTTGTGTTTCTTTGTTAAGAGATGTCTCCCTTCATAGAGGCAAGTAGATATAAAAAAGAGAAAGAAATGTGGAAAGAAGTGTGGAGAAAAAGAAGATATGTTATACAAGCACAAGAAGATTTGAATTCAAAGGCACCCATTAAGGAGAAATAAAAAAGAAGAAAGAAAAAGTGTTCAAAGGAAACAATTAGTCTTAACAAAAAAGACATCCTTTTAAAGAGATCTCTTTTCAAAGAGATGCAACTCTTCATTGAGATGTAAAGATATTAATAGAGTTTATGGAAAGTAAGATAGAGATGTGTGTGGAATAGAAAGGAAGATCTATTAGTTGAGAGAGAAGTGTGGAGGACAAAAAAACATATTATTATGGATATGTGTGAAAAGGAAAAAAATGTTATTTAAGAGGAGTCGTGACTGTTTGAAGGGTCATTATGAAAGGATGTATCTCTTCATAGAGTCACAAAGATATAAAAAGGAAGTAATAAATGTGTGGTGAATGAGTGTGTGTGAGATGTGAGAAGATTAAATAAGAGTAGGAAAGAAAAGTGTGTAAAGATAAAAAAATAATTAAATAAAGATTAGTTTTAACCAAGTCACAAGGGTACGGTGAAGGGTTGTGTCTCATGATGAGACAATATATATATATATATATATATATATATATATATATATATATATATATATAAGAGAAGACATTTCATGAGATGAAGTGTGTGTGAAAGTTTTATCATTCAAGAGTGAGTGAGGAATAAAAGAGAGAAGGTTTTATCATTCAAAGAAGAAGTGTATGGAATTATAACATGTAGGATAAAGTAACTAAGAGGAATATAGAAGAATGCAGTGAATGAATATTAATCGAAGGTTTGGTAAAGAATAGTCAAGAGAAATTTTGAAGAGCTATGACCATTAAAGAAATTATATATATATAAGAAAGATAAAAGAGAAAGGAAACAATTAAGACAAAATAACAAAATAATAAAGAGAAGACCAAATTTTTTTTAAGGAAACAAGGGGGGAATAATTAAGAAAGGAACAGAATAATTGAAACAAAAATAAGCCTTCAAAAATATCAAATAAAATTAAGGAAACTAAAACTTGGAAAAATGAAAAAGGAACAATCAAGGGAAAATTTTGAAAAAAGAACTAAAGAATTACAATAAACAAAAATGAAAACAATAAATAAAGAACAATAAGGGAAAAATTTGAAAAAAGGCAAGGAGGGAGAGATGAAAAAATTAACGAGAGGGAAGGGTCAAAAACCGGATCAAAATCTAATGACAACAAAACAAGACATAAGACATGGGAAGGAAAAAGAGGAAGAGAAGAAACATAAGACATGGGAAGGAAAGAAAGAACAAAGCCCACAAGAGACAAAAAGAAACCATTAATAAAAGGATAAACCCGATCCAAGGTCACCAGAGCACTAGAAAAGAGGGCATGAAGACAAAATGGAAGGGAAGGGAACGAGACAGAGGGGGGAGGGGGCAACACAGGACTATCTAGAAGAAGGGGGATGGTGGGATCTTAGGTTAGATAGCAAAGGATGCCAAGATTGACTCAACCTCCACCCCTAATCACGGTTAAGGTTTGAGGGGTGATTATTGGTTTCAATGGCTTCTTTGAGTTTCCTTTTAAAGAAATCACTACTGTATTTGACTACAAATTCCGACGAATGTTTGGTGACATATTGACAAAATATTGCTGACTTACCAATGCAACACTAATTTAAATTTCGTCATTGTATTTTTGTCGCTTTAACGACCAATTTTTATGTCGAAACCATGACCTAGCATCATCAGTCAGTGCCATGAAAAATGTTGGCGGTGTCCGTTGCAAAATCAACGTAACAAAAAATCATAAAACGTTGTAGAATGCCCATTTGAAATCATTGAAAAAACACCAAATGTCCGTCCATTTTACGACGAGGTGGAGCAAACCATCATTGTCATTACGACAAAAACTACGTCATGTGTACAAAAACCTCATCACAATTTTTTTGGTTCATCGGGCTATGTTCGTCGAAATTGCGACGAAACCCTACAGTTTTTTAAAAAAAATTATTCGTTAAAACATCTTCCCTCCCTAACACGGTTATATGTATGGGTTTTTTTCTTTGCATGAATAATTTGGCCAATGTATCTTTCGGTATGTCACTCTAACAAGTATGAATTCAATGTGCCTATGCCGATATTGTACAATGTGCTTCCTCATTCACGTAGGCCATTCCTACAATGTTTTTTTCGGTGAAGCTTGCTAGTTGTTGTGCTGATAAATTGTATTGTGCCAATATAAACATAAAACATGATCAGGGTGACATAGATACTGCTTGGCCGATATGTTATATCTCTTCAATTTGAAATGTGTGAACAATGGGTCTTGGATACATATAGTGAGTAAATAGCTTATAAGAACAATGGTAGAAGACTTAGCAATGAAGACTTGGGAAAAAACTGCCATAGAAATTGTTGGATACGTCTCACATGACCTGCAATAATGCAAGTCCCAAAGCATATGGGCATAGTGTTGAAAACCCACACATGGAAACTAGTGACCCAAATTGTGTCTTAAGGTTGTGGAATCCCTACAAAAACCCTCATTAACCAATCAAAAAGTAAACAATTGTCTACTAATTTGAAAGGATTAATCACAAAATTGGTTTTAATAGTTGAGACAAGTGTTAATGAAAAAATGGAAGACTTATGGTAAAATTTCAAATATGTGAAGATCTCCTTGGGAAAAAATCTAATAGTCACCTTCTTCTCTCATAGTGAAATAAAGTAAAATATGTTCTTAACATTTTACAGGCAAAAGTTAGCGTAAAGACAACATACAACTATGTTGATGCCATCATTGAACTACACACCAAGCTCATGAATCAAAACAAGTATTGTTCCCACAACGTATGAAGCCCACCTGATTACAATTGAGTTCAAATAGAAATTAAATCCACAACTAATGATTTCCAAACAATACATTCTATTTTTGGTCAGTTGTGTGTGTGAGAGAGCAAGAAAGTGAGTATGTGTGTGAGAGAGAGAGAGAGAAGGTCACTTTTGTGATGGATCTCTAGCAAAATATGTGTGTGCTTTCTCATATGATACATGGGCGAATAAAAATAACAGTTAAACCCAAACCAAAAACCAAACCAACAACATATAATACATAACTACATATTAATTCTATCCAATGAAATTATTTTATCATCAATGCATGAAGCACATGATAGCCGATTACTAGGAGCAATCCATCCACTCACTTATTCCATTGGTCACTAAATAAGAGAATCATCTATAAAATTGCTACCCAGATTGAAAGGCGCCCCTCATATGGATCAAATGGCATGTAAGCAACTAGAGATGATTATTGGGAGCAACTGCAAAATCAATAACCTACCAAACAATGTCATGATATCATCACTAACTACTCATCACATAGTGAATTGTGGATGATTTTAGCATTAACCACATAATTACAATATTTGTATGTTTAATGATTTAATACCAACTATGTTACAAGGCTCTCTCCTAGAACCCTCATACCTAGACCTAGTTCGAACCACATACCAGTCTCAATCCAATTCTTGTGCTGAAATGGTTGGGCTCTTCTCTTTTGTTTCTGCGCTATATGAGTACATCCCAAGTTTTTCTAACCCAAACTCGTATATCCCTAGACGCAGGATGCATCAATGGATAGCTTCCCCTACAAAAGCTGTCATCTAGGGTAACATATGAGATGTGTTAAAAAGTAAAATAAGTAAAAAGCGTAACATATTGAAGCAAAGAGAACTAATGAAAATTGCATAAGCTTAAAAGTGTAGCATAATGAAATATTGAAAATTGCATTACCTTATTGAGCTTCTCTTTGTTTCGAGAATATTTTAATATTCTCTACTTAACATGGCCAACCACATGACGGTGGAAGATCATTTGGCTCCTCCCCCCCCTCACATCACTCTCAATTCCCCATACCCAATCATATAACATTAATCATTCATTCATCCATTAATAACATATGACATTCATTCATTCATCCATTAATAACATATAACATTCATTCTTTCAATTTTTACATATTATCAAAAATATGGTTGTCATAATATGATTACAATCACTTTTTTTTTGTTTCTTTTTTGCAGCTAAAAAAAGAAGTGGAGTATCATTTTCTAAATCATCTTCCCCCCTTCAATTGTTCTTCCCTCTGCTCATGATCTTAATGTATGCCTAGTTGTGTACGCATGATGTGGAGGCCGCTGCAAGGGGGGGTCTTTTGCAATAACAAAGAAATGTTAAATTGATATGTTTTATTATTGTTGTTACAAGTATTTTCTTAATTAAAAGAACATCAGAGCGGTGCTCTTTACCTGATGGGGCCACATCATGTTCCTAATCTTGTCTTATAGCCTCATGCTCAACATGTTGAACACCCTCTAAATCCTTTGGAGTTGAAACACGAAAGGTTACATTAATTAATACACCAATTGCAATTAATATGTTTAAAACAACATTAGAGTGGTCCTCTTTACCTAATGGGGCCACATCATGTTCCTGATCTTGTCTAGCCTGATCATGCTCTACATGCTCTAAATTTGAAACATGAAAGGTTACATTAATTAATACACCAATTGCAATTAAAGATGTTTAATTGTATTAATCCATACTACATTTTGTATAGCACATGAATGTACATCGAGTACCGGGATGCACACCATGACCTTCATCTGCAGGTTGTGCTTCACCCTCACCAGGCTGCATTCCAATGTCATGTGCAGTATTATCATTGCTTGCCTATTTAAAACAAATAGGCACATAATTACTTTATGGTGGAAATTAATATTGAATAGATTGCACAAGTATTTAATTTTAAATAAACTTCATTGAGTTTATTTACCTATGTGTCAGATGCAGTGGAAGCTTGTGTTTTCCCAGTCAAGAGTCTTAGGCATTCAGCCACGGCTCCATAGCCTTGCTGGAAGGAAATCTTCAAGTCCTCTTTTGTGGGCACTTTGTTGAATTCAGAGCCTTGCATTTTTGCATAAGATCATGAATTTTGTTTCTATGGTGTGATAAAACCAAAATTGTTTGCAATTTATTATTTGGATGCAATATTTCATTTATTGATACTTACAATTTGTGTGGCTAATTTAATATAACCACCAAAGGCAAGTTTGTGCTGACTGTATTTTTCTAGTCTTACATTTGTTGCCTTCGATGTGTCAAGCAACCTATGAATAGTTTGAAATATGTTAGATTATGTAAAAAGTAAGAGTAATTAGTATATAATTACATTTTTGATAGTATCACATACCTTCCTTGGCCCGGTGGTGTCTTTCCTTTTTTCTTCAGCCTTCTCCTTTCCATCCAACACCAGGTCCTTCCACTCCCTCTTCAGAATCATGGGGGGACGCTCGTACTTTTTGTTCTTCTCTAAATGAGACCTATATTGGTCCATCACATACTTTAGATAGGTACCAACTTTCTTAAGGACCTTGGTTCGGTTGAAAGTGTTATTACCGAACAACAAAACTAAACGATTAATGAGCTCATCTTTTAAATCTTTATTTTGGGAATTCTACCATATACATATGGTGGGCTCAAAGATCTCCAATGTAATATCATTTAGATGTTTATAAAAAATATTATTTCCTGCAAAATGATCATGGGATCATTAGTCTAAAAAGAGTGATCAATAAGTAAATTTTAATTGGATTATATATAATAATAATTAAAACATTTTAAAGTACTTAGGACCCTTTATGGGAATGAAATCCTCAGTCACCACAAATGTGACTGACAATGTTCCCGTACTAGTAATACGGGAAGATCTAGGAAACACTGCTAAAACATCACCAGTACTAGTGGTCTTTGCATCCCCAGGTACATGTCTTGACACATGTTCTGGCATGTGTTCGCTGACAGAGGGTGCACTACCCGATGTTTTCATGCTATGTGTTTTTGACATTTCATTCAAAAATATAGGCACAGATGATGGGGTCAAATGATGTGATGTATGCGCAGGAAGATCAGGATCGACACTTGTACCAACCCCTACTCCTTGGGCAACACCTGCAGTACCCTGATCATGGCCAACAACATCATGAGGACGCAAAAAATCCTGTAAAAAAAAACATATTTTAGTCCATGACATAAAAGAGTACAAAATATAAAACCATGAATGAACTTATGTTATAATTAAAGATCTCATGACAACTTACTTGCAAGTTTCGTGCTCTCTCAGTCAATATTTTAACCCTTTCTCTTATCTCATTTGTTTGAGGCACTATGAATAACAACTGAAGGATTTCTTCATTGCATTTTTTTGGGTCTTCCTTATCATATCCAGAGGGTTTGAGGAATATGTGATGTCATCATCACATAATAGTGACTACACCTCCCTATGGATGCTCTCCTCTATTGTTGGTGCCTTTCCCCGATCATCCGACTACGACAAGAATATTAAAAACATTATCGAAATTAACCCAATAAACTTATGAAGAAAATATAATAATAAAACATTTTGCTCGTATCTAATTTGTACAATTACAATGAGGTAAACCTGTCATATCGTAATCTGTGCTCTGGGCCAGAGCCTTCCCCCTACGATCAATGTCCCCCTATGACAAAAATTAAATATAAAAAAACATTACCGAAATGAAACCAATAAACTTACAAAAAAAATATAATAATAAAATGGTATATTGGAGTCATTAATTGGAGGTTGGGTAAAATGGTGTATAGTACGTACCACCCCCATAGTAACTATGTTTGTATCTATGCGATTCAAATTGTAATCAATTAGCAACTCTTCCCTTGTAGTTATTGATTTTATTGCATATACAAATACATGGTTTCCCTCGTGTGCCTCAAATATGCAATTGGGTTGCTTATTTGTTGACCCAGGTCATGTACTATTTATAAACCCTGCAATATTCCCTGATGCTTTTGGTCTTCCGTTAATGTACATAGCCACTCCTTTATTTTAATCCTTATCTTTTAGCTGTATATAATTTGCTGATACTGCATACCTACGCATACTTCATGTATATCGAACCAACTACATCCAATCTTTGTAACTGTAACAGGGTAAAACATACTCCATCAATTTAGTAACTTTTTCGTAACAAACCTTTATGTCGTCCATGCAAAATAGGCCCAAACCATGTAATGATAATGGTGCTATGCGATATATCCTCTTGTTGACACAAAAATCAGTGTTCATTGGAGGAAGTTCCTTGGGTACCCATTGTTTCCATAGATGTTTGTACCTCAAGGGAACCTCGATGTTGCCTATTCTCTCATCATCATAAGAACATGACCCCTCTTCAGCAAGAAAAAATTCCATGCATTTACAAAATTTTCTTCTATTCTTTTGACCTCTAGTTGATCTCCCTATTTTAGACCTACTACATGTCTCTCTTTCCTCTTCTCTTCTTGAATTCCCCTCATTCAAGGAAGACAGATCTAACAAATACCTATTTGGTGGTACTTGCACTCATAAGGATTTTGGATGAAGTTCTTTCATGGTGAGGTGATACCAAAATATGGGGTTGGAGGATTAAAAACCAAGGTTGTCACTACTAGTCAAATGCATGTGGAGGTAACAATAGTTGTGAATGTATGAATAAACCTTGTAAGGGTCTGATGATCAAAGATCACTTGGTAAGTGATTCGAGGGACAATTTTTCAGTGAAAATTGAAGTGTTCCCAATACTCTAGATTTCAGCTTCATCAGAAAGAGAACGACGTCATGATTCCAACGCAACTTGAACGGGGCGAAAAGGACTCCATTTGTGCAAGTTACGGCCAGTCAAACTTCCAGTCAAACAGGCTTCAGGGGCATCCATAAGGCAAAAAAATAATCATCTCAAAAATCGACGGAACTGGTGTCATCGAGAAGAGCTCGTCGAGACGATTCTGATGACGTTCGTTTCGTCAAAATCCGATGTCGTATGCTCGAGTTAGAAGCAGTCAAACTTCAGTCAACTTGGAGGGTACAGATGATGACATCATCATGCTGATGTGTCAGTCCATACTGTACAGATTTTACATGGACGAATCTCGGCATGACAAGTGGCAGTCCAGTCAGCACACATCATCGGACACGTGGCGGCATCGTCGGCAACGCAGTCAGCGTACGGATTTGCACAGTCAGCACTTGTCGGCATACACGTCGGATTGCCGGATTGTTCGGGCGAATCATACCCTGACACGTGTCCTCCGGGTTTGGGCGAGTTCATTTTTTCGTTTCAACAAAATTTCTTTCGGCTCGAACCCGTGACCTGGTTCAGCCCGAAACGGCCGGTAACCGTTGCGCCAAAGTTAGCCGTCAAATCTGAAGATAGGGCCGGTTGGTTTTGATGTTTAAAATAGGCGGGTATGGTTGTAAAGCGAGGCCGGCGGGGTTGGAACCGCCGACCCCACGGCCACCAAAAGTTCTTTTCACCGTTGAACCACCGAACCATCCGCATACATATAAGGAGCTCGGTTGGCTTTTTATGGTAATTAAAGCCGAAACCTTAACCAAATGGCTTTTTAAGCCACAAACAAACATAACTATCTCTAACCATAAAACTAAAAGGCCCCTAGAAAAAAAATGCATTGTTATACGAATCCATAGGGGGAGTTATGCATTTAATGAAGTGGTTAAGCCTAATTAGGCAAATTTTATGTATAAAAAGAGGGGTAATAGGCCTTGTTTTGCCAAGTCCAGGTGGTGAGAATGAGAGAATGCTCGAGAGAAGATTGTAATTGTTCCTGTACGTCGAAGTTATGCTGTGATATCGATGTGCTTGAAGGGAATGATGCTGTCGCAATTGTAACTGATTTTGGAGTATAATCGGATCGGTCACTCCGTTGGAGAGGGGCCCAGAGACGTAGTCCTTAGGGACGAACTCCGTTATCAATTGTGTTTGTCTCCTCTTATCTTCTCTCTTTCTTTTCAGTTCATTATCTTGGCATTTATATTATGTTCATTTATTCAGTTGAGCATTTTATTATGTAATCATTTAAGTTAAGCATTGTATTAAGTGATCTTTTACGTTACGCATTCTGTAAGCAATTTGTCCTAGATCCTAAATAGATCAAGTTGGTATCAGAGCTTTGTGTGTGGCTAGTATTGCATAAATTGAATGCTAACAAGATCCAGGTTGCAACGAGGTGAAGGAGAACTTGAAGAATATAATCCAGAGATCAGAAGACGAAGAGCTAATCCACCGTCACAGATGGAAGCGAAAGAAGGTGGACAAAGTTCAGAGCTCAGTGTCAAGGATTTCCAAAAGCTATTTCTTGACATGAAGGCAATGGTGGACGAACTTTATGCAGAAAAGAAGAAGAGCGAAAAGGGAGGTTCTTCAAAGCACAAGAAGCAGGAAGATCAGAAAGACACAGAGGAGAAAGCTCCAGAAACTCCTTCTCCTCCATCTTCTCCCTCTTCTTCTTCTCCTCCCTCTTCTCCTCCTTCTCCTTCTCCTTCTTCTAATGTAAATCCATTTAAGAGCAAATCTAAGCCTGTTATTAAGCTAGATGTAAAATTTGAGTTACCTAAATACTGTGGGGAGTTAAATGCTGAGAAGTTAGATGATTGGGTCCAACAAGTAGAAGTGTACTGTAGGATTCAAGGCCTAGTAGAAGATGCTTCTAGGATTCAATTAGCCACTCTCCGGTTGGGAGGTACAGCTCTCACCTGTGGGAGAGTAAGACTCGGGAAGAAATTGCTCGCCATGGTCAAGTTAATATGTCTTGGATGGAGTTTGTTGCTGCCCTTAGGAAACAATTCTATCCTTTAGGTTACATGCAACAGTTAACCATGAATTGGAAAACCTTTAGGCAAGGTAAGGGGCAGTCTGTCCAGGATTATACTCATGAGTTTAGAAAATGGGCCATTGCTCTAAATGTTCCCTTGTATACCCAAGACACATTACTTAAGTATATTGGTGGTTTACATTCTTACCTTAGGCACACTATTTTGATGTTGAGTCCCAACAATCTAGACGAGGTGTCTGTTCAAGCTACTCATTTAGAGTCAAGGGGTAAGAACACTTTTAGTGATAACTTTTCCAAGAAGCCATCTAAGTTCGAGGGTAAGTCTAAAGGGAAAGAAAAAGACAAAGATAAAGGAAAAGGGAAGAAGACAGCTACAACTAAGAAAGAGGGTGAGAAACCCACATGCTCTCATTGCAAGAAAGAGGGGCATGATGATTCAAGATGTTGGAAGCTTCATCCTGAGTTGAGGCCGAAAAGATATGGAGGTAATGAAGGCAAGCAGAAGACTACTGCAGTGATTCAACAGGATCTTGGTTCTGACTCCGGAGATGAGACAAAGATTGTTGCTACCGGAATCCAAGGTAAAGGGAAAGGTATATCTCTCTCTTCTGATGCAAGTTTTTCTAATGCCAGTGCAAGTACAAGTAAAGAATCTTCTCCTAAGGTTGATAAGCAAAGAAATGAATTGTTTCACATTCGTGTTGTAACAAAACACACTAAGGTTGATACTCTATTTGATACGGGTTCACAAGTCAACTTAATATCTGAAGAAGTTGTAAAGAAACTTAATTTGACTACAACACCTCATCCGAAACCATATCCACTAAGATGGGTTTGCAATGATGCTCAACTACAAGTAACTAAACAATGTAAATTGAGATTTGCTATCACTGCAAACTTTGTAGATGAGGTAGAAGTAGATGTAGTTCCTTTGGATATTTGTGGGCTTGTGTTGGGAAGTCCTTATCTTTATGACATAAAAGCAATCTTTTATAGGGGGAAGAATAAGTATCATCTTTTTAAAGATGGGGTAGAATACATTGTACGGGCACATAAGGTGAAGACTAATCTTACACTAGTTAATGCTGGTCAAATGAAGAGGTTGGTCAACTCAAGTAAAAACTTTGTATTGATGCTTGTAAAAGCCAAAGAAGATGATAAATCTGAGGTATTCAGTCAAACTTGGGAAGATCATGTAAGTCATGTAAAGAAAGTCTTTGATGTATTGAGAAAAGAAAAACTCTATGTAAAGATGTCTAAATGTGAATTTGCTAAGACATCCTTAGTGTACTTAGGCTATGTCGTAGGGAGTGGTCAATTGAAAGTAGACCCTGCGAAGGTTGAAGCTATTGTAAACTGGCCTAAGCCAAGTACAGTCACAGAGGTCAGAAGTTTCCTAGGTGCAGTTCAATACTGGAGAAAGTTTATTGCAAATTTCTCTTATATAGCATCACCATTGCATGCATTAACCAGTACAAGAGCAACTTTTCAGTGGGGAGGTCCACAACAGAAGGCTTTCGACACTTTGAAGGGAAAGTTGAGCACCGCACCAGTTTTGGCCTTACCGGATCTACATCAACCATTTGAGATCGAGACAGATGCGAGTGGGTTTGCCATGTGAGCAATACTCATGCAAGGAGGTAAACCAGTTTTCTACCACTCTGAAACTTTTTCAGGAGCAGTAAGTAACTATCCCACTTATGATAAAGAACTTTATGCTTTAGTTCAGAGTGTTAAAAAATGGAAACATTACATAATGGGAAAGAAACTGTAATCCACACTGATCACCAGCCACTTCAGTATTTGCACTCACAATCTAAACTGCAACAAAGTAGGAACTTTCGGTGGATGGGTTTTTCAACAGTTTCATTTGGTTATTAAGTATAAGAAAGGTACCCATAACAAAGTAGCAGACATGCTCTCTAGGCCTCCTATGATGAATGCTTTGATAATCCTTCAGAATAGTTCTATGGTTCATGAAAGTTTTCAGGAACAATATGCTAATGATGAGAACTTTAAGGATATCTATGCTGCTTTAATGAATGGTAAACATGTAGAAGAGAAAGATTATTATGTGCAGGATAAACTGTTATATCACTTGGGTAAATTATGTGTTCCAAAAGATGAACAAGCACAGGTTATTAGAGAAGCACATACCTCATTGATTGCGGGACACTTTGGGGTAAACAAAACATTGACTGTTGCAAAATGTTTATTGGCCTCATTATGCAAGCTTCGTATATTAGAGGTTGTGTTATGTGTGCAACTAGTAAGCCTAGTGAGGAAGTTGGGTTTGTACACCTCTACACGTACCTTCTAAAATCCATGGGAAAGTGTGTCAATGGACTTTGTTGGGGAGTTACCTATGTCTAGGAAGGGACATATTATTTGTATGTAGTAGTTGATCGGTTGACAAAATGTGTATTTTGATGCCTTGTAAGCAGTCACTGCTGAACTGACAACTCATATGTACTTTCAATTTGTATGGGTTCATTTTGGGTTACCTACTTCTATTGTATCGGATCGAGATTCTCGATTCTTGGGGGAATTTTGGTCAACTTTGTGGGGACTCATGGACACCAAACTGAAGAAGAGTACAGCCTTCCATCCACAGACCGACGGACAAACAGAGGTTGTAAACAGGACAGTTGTGCATCTACTCAAAGGGTATTGCAGCAAGCATCCTAAGTTGTGGGATGAGAGTCTTCATTATGTGCAACATGCCTACAACCATGCAACACACTCTTCTACTAAGAGGTCTCCTTTTGAGACATGCTTTGGTTATGTGCCCAAGACACCGATGGATTTTGCTTTTGGTAAAAATTATGTTGAAGATGGACGCCATGATGCAGAGAAGGCTTTGAAGTTCATCCGGAAAGTCCAAGCAATTCATCAGGCAGTGGAAGCACAGTTGAAACAGAGCCAAGCAAAATACAAGGTTCGCCATGACAAGCATCGCACTGATCATCATTTTCAGGTTGGAGACAGAGTTTGGTTACATATCAATAAGGAAAGGATGCAAGGTGAAGGTAAAAAGCTTAAGCCAATTAGGTATGGTCCTTTTGAGATCCTTGAGAAGATTGGTACTAATGCCTTCCGCCTCAATCTTCCTCCATACATGCATATTTACTCGGTTGTCAATGTTGAGAATTTGAAACTGTATGAGCCTCCAATGATCCTAGATGAAGTCACAGAAATTCAAGTTCCATCAGTTGATGACCTTTCACCAGAGTACATGTCAAAGTTGCCAGAAGATGTTATTCTTGACAGGAATGTCAGAACTTCACGAAGAGGAGATGTTGAGTACCTCAGAGTGGGCCTGAAGGGGATGCATCCAAGCAAAGAAAGATGGATGGAGATTGGTAAAGTGAGGGAACTTTACCCTCACATACTTTCTAAGTAATCAAGCTTTCAGAGGTCCAAAAGCTCTCCAGTGGGGAGGCTTGATCCGGGGGACAATTTTTCAGTGAAAATTGAAGTGTTCCCAATACTCTAGATTTCAGCTTCATCAGAAAGAGAACGACGTCCTGATTCCAACGCAACTTGAACAGGGCGAAAAGGACTCCATTTGTGCAAGTTACGGCCAGTCAAACTTCCAGTCAAACAGGGTTTAGGGGCATCCAGAAGGCAAAAAAAATAATCATCTCAAAAATCGACGGAACCGGCGTCATCAAGAAGAGCTCGTCGAGACGATTCCGATGACGTTCGTTTCGTCAAAATCCGATGTCATATGCTCGAGTTAGAAGCAGTCAAACTTCAGTCAACTTGGAGGGTACAGATGATGATGTCATCATGCTGACGTGTCAGTCCGTACTGTACGGATTTTACATGGACGAATCCCAGCATGACAAGTGGCAGTCCAGTTAGCACACGTCATCAGACACGTGGCGACATCGTCGGCAACGCAGTCAGCGTACGGATTTGCACAGTCAACACTTGTCGGCATACACGTCGGATTGTCGGATTGTTCGGGCGAATCATACCCTGACACATGTCCTCCGGGTTTGGGCGAGTTCATTTTTTCGTTTCAACAAAATTTCTTTCGGCTCGAACCCGTGACCTGGTTCAGCTCGAAACGGCCGGTAACCGTTGCGCCAAAGTTAGTCGTCAAATCTGAAGATAGGGCCGGTTGGTTTTGATGTTTAAAATAGGCGGGTATGGTTGTAAAGCGAGGCCGGCGGGGTTGGAACCGCCGACCCTGCGGCCACCAAAAGTTCTTTTCACCGTTGAACCACCGAACCGTCCGCATACATATAAGGAGCTCGGTTGGCTTTTTATGGTAATTAAAGCCGAAACCTTAACCAAATGGCTTTTTAAGCCACAAACAAACATAACTATCTCTAACCATAAAACTAAAAGGCCCCTAGAAAAAAAATGCATTGTTATACGAATCCATAGGGGGAGTTATGCATTTAATGAAGTGGTTAAGCCTAATTAGGCAAATTTTATGTATAAAAAGAGGGGTAATAGGCCTTGTTTTGCCAAGTCCAGGTGGTGAGAACGAGAGAATGCTCGAGAGAAGATTGTAATTGTTCTTGTACGTCGAAGTTATGCTGTGATATCGATGTGCTTGAAGGGAATGATGCTGTCGCAATTGTAACTGATTTTGGAGTATAATCGGATCGGTCACTCCGTTGGAGAGGGGCCCAGAGACGTAGTCCTTAGGGACGAACTCCGTTATCAATTGTGTTTGTCTCCTCTTATCTTCTCTCTTTCTTTTCAGTTCATTATCTTGGCATTTATATTATGTTCATTTATTCAGTTGAGCATTTTATTATGTAATCATTTAAGTTAAGCATTGTATTAAGTGATCTTTTACGTTACGCATTATGTAAGCAATTTGTCCTAGATCCTATATAGATCAGTAAGCATGGGAATGGTTTGTAGGGTCACCAACCTTATGTTTTGAAGACTTGGGTTTTGGGAACATCTAGAGGAGTCACTGTCTTGTTTCTTGGAGGTTGATTGGGTTAGTTGGTGGAAGGTTTCTATTACTTTTTGTACCTATCTATGAAATTTTTGGACCACCTTCCTCGAAGAAAATAGTCCCTCTGAGCTAGTACTGGTGTCTAGTTAGTTAGTCTATGAAATTTTTTGGACCACCTTTGATGTGAAATAGCCCCTCATGCAACCATCCTTTCAGTCTATTTCTAAATGGACAAACCCCTTGCCTTTAATGATTAAGCTCCACAGGTTTCTACCCCTATGGTTTATTGGGTCCCCCAAATAAAATAATAAAAGATGGGCCCTACTCAGAAGAACCCCAAAATGTATCAGAGTTTCTTTCTTTCTTAAGAATCCAGTTAAAGAGGCTAATTGGGTCCCTCCCTATCCAACAATCCTTCACCATTTTCTAGACACCCACAGCATCTTCGAACCATTTATACTCTTCTAGAACTTGAAAAAAAAAATCCACTTTCGTTAGTGTTCTCTTTCAGGCTTTCCGTAGTGCTGGAATTTTTACTGTTCTTTTTGGAGGTTTGGTTGAGTCAGTGAAATATTCAGAAGTTTTTAATGGCTCCTTGTCTTTTTTTCATCTATTGTACTGGTGCAAGAGCACCTTGGCATAATTAGGCCTCTATGAAGCAATGTTTTGAAATTTGATTCAATTTTATTGTTTCTACTTTGTAAATCATGTTATTAGATTCCTGTTTCATATATTTAAGGTCATGTTGAGGTCATTTGGTGTTTATTAATTCCAAAAGTGCAAAAATGAAAATAATGTAAAAAGTTGTCAACTTAATCAAAAAGGCAATATTAAGAGATGAAGAGTCATTAGGGTCGGTTAGAGGCAGTTAGAAGGCTAAAAGTTGGTTTTTTTTCCTTTAAAAAGGCTCTTGTATCTTTTAGAACTTAAAGAGTGGTTGAATAAAGAATAAGTTCAAGGAAAATATCTGATTTTTAATCATTTTTCTTCAAAAATCTTGCATTTCCAGTCATTGTATGGAATTGTACAGCCTTGAAGGCATGGTAGAATGGTTGGATATGGCAATAATCTCAATCAACTTCCTGTTACATCAAATTTCATGCATTTTAGTTAAGATTTGTGTGAGTTATTGTGGATTTACTTCAGACTGCTAAAACCCTCAGTTAGGGTAAGCAGAGACAAAAATAATTATGTTTCTCCTTTATTAATTGGTGGAATCTTTTGGTTTCTTGTGAGATTATTCTACTATGAATTTTCTTTCATGTTTCAGTGGATTTAGGGAAAAATCTTAAAGATAATATGCAAGGGAATGAAGTTTCTTGACTGAAAAACTATGTGTATAGTCTATGAACAGAGTAATTATGAAGGTTAAGCCCTTAGGGTTTTGTGAAAATACTTTGTAAACAGACTTTGATGCTTTGAAGAGCATATACCAGTCGAACTAAACATGTCCCAAGCACTGGAAAAGTGTACTTTGGTCAGGAGTTAGTAAAGCAACAAACCCTTATGCAAATCATGCCTAATTAGGCCTAAATATGTATGAGACAACAATATTTGAAGCTTGTGTTGAAAAAGTTTTGATACCTGTTTTGAATATGTTTTAGATCTGCAAGGATGGAATTGAAAAGTGTGGATAGACTTATGTAATAGTGCTTAGATTGTGAATGAATCCCTGAGAAATAGGTTGGCAGACCTACAAGCATTGCAAACAAGGTATGAAGGAACCAGTGACAGTAAGAACTTTAAGGGCTTTTGACAATTAAGTGTGAGTTCTTGGTTGTTTTGGTTAAGAGATTACCAAAGTATAATTTGATCTCATTTGATATAAGGTTTGGTGTAAGCATGAAGTTAAAAAGTCTATTTCTTTGACTGATCTGTCTAATAATAGCCCTATTTTGGAGACTAAAATGAAAGTACAATATACAATTTTGTTAAATTGTCAAGAATAAAGGATGGGAGATGGTTTGCATTTGTTTGAAGTGAAATGGAATGGAAATTGTGTGGTCTATATTAGCCTAAATACTGCTTTGGGTCATATTACTTTATGTTGAGTTGAAATTGTGAAGTTTAGGACAATCATAAAGAGATTTAATGGTAAAATGAAAGGGTGAACTAGGTAATTGTTTTTTTTTATCAAGATAAAGTTGACTAAGGTGTTTGAAGGTCTAGAAATGGTTTGGAACTCTAAAGAAAAAGTTGAGTGTTTGTGTTGAGTTTTGTGAAGGGAAATATAGTTGAATAAGTGTGTCAAAAGAAGGAAAGTTCAAGATTGTTTGTGACTTGTCAAATGAGATTGTGTGAATTTGTTTCCTTCCTCTGACTCTACATAATGTACTTCTATATGTTCTCTTATGGATAGGTACTAAGCATTTTTCATTGCACTCACAGACCATGTATTGTTTTCAATCCCTTTGATCATTTGTGGACCTCAATATGTAAATTTATTTCATCGAAGTTTAGAAATTTGAACCCTAGTGAACTTCGTGTGTTGTTATGCGATGAGAATTCCTTTCAATTTTATAGTAGAAAAAATATGCTAAGACAGATACAATAACTACAGTTCACAAGCCAAAAATGGCCACCCAACTGATTGAACATCTCAAAGCTTTGTTGTTCAAACTAACCAGACACCAGTACTAGGTAGTACTTGGGTTTTTCAATGGGACATTGGCTCGAATTGACCAAAATATAGCATGCAACACCTCGATGGGAACAAACAGAGTCTAAATCACTGTACTTGCAACAAGATTTCTAAATGTGGGGGAAAAATCACTTACAGTCATTGTCCCTTGGTCGATTTTCCCTTTCTGAGTGCCCTCACCTCTCGCTCTAGCTTTCCTCCTGCCAAATGGTTCCTAGTCTTCCTCCTCAACTCAATGGCCTTGCAACACTCGTCCAGTGAAGTCTTGCAACTCTCCACCCAGGGGCTGGATGCGGTGGTTCTCGATGCAACTCTCTAGTTAGGGTCTCATTGCAGTATTTTATGTCATGCTCTTGTGCACGCAGGGCCAAACTTCAAAATATATAGTTTATATAAATCACTATCAACATCTAGTTTATTTTATTTTCACCACAAAATCTCAAGATTTTGTAGCAGGTAAACGCTGAATATATAGTTAGTTTTTTTCTCTTTCTTTATAATTTTAGGTACGTTTTATTTCCTATGACATAATTTGCCGGATATGCGAACCGGCCAGAGATGGCGGTGGATTCTGGGACCGGATGGAGGCCACTTGCTGCAAGGACGAAGACTATTAACGGCGCTCAAAGCGGACTGATGCTTTAGTCGCGGTGCGCGATAAACTGTGGCCGCCAGCCTAAGGTTTCTTTTCCTGTTTGTTTGGTCCCTGTCTTATGACTTATTTTTTTACATTGGTCTATTACAGTAATTGGGAGCATATCTAGTGAATTGATTCTTTCAGTCTCTTTGATTCTTATCCTTGTGCATAATGAGTTTTCTTCTATCCTATGATTCATTGATTGTTGGTTTAAAAAACTCATTACAACTAACATGAATATGAATTATGATGTGGGTGTGAGAAGGGATTGTTGAATATGAAGGAATGATTTAGGAAAGTACTCCTTAATCCAAATAAGTCATTTTCTTGTCATGGAATGTGTTAAGAGACTTTAAAATTAATATATTCAATCTAGCATAGTTAAATGACACATCTAAAGCATACCAAGACATGAGATAATACTATGGCAAGGGAGGTGCTGGTGTGGGTCAGGTGGATAGGAGTGGGAAAACATAGATTACATTGGTACAAAGGGTTCCATTCAACTTACGGAGGGAAATGGATAATTACCTAAGAGGGCTAATGTAAAAGTTAGTTTAAGAAGTTTATATTGTAATTACAAATAAGCAGGAAAATGGATGATGAAATGGTTAAGTATGGGAAATTGTAGAGATAAATATAACACCAAGGGAAGAACACTAGAACTAATTTTAGCACTATGGATTAATCCAAGACTCAAAATTTCACTAAGAGGCATCCCTTACCTCTTAAATTAATTCAATAGGTGGGTTTATCCTCCAATATAGTGTCATTGGTTAGCTTATCATGTGAACTTCCGCTATAAGTAGGATTACCATACACTTTCATAACATGCATGTGTGGTTTCAAAAGGTTTATACATTCTTGTGAATTTGAAAGAAAGGCATGTTTTGAATTTTCCAATAGGTGTTAGGGGTTAATTTGACTTGGTTTTAGCATTAGAGTGATAAACCTTGTGGTTTAGGTTCCATAAAAAAAATATTCTCATTTTTTAGCTTCTTATTATCATCTTTATATTCAATGAGCTTTTTAAAGATCATCTAAATATTCATTGCTAATGAAAATGCACAAATTGATGTGTAATAGATCCAAGGTGAGGCTCAGAGAGCCTCGTCTTTTGAAACCATTAACCAAAGAAATGCTAAGAACAATATATGAAAGAGATGAAGAATAAGGAGACTTGTATTATTAGGAAGGACGAGATGCCTTTATATAGCATGACCTCATGTTTGAGTCTCAAAACCATCCCATATCATCAATGCATGTGTCTAGGCTAACCATGTCAAGTTTCACTCCATACAAGCACAAATTGAAAAAAAATCAATGTTGGCCCCATTCACATGTCACTATGCAGGGTCAACATGAGGAAATGCTATTTTTTTGGGAATGAAATAACCAAAGATATGATCAAATAATATCTAATCATAAATAGTCGTAGAGTAATTAGGATTTGATCATATGGAAATTTCTAGGAGAGCTACAATAGTTGTAACATCATGAATTAATTATGTAATGGCATAAAAATTAAAAACATCATGAATTAATTATGTAACCATATAAGTGAAATATAATTTTGTCAAGAAATCAATATCAAATAGATAATATAATCACATAACTCATACATTTCAATGTCATTGATATTCTTCTTCATCCAACTCTTTGTCTATATCTTCCAATCCAGATTCAACATTGTAAGGATTGGTCATATCATGATCATTGTCATTGATATCAATTTCGATAATGTCATCATCCACACGAATATCATCTTCATGAACATTAAATCCTACATCAGCATGATCTAGTTCCTCTTCTTTGACATCTTCATTAGGCACATCATCAACTAACTGTTGATCCTGATCACCATCTACATCATCTTCTAGTTATTCAGTATCTTCTTCTTCCACCACATTATACTTTACTGGCCTTCCTCTTGTATCATGTCTAACAACAAATGACCAACCCGGTTTACCTAGAACCTCTGAGTAAAATACTTGCTCACATTGGCTTGGAAGAACATATGGCTCATTTCTAGCTAGCTTGATCGACCTTGTATTAACCATGGTAAATCCATTATCATGTTCAATAACAGTTCTCTCGGGATCATTTTCATTCAATCGTAGCCTATACCATTGGACGATGAACAAAACTAATTTGAAGGACTTAAAGTCACACTCAAGTATATCATCCAAAATCCATTAGTATCAATTTTTTGAGACTTTTGGATGTATGTTGCTTCTAGATGAAACATTAGTCACCTGAAAGACTGCAGTTATCCCATAATCACAAGTTTTCTTCGTGTCATCCAACTTTTTGATTCAAATTTTATGACCATTGCACCACATAGACTTGTGGTGTTTCACTTGCAATATGTCAAACATGTAAAAATTATTGCATCGTCAGTTGATAAACATATTTATTCTTGGCCGAATGTATGCAAAGAAAAAAAAACTCAACATATATGCACATCAATATAATTGAAAATAATTAAACAATATGGGTGATTAATATATTTATACGTACCTATTTATCTCTTAAACCATATGCTAAATCAATTTCCCGGGGTGTAACATTGAAATCTCCATTATGATGAGCTTCTTTAACCAATGAAGCCACACCTTCCCATATTAATGCGCGACCGGATTGTTGACATCGTTCAATCCATACCATCATCCAATCAAGATTGTTTGCAACATACAAATGTAGTTCATCCCACTCTCGACCAACTGTATCAAAAAAAAAAATCACAAACAACATATAATTAGTTAATTACCACGGTATACGACCTTAATTTATAATTGATGTACCTGAAAACATAACATCCCACTACCAATGATCTTATTATCTTTCGTTGTTGGATGAATTCAAATTAAAGGAGTATGCACAAAGAATGAATTATGACCTTGAAGGATAAATACACTCTTTTAAGAAAAAGAAAAACCTTAGTGGATACACTCATGTTCCTATACTAGGGGAAGATGTGTTTAAGAACAAAGAAGAAAAAGAAGTAGAGGAGATTATAGAAAATTTCATGGAGTAAGAGAAAAAAAAAAAGGTTGCAAGAAATGGATGATTCATCTGAAGAAGAATCTATGTGAGAAAATGAAGCACAATCACAACAGAGAACAATACAATTGATGAAAGAAAGAAATTATTACAAAAAGAAAAGTGAAAAATCAGATTTGGAAATTACTACCATGAAAGATGCCAAAATGAGGATCACCTCTGGAATAGATACATAGTTGCAGAGTGAATATGAGCAGTTGCAAGAAGAACATCAACAACTAGTAGAAAAGATGAAGGACCTTCAATTTGACACTATGGCAATGATGTTGCACAAGAGATTTACAAACCTGAAGATATGCCTTGATGATTTTTGGCATGTTCACAAAGAGAACTATGAAGCCATTCTTGAGCATGGGAGAGTGAAAAATATATTGGGTACTAAGAGACATGATATCAGGAAGAGTTGGTGTAGATCTCCCCGATCTCTAAGCCACCATTTTCCAATGATGGTGTTTTCGGCATATAGTCAAGAAATCCAAGTTGTCATATCGATCAAAGTGCCTAGGAGAATACATATCGAGCAGACATAGCTCATGGTTTCACCGACGCAAGGGATCATCGACAAGACAAATGATATCGGCGTGAGATCTATCATTCAGAATGAGCTTATGAGTTTCGTTGGTGAAATATATCAGCGAGACATTTATCCTCTCACACCGATGATACAAAGGAAACTACTCATCAGAAAGACAAGCATCATCAGAGTGAAGCCAACAAGTCATACTGAGCAATTATGTCTTACTGGTGAATTACCATTGGTAAGAAGTTCATCGTGTCTCACTGATTAGGCACAAAGAAGCATATCGACAAAACAAGAAGCTATTGGTGTAAGTTCGAAAGGTTCTCCTGATACTCCATGTCATGCCAATGATATCAGCGAGAGTCTTGGTGACATATTCAAGATAGGAGGAATGAACATTGAGGAGACTCGTAGCATCGGAGAAACTACAGAATGTCTTAGCAAAGCATGATCTCTTGCCGATGAAGATGCAAATAGATCAAAAGATCATTAGAGCGAATTTTGGCGACATTTACAAAGATCGAGAGGATAAATTGTGTATTGGTGAGAAATATATTGTGTTTCTCTAACCAATAGGTTGTTTGGTGAACGTTGGCAAAAACCAAATATAAAGAATCGCCCAGAATTCAAATTGTCTTGTTGATACAGGGTACTTGATGTGATAGTGAGAATTTCAAAAAGATTGCGAACTTGTGCTCAGAGCTAAAACATTAATGGCGGCACAAATGCAAAGAGATAGTTGATTTCTTGAATTGAATAGCAATAATTGAAGAAGGTATTGAGCGGAATTCACAACGAAAGAAACAAGAGGAAAGACAAAGAACCAAAGAACCTTGCGGCCGAAGGATTTCAAACAAAATCTGTGAGTTTTCTGCAATTTCATTTTCTAATTTTGTCATTTTAGAAAAAGGTATAATGGAGGGAACGAGCTCAGGGAAAAAAAAAGAAGAAAAAACCAAAGTGAGAGTAGTTGCCCCAAGAGTAAAAAACAGAAAATTGAAGCTGAAAATGAACCAGGGGTAGTTGAAAGAAAATTGAACCAGGACCTAATTGATCAATTACCTGACTCTGGACCTAGGGCCAGGTGCTTTGCGCAGCTCAGCGCTAATGTAGAAAAGTTAGAAGATAGGTGCAAACACATAGGAGATACATGGACCCAAATTAGAGGATATGAGTTATTCATCTTCCATTACCACCGAAGGAACTGGTATGAACTAGTGTGTAACCCCTGGAAATTTAACCTAGGAAAGTTGGTTTGTCCAAATGTGTTTGTAGATGTGGAATTGATAAAAGTGTTAGCTGCCAATTATGACCCCAAGCTAAAAGATATTTGTTACCCTTCTGGAAAACCATTCATACACATATCAAAGGCTACAGTCTATGAGGTTTTCAATTTAGGAGTGTGTGACAAGAAAATTGTGTATGAGGAACTGGACAGAGAATTCTGGAGATTGGATACTGTGTACAAGGGTTGGAGGCTACCATTGCATAGATGTAAGAAGGATGGAAACTCGGCCCCATTAGATGATGGTGATGTTCCCCCATTTCATGTCGACCTATTTGAACCATACCTAAAGTACACCTATTTCTCAGTGTTCCAAGTGCTAGGGGTGGATGCCCTTGAATACATGTCAATTGTGCTGATGGTGATAGAAGTAGATGTCCAATGCCTCTCGACCTTTTGATTATGCCACACATTTTTTCAATGAACTTGATGCAAGATTGATGGTGGTAAGGAATGGCTCCCCTATTTTGCATTTGAGGAATTATTCAATCCTGATGCATATGATTCTTTACTATGGGTAAGAATTGAAGATGTGGCCTAATAAGCTAAGGGTTTCACAATTTGATAAAGAGGGGCGGTTGTTTTCGGTATAAATTTGGACTACTATTTGGGACAGTAGATTTGCCAATTCATGCTTCATACATTTTGAAGAATATTTTGTGAAGCCATTAGATAAATTGTATAATCACCCTTATGAATATTTGTTGTCTGATGAGATAAAAAGGTTCCTCAGACCCAAGGAATTTAATGGGCCTATTAATCACAATTGGGGAGACTGGTACTGTTTGGAAGATGCAACAATGATCAAGATATATGGATTTGAGGATGCACCCTTTATTCTTCCAAAAATAGTACCTGACAGAATTGCATATCTTAAGATTTCCAGGCAATTAGATTATTCAGATTTCATGAATTTAAGCTCTTTTGGAAAATAGGCATTTATGCCTAGCACACTTTGTTTCAGTGATTTCACTGTGTTGGCAAGGGAGGGATATGATTTGGTTTTGAATAAATTGTTGCAATATAACATGAAGAAAGGTCCACCTCGAAAAGGATTCAATCCAGAGGGGTATATCAACTTTTCAAGGGACAAAATAAACTTGGGTGGGTATGATCATATACCCTATCAATATGATGATTTGATCATAAATATGGAAGAGGAGGAAGCAAAAAGAGTGGTTGATGAGTAAAAAAGAGGATTTCCAGATGTTGGGATGCTATCTTTAGAGGAGGAAACACCTGGTGATAACAAGCCTCACAACACAACTGACAAAATCTCTAGATCAAGAACTCAAGTTTACAAATGTCCTCCCAGGGAGATAGAAGTTGAAGAAAGTTCAAATACAGATGCAAGACATATTTTATATAGATCATTCGTAGTTGATGATGAATTTGTAAAAACTCCAGAGTTTAAGGCTTTCTTGTATAAGCAAAAAGGGAAACAAATAAAATAATCAGTTGGAAATATAACACCAATTAATGAAGGACAGTTGTTGGGTAACCTAAAAACAACTGTGGATAAAGAAATGGAAGATATGACTCTTGAGAAGGGGAGAAAGATGCTAGAAGATGCAGGAGTCATGATTTTTCCCGGGTTAGATTTGAATTATGCCTTAGTCTTTAATAGTTTCTTGAAGAACAATAATGCCACATATACACCCAACCCTGAAGGTGTGATAGAGATATACGTAGGATCCAGGTATGTACAATCCAGATGAAGGGTCGCTCATGATTTGGGCCCTGTATCCACCTCATAGAAAATAAGTTGTGATTGATACTGAAAAGGCATTTGGGAATGTGATGACCTTAAAAGTTAGAGAGGTTGATCCCATAACCACAACAGATATTGGCATTAATGTTGCTAAATTGAATAAAGCACGGATTTAGATGTTCATAAAAGAAAAATAAATGTATAGAATGAAAGATGAAAGATTGCTTAGAGAGAACGATCATTTGAAGGATATGGTGGGAATAACAT
Source organism: Sequoia sempervirens (assembly GCA_007258455.2). Lineage (NCBI taxonomy): Eukaryota > Viridiplantae > Streptophyta > Pinopsida > Cupressales > Cupressaceae > Sequoia > Sequoia sempervirens. Next base: position 375,764,377 of record VDFB02075321.1, on the reverse strand, counting down.
TAGGACCCACAAAGCAATTAACTCAAGGAGGGAGTTCTCATACAAAAGATTAGTGGGTAGGATCAGATGCATATTCATAGGGAAAATATGCCACAGTCACTGCAATGATAAAGAAGAGGTAATCCAACTTGATGACTTTGTTGAGTAAACTTTGGGGAATACATTTGAAAAATTATGCTACAGAATGAGAACATAAGAGGATTGATAGGAGAATCCATGAGAAACTCCAAGAAATAAGTGAAAGAGATATTCCAGATAATGCAACTATTGATATTTCCAATCATTTCATAAAGAGACACAAGGACTTTCAAGAAGAATTGCAGAGGGATGAACAGGGACTGATTGATGCCACTAAGAAGGGATTACCAATGCTATTCGAAGACAAACGAGAATTGAAGGAAAAAGACAAATGGATTAACGAATGTGAATCAATGTTGCAAAAAATTCTGGAGGAAGCTACAAGAGACAATTCAACACTGGACGAGGCTTGTGAGCAGAACAAACGGATGGTGATCATGGAGATAGAAATTCATAATGCACTTGGAGATGCTAACACACATGCACGTTAGGATTACCTTGATCATTTTTCAAAAATCCATTTATGGCTAAATAGAGCCTAACCACTAGTTTATTATTGTTGTTATGCAAAAACATTTCTAAAAGGACGTGTCCTTTCATAGTTTGTTATATTTATACCTATTCTATATGATCAAGGGAAGATAGATAGATAAAAAAAAGAATACTGTACATATTTTTTGTAATGATGTTTTCATCAAAAAGACTCAAATGCATGCATGAAGTTCGATGAAGTTAATGAAGATATATATGAATTTGTGGCTTAGTCTTTGGTATTAGCTATCTGTGGAATTATACAGTTATTTTATTGACTCCATTTTGATGATTTTCTATTGTTCAAATTGGTATATCAAGCATATATTAGTTTTTCAATACACATTTGTTGTATTTGTGTGATGTGATCATTTGGTTCTTTCAAGTAAAGATTATATCCTTATAATCAATCACAGTAACTGGAAAGTATTAATTGGATCAGTAAGAAGAATCAAATAATTAGGGTTGTCATCATGTCTCAAGTAGAGTTGTCAGCCATTTACTTGCACGTTTGTACAAGTTGCAAACTACATTTGTGTGCCGAACAGTTTGAATTATTGCCATCATAGATTACACTTTTCTAGATCATCATTAGACTCCATATACCCAATGAGGGACTGGTCTTACATACTTCATTTTAGTTCATCCATTTTATATTTTACATCTGTTAACTGAACATATTAGGATTAGCCTTGATATTGCTTATACAATCTATACCATAATAAAGATTCAATTATCCACTCCCACTTGCCATTGTGGATAAATTGCTTGAAAAATAAACAAAAATCAAGTTTGCTTCATTCATATAGGTATACCTACCTAGGTCTAGCAACACCTGAAGAGAAGAAGGTCTAAACTATTTGGCCTTGTATGTTACCCTGAAACGTACCAAGAGTTTGGCAACCTCTTGAGGCATTTTTCCTGCGTTTTTGAGAGCTAATAGGGTCTTCTTTATATATATGAAATTTGAATTGTAATATTTGATCATCAACACTTTTTAAGATTTTAATACTTTTCAGCAGCGAAAAACTTATTTTTTGGAGTAATACAATACCAGTACTTTTCTATTTGTGTGTGGAAGATTCTTTCATTTGGACTAGTTCTCTGTTGTTTCTTTTCAAGCAATTGAAGGAAATGTAAAATGTATTATAATTAATCTCCATAACCATCTTATAATTACCTCACTTTCCTCAATCTACCTTTCCCCATCAAGTACTCCCCTTCAAATTTTTAAATGGAGTTGGGATCCCAAATGCGATCTACATGGATCTTTGCTGTGAACTTAGGAAGATATTCAGTTATGTACACCATGGTTTGGTATACCATATATCCCTCCACCATAGAATCCTCAGGATGTGCTCTTTTTCTAACCAAAGCCTTCAAAACTTTCAAGTGCCTTACAACCATCCACATTGACCTTGTGTGTACAGGTCCACACAATTCAATCTCCTTAACTTGGTGTATGAGGTAGTGTTCTTGTGCATTGAAAAATGTCAAAGGTCGACACTTTTGCATTTCACACATTAGACGGGGAATTTTTCTCATCTAATAATTTATACTTCTTTATGTATTTCTTTAGATGACAACCATCTACAAGTGATTCAAGGCGCAAATATATTAACGAGATTTAACAAAAATATACAATATATTACATAACAAGTAAAACAAATGGAAAATATAAGATCTATACAACGAATTGAACAAATATCGCTACTTACCTTGTATTTTCTAAGATCATATATAACTTGCTTGACATTGTTGTCGAAGCTGTCTAGGAGAGATAGAGGTAGAACGTACTGCATCAATTATAAAATGATCTTTTCATTATTTTTCCAAAACTAGTAAACATAATACATTGAAAAGTACATGCAGTATACAAATATATATAAAATATACCATAATAATTACCTTAATGAAGGTATGCCAATCATGCGTTTTCATCCCTAGCCCAAATTCACCTTTCTTTGTTATGATATTATTTATGTTCGTAGCAAATCTTGTGGGAAATCGAATTTTTCATATGAATTCTTTTATAGCATTGCTTTGCTGCTCCATTAATAACTAAGGAAGGGTGCTTATATTAATCTAGTCTCCAATGCTATTTAATTGAATGACAATTTTCATTGCATGATTAGCTTCCTGAATGTCACTACAAATTTTTACAATTTTTTCTTGGTTATGCCCTCCATCCAATATTTTCCATAAAGTTTTTGTTATATTCTTTCCGATATACATTGTATCAAACAAATGCACAATTTTTAGCTGCTCATAGTAGGGCAACCTACTAAATTGTTTGGGATAACTTTTCAGTCCCTGTGGAAGCTAACCATTAATGCCTTGACGACCTTCATGAAGCATATAAGTTAAAAAAATTAACGACAATAATTGTCAATTACAACATGAGTAAACAAAACACAATATAAAAATTTAAATTCCAAACATATCATATATGATAGATAAACAATTTGATATGATGTATAACCTTGACGATTAATTCTATTATATTCCAACTTCCATAGGTGAGGTGTCATTTTTTGTGGTTTTGATGTAGTCTCTTCTTTCCCATTGAATAGATGTTTTTTCAGTAGTTTGATACTTATGATTTATGTGGAGGAAGTTCCTATACTCATCAAACACCTACTTTCCTAAACTTGTTGAATGATGAGATTTCATCTTTGGACCACAAACTAGACATGCAAATTTTCCCTTTGTTTGAAGACCTGCAAGATCATATATAATTGGATTAAATATGTCAATTTTTATAATTATATATAATGAATAGATTATTTAAAAAACATGCATGATATCTACTTCATAAAATTAAATATCGTTAAAGTGCATTCAAATTATAACATACCAAAAAAATGTGTTAGCCCTGGGTCATCATGAATTGTCCATACAAGCATTGCATGGAATTGAAATTGTCTTTGTCCTATTGGTCTAGAGACGTCATACATAGTGACACCATTCCATAACTTTAGTAACTCATCGATAAGAGGCTCGATATATACTTTCATATCTTTAACTTGGTACTTACCTAGTTGAATGAACATAAACATTACATAATTATTATAACCATTTTACTGCAATATATATAAATTAATGTACATGACTATTAAATGAAAAAAATATGTCATTATGCAACAAATAAGACAAATGAGATGCTACTACGTTGAAAAAAATTGATATAAACGAATACCTAGAACATTCATTGCCAACATTATGTGCTCCCTCTTTATTGACATCCATGGAGGAATGTTATCGTTGATAACAAAAATAGGCCACACCGAGTAAATAGATCTCAACTCTCCAAATGGATTGACACCATCCACTACCAATGAAAGCCTGAGATTATGAGGTTCTTCTTTAAAGTGTGTCTATTTTTCCTCCATGTCCCTAAATGCAGAAGCATCCACAGGCATTCGAAGAATGTCATCTCCACTTCTATTTCGTGCATGGTAATCCATAAATTGTGCTAATCTTTTGCACCTAAATAATCATTGCATATGTGGAATAATGGGAATATAATGAAGAACCTTGTGAGGCACCTTTTTTGTTAGTTGATTTGTTCGATATCTACTGATATGACATTCTAGACATTCTATTGCAAATTCATGTTGTTTATGATATATACTATGATCATTAGGACATGCATCTATTGTGTGATACTCCATTCCAATATCTTTCATAATGGCAGATAAATCTCTGTATGAGCGAGGTAAAATATTTGATGGTGGTAACAAAAATTCACCTATCAATCTACAACAAAAAAATAATTTGTTAATATAAAGAATATTAATGGTACATATTTCATCATTTATTTACTAGTCATGAACTAACAACAAAAATAGATGAAAAAAGATGCCATATATGACATACCTTAACATCCGTGAGATTGCTATGTTGGATAAATCATTCATAACCTTCAAGTTCACCAACAACAATACAACAGAGAGAAGAGTTGTTTGGGAGCCTTCATAAAGGGGCTCATATGCCTTCTCAAGTATAGGTAAATCATGAACATCATCAAAGTCATCTCGATCATCATGATTAGTGCCACTAAATGTGTCATGGATCAATGTATTTGTACCATTATCTTCAACTGTGTTTTTAGGCATGATCATCTTCTTCCATAGGATCATTAACTTCATCTTCGATATTCACAGCTCCATGTTCCTTGCAAAACCACATTCTTCCATGATAATCCATATCATGTGCCCTAGGCCCCACCTTTATAATAATGATCGACATAAATAAACCATGATCATGATCAAGTGATTATATATATATATATGTTAAAACAATATAAACATTTACAAATTCAATCAATATAAAGACATATAATGAACAACTTACCAATGGATGATAATCATGCCCCACTTCAACGTAACCATGCTGCCTACAGTGTTTCTCAGCTGTTGTGATTAAAAGTCTTATCGTCTTTAAGCCCTTGCAATTATTGCAAGGATAATAACATTTCCCATCACCCTTTCTTTTCAATCTAGCCCACAATCTAGCAAGTGTCTCTTCATTTTGTTCTGCACGAATATTATCTAACATGATTTTTTTTTACCAAGCTGAATATTTAGATCTTCAAAAAATATCAAACTCACACTCCAATAATTTTCAATCATAGATAGGTAACAAAATCTAATAATTTTGATATTTTGCACCAAATTTTTTTGGCCTATTTAACCTCCACAAACTGTCACAAGTATATAGAAAATTCACAAGTATAGAAAATTCGCAATTATAGCAAAACAATGTCGCAAGTATAGATAAATTATTGAATTCACTTTTATTTATTAAAAAACATTCATTAGGACCCTGATGAACGCTAACCATATACCCGTCAGCCCACAAATTAAAGAGGCTAACCATATGTTGGCCCACAAATTGATGGAAGAGGATGGTTGACTTTAAGTGTATGTCGAAATAGCGACAAAAATCACGGAGCGTCACAATTTCGACGAACGTCGGGCATAAATTTAAAAAAAAAAAGAAAATTTCACATTAAATACATAAGTACCCGATGATACATCTAATTATACATCTTTCATCAGAAAGTTTCGTCATATTTTGTAGTCAAATGAGTTAGTGAATTGTCCTCTTTGAACAAGATTTCAGTGTCTTCCATAAAACTTTGGTGTTTGGTAGACAAGGAGTGGTTGGCTAGGGCCAATTTGAGAACCCGTTTGTATCTAATGTCAACACAGTGTTCCTTGATCCTGGTGCTAAAAGAGTGACCTATTTCCCCTATATAAGGAATGCCACAAGAACAAACTACCTTGTAGAATCTGGAATCGAGAAGGAAGTCCTTGGAGTCTTTAAGGGAGGGGAGACGAATTCTCAAAGTGGAGACAAGCTTGAAAGCACAACGAAGGCCTTTTTGTGGAGGATTCTTGAGATTTTTTGGGATAAACTGGATCATATAAGGGAGGGAAGCAATGGGGAGACCAAACGAGGGGTTAGGATTAGCAATGACATGGAGGCTTGACTTGGCATGGTTAAAGGCTCATGGAATTTTTTTACTCGAGTACCCATTCAATTTGAAGACCTGACGAAGATGGTTTAACTCACAGGGTAAGTGATCATCATCACAAAATTATAAAATTCTTTTAGATTGCATGTATAATTATATTCTTTAACATAGATTGCAGTGATCCCATAAGACATCATTTTTCAAGCTTATAACCAATTAATGTCTTTATATCTATAAATGTGCATTGTTTGAACAACTAAAGAATGTTTCTTGCTTATGATAGAATCTTTAACCCATCTTCCTAATCTACAAGGTAATGAATTCAATTTTTTATTTTTTTTTGTAGTCGTGTCATTAGTTTTATTAGCCATAAACATATAATTTTCAAAAGCCAAATTATACTCATGAAACTTCCCTAAATTTTCCAAATTTATGGCTAACAACATTTTTTTTTTCTTCTAGAGACAATTTTTTTCTATCACCACAAAACAGATCAATGATAAAAAATTTCAACTGCTGAAAACCTACTAAAAAAATATTATTTTTACCCATATTAGCTTGTTTAACTATTGTAGTATCCTCATCAATTTATATTGTTGGGTCGTTACCTGGTAGATTGTTCCCGGTGTCTTAATTTCCCTGCCAAAAGACGAACTACATACAAAACTTTAGTTGCTTTTATCCATGTAGTACCTCTAGTGTCAAAGAAATTTTCTAGTGTATCAACCCATGTACAAATTATATCGTATGGGTCAACAATTTTATCAATTGAGTACATAGCCAGATGTAGTGTGTGGCCTTAGTTGTTCCAACTTAGCATTTTCTATGATGACGTCTTTCATCTCAATATAAAAAATGTAGTAACTTTGTTATAGGTTTCCCAAGGTTCAACATCTTGCATTTCATTATATGCAAAAAAAAAATCTAAATCTATCTCATCAAAATTATTTTAAAAAGATGAGAAAGTTCAAAAGAATAAGAATCTATAGTTAATTCTACAGAATTATTTTCCCAATCATTTTCTTCTTTAGAATCCTTTTGAGCACAACCATTTTCATCCATATATACTGGTTCTTGGAATTCCTTAGCAACATTGATCTCTTCTAGCTAATCTCTTTCTTGCTCTTGCATAACTAAACCGTCTTTTTTAACTTTAGGCATTGTAACACTAGGAGTTTTTGAAGGAATAGAAGAAAAAGATAAGAGTATCAGACTCCTTTTCATCTGAGAATAAACTCTTTCTTCTTTGAACTATTAGTTTTTTTGGGTTGGTTTTACTAGTTCTATTGTTTCTTTCTTCTTCTTATCTGATTCAGATGAGCTATTGTGACCAACTTGTGATTTTCTGATTTTCTTGCTCACTATTTTATTTCTCAAGTTTTTTGGCAACAACATCAGCCATCATTTTTGTTTCATCTGAATCTTGTTTTCTTTTAATTTCATGATTATCATGGGCATCAAGAACTTGAGTGGAATAAATTTTGGTTCTAACCTGAATAGTATTCATTGTTGCTAATTATGTGTGAATGTTTCTAACTTGATATGTTAGGCAAGTTGTGGACCATTCATTGCTGAAGAATTTTTTTTTCTAACTTGGATATTGAAGAATCTATCTTATTTACAATCTCATTTACTAAAAGAATCTTAAATATTTACATAATTACTAACATCTCCTACCATATCATCCAGATTTTCTTGAGATGACATCATCCACTGGGCCTACCAATTTCTCTAGGCCTCAAAATTCTTTTGTTTCTTTCTAATTTTTGTGTGTATTCTAGCCTCATATCTACCCCATAGTTTTCTAACTGAGTTTATGACTATAAAGGACTTGAGGGTAGGCCACCTGCTTGGCTTATAATCAACTAATTCCTTGGATAAACCATTTTCCATTTATAACTCATATGTGGTTTTCTTTTCAGTTCCAACTCTAGGAAGTTTTTCTTTCATCATTTTAGCATGTTCTGTAATTTTTCTATCTTAATACTTTTTCCCTTTTCATTTGGTTTATCTTCTTCTTTAAGAGTTAGAGCCAATTTTTGGCTTACTTGTCTAGCCAATTTATCCATCAAATTTGGATTGTTGCTAAGATCCAATATTCTTGCAAGAGAATACCTTGAAGGGTAAGGATTGATTGATATTTATCTTCTTATTAATGTATAGTAGCTATAAGAAGTGGAGGCTTCTTCAGGATTCTAATCTATAAATGGCTTATAATCAAATTTTGGAAATGTTTAGATAATGAATAAGATTTGGATGAATGTGAGAGATTGGGTCTATTGCTATTGGGACCAATAATATCATACAAATATTACCATTTAGCATGAGATTTAAATATGTTTCACATAACTTAGTCAGTCCTTTTTAAATAGTTGTTACAAATCACATAACATTAATCTACAATTAACACTGAGAAAAGTTGCAATAGTGTTCAAGGTACCCTTATGATGCTCTAGTATCAATGTGAAGGTGTTGTGATGAATATATGTTACCATATAGTAGAAAAACTATTATTTATTCCATATGTTCAAATGATGACTACAATAAAAATTTAAAACCTCTACAACAAGAATAGAATGATTGTGATAACTCAACAAACTTGCAAAAGATTAAATAAAAAAGAGAAATATTTATGATTGGTGCAAGATTTCTTTTACACTTGGGATGCTCCTACATCACTTTGATGTAGATATACAATAAGATAATCACCATGGGTGTTTGTACATTGTCGCAAAGTTACATGATCTTTATATTCATGATATTCTTGATATGCACAAAAGAGGTTTTCTTCAATACACATATCAAGTGTAGATTTTATGCCCATTTAGGAGCACCTCTAAATATGGAAAAGGTTCATATTGATTAATACTTTGGGTTGTGTCATCATACCACTTAAGTTTGGACCTAAATAAATACAAGTATCATGCCATGTAATTTCTATATATTTTCCATATTACATTGTAGATCATGGAAAGATCATTTGAAAGTGGTACCTTCAATTATACATCATTGCATCAAATTCATTCATGAAGTAATACTTATTAAGATTCCAAGAGACAAATATGAGCCAAAGGTGAATTAGTGCCACTTTATATTGGGTTGTATAGGTTCTACGTCCAAAGGAAACTCCATATGAAAGTGAAGGTCTTTATGAAGTATACCAAGAGAAGTTGCAATTAAGAAACAACATAAGAAGAGTAAATCATAAATAAATAACAAATGACCTAACAAAGATCACATCAATCATGAGCAAGCAAAATGAACAAAGACAACAAAACTAGTAAGAAAATAGATTTTCATGCCCAAAAGACTACTTGGGTACCAAAACAAGTTGTGACCTACATCAAATGCCAATCATTCCTCCATAACAAAAAGTAAATATGCAAGAAATTTGGGTAAGAAAAGAAGTTTCTAGTATGACTACATTTTATCATGTGTTTATAATAAGCATGAAGGATTACAACAATGAAGCACACGTTGTTCAAAAACATGTAAAGAAGAACAATCTCATAAAAATGAATGAACTCAAATATGAGGTTTTTTTTGGGATGATGATAACCTTTTAGATGAGGACAATCCAAAAAAGTTGGTTCAATGATTCATGAGCAACCACACACACATATATTGTCTTTTACTTCCTTATTGTATTTACAGGTCTTGGCCTTTTGATTATTGATTATGCCTTGTTTTGTTGTGTTTCACATGCTTATTTCACCATCTATTTGGTCAGATCCTTACTTTATCCCACTTGGGGGGAATTTACTCATTTCTCTTTTTCTTGCTTGATACAATTGCTCCTTTGCTTACTTACATGAGATTTGATGGTCCATATTATTTTTGGTACATGTGGAATTTCCATGGCATTGTCTAATATGCTACATGGCAGCATGCTATATCATTTTTGATACATACAAAATTTCTTTACCTTACTTCTCATTTCATACCTTTCAATTATCTAGATAGTTAGTAGGTTAGTAATTTATGCCCATTTCATCCGTAAAACAAAAATTATTCATTGCACGTTCATTCTCTATTCTGTAGGTTCTCATAGAACACACATATCAAACAATGAACACATGAAAATATCTAACAAAGTCTATTACTTTATATGACATTCGTATTCTTTTTATATTTGAACATTTACTTCATGCATATTTGTAGATGCTTATTTGAAATTTTTTATAAGTTCTTGATTGTAATGTACTACCATTCTATAATTGAAAAATCCATTAAGGGGCAAACCTTTCCCGTCATTCATCCCATTCGTCTCATGCTTCTTTCATAGCAAGGGCAGTAAGGATGCTTGTTTTATGGAATTAGGGCACGTGAGAAACTGTTGATGGGGTATACTTTAAGAAAGGGCTTATATTGAGATTTTTAAATTCTGGCAAATCTTTGTGATAAAACATTGGGAAATCGATTCTATTGACTTTAAAACGTTCTATGAATTTTAACCATAACAAAAGAAAATTATCATACTTTTCTGGCAAACAGTGATCACATAAAAATAAAAATTCTACAGTAATGGTGAGACTTAACAAACCTATTCATTAATGTCTGATTAAGGTAGCATCATTATAAATTGCACAGCTGTGTTTCACGATAATTTTAAGGTAGAGACTTCTAGGGCCCTTAGATCTGGCTCTAGCCTGAATATATTGCTCTTCACAAAATATGGTAATCGGCAACTGTACAGTAAGTGAGTGTGGCATGCAAGTTTGAGATGCTAGCATGGAGTTGTAATACTTGAGACCTGAACAGAGGATTGCATTGTGAGCAATACATCCATTTTCTAGTTGAATGGCATAGGTCAAAGGTACCGATCAGATAAGTAAATGGGCGCCCACGAATGAGGCAGCATGCCAAGAAAAAGAAACATAAACATACTGTAACATATATTTTATAAATTCAAAGAAACATAAACATAATTGCTATATTTACATTAACCAAAAGAAACATAAACAGATACACAAATCAATTTTATACACAACAAACAAGATTTATATATGTCAATTTTTGAAGGCATTTTGTAAAAGAAATGCTCTCCATATACAATTATGATATGTCAATTTTTGGTGGCAAGTCATAAAAGAAATGCTCTCAATATACAATTATGATATAGGTGTATACACAGAATTGTATGTCTCATCTTCCAGATTGATATCAAAAGTGGAGGGGCATGCCTGATTCTCAAAAGTGTCCTGTGAAAAACAAATCCACTCTGAAGTTAGGTTGTCACCAATATCAGAGAAAAACATTTGTTGCCATCTGGTTGAAGAAATCAGAAGAAGGCAGATCAACAGCACATTGGCTATGATCTTCATCTCTCTCCATTTCCAAGAAAGGGTTATTCCAGTGGGGAAATATATCTTCCAAAGAGCTTTGTACAGGGAGAATTTCAGCTTGACCTGGGTGTTGTTGATTGTGAGCAAGAGCAAATGACTTGGAAACAGGAGCTCCATCAGTTGAATCCTCTCCAAATTCAAATATTCCACCATCTTCAGATTCAATTCGAAGAGATACTTTGCAACCACAGAGAAGAGAAATTTCAGATGCTTTCTTGAAGAGACCAGCTTTCCTATCTTCAAACGTCTTCCGTCGTTTGGCTTCATCTCTTCTGTATGTGACCTCCAATTTTCTTCTGCCCATGATGTTTAGCTGTTGCTGCACCAAATTCAAATATTTCTAAAAAAGCATTACTTCGACCCATTTTTAAAGAGAAAAATTTGACCGTTATAAAAACTCTACATCTCAACCTTTATCACTAAATGAAACTGTTAAAACTCAAATTCCATTTTAAAAGTAACTGGATAAGAACACGTAAATTCACAAAAATACCTGCATGTTTGTTAGCTCATTATTAGCTGTAATCTTCCTGTCTTTTTTTCAATATAAAAAACAAAATTTCCCAATTCAAAATAAGCCTTAATTATTTTTTGCAGTCCGACAGAGTGGCCAGATCAGTTATGGGAATCAACTCCCAGAAAGTCGTGTTGTTTTTTTAATTTTCTTTGTGATTTTTAAGGTTAGATGGTGATTCCATACGCTAGGAAGGCAGGTTAACTTCATAGTAAATAGGTCACTCAAATTGATATTTTATATATATATATATAGAGAGAGTTCATATAAATTTGTGATATATATATATATTTTTGATACTTACTGTTGGGTATGGTGTTGTACACCTTGCATAAAATGTTTTTATTCTATTATTGTAAATAATTATTTAGTTGTGATGCACCTTGGTGGTGTGGATAATTACACTAGGTAATTATTTGGTCCCATGTAATGATTGTATTGTAACATTGTATTATTATTTGTAGAAGACATGTGGCAGTAATTTAATATTGGGGAATTAAATATTGTAATAGCTTAGTACCTAATATTAGAAAAGGGGTCAGTGGTTTTGTATTCACATGCTTTTGTGGTACATAGTTTTACCCTACCTCCAGTTGTATTTGTGTGAGCTTGTGTTTATAAAAGCAAATACAATGTAGTGGTTTTAGGTTGGGGGAGGTGAACAGGCTGAGCAAGTTGGCTGTGATTATTGAGTCTTTCTGAATAGTGCATTTGTGAAGCATGGCTTGGGATGTGTGGATTCATGCTTGGACACATGAAAGTGCATTGGAGGGCTTGATGCTTCAGAGGTATTCATTGTAACTCTTGTATTTGCTTATGGTTGATTAATATGATGGAGTATGGATGTTTTAGGAGGCTGGGTTTTTCCCTCTTGAGGGTTTTCCCAGGGTAAATCTTGTGTTATCTTGTGGCTTGTCTATTTGATCTTTGTATTTGACAAACTTGTATGCATGTTTATCTCTCTTGGGTTATGTGGGAAATGATTTGTGATTCTGGGTTTGAATGCTATATTTCCTAACAAGTGGTATCAGAGCTTTCATGGTTGAAGAATTTTTTATTATAAACTTGGTTTGAGAGTTTGCAAAGTTGAAGCCATGGACATGCATGTAGGATCTGAGGCATTACAAGATATGGAACACATGTTGTAGGTGTTTTTATGTAGATTTGGGCTTTTGGGTTGTCAAGATTTGTTGGGTTTATTGCAGATCTGAAGTTTTCCAATGTTGGGTGAAAAAGGGTTTCTTGGTTTGAGTTTTGCATGTGAGGGTTTTGTAGAGGAAATTTCATGAATAACCTTCTGGAACAAAACGAACCTCATGGTTGGATTCAAGTTGGCTAAGAGATGAATTTTGACATAAAATTCGACCTACTTTGAAAAAGTTGAAAAAAAAAGGCAAAATTTTTTTAGCAAAAGGCCCATTTTGCATGTACGGAAAAATAAAATTTTATATCCCTTCCTTGGAAAAATTTTGCAGAAAAATTATGGGTTGGGAGTATTTTTAAAATGTTTAAAATCCTACAAAATAGAAATGAAAAAAAAAATGTTAGAAATATTGAAAATATTTTAAAATAAATTTAAAAATAAAATAAAATGAAAAACTTTAAGTGGGGGGGGGTCTGCTAACCGGCCCACCCACTGTCCGCCGTACCAGCAGCGGCAGCCTGCAACGGCAGGTACTGTCGCTGCCGGCACTATCGGCTATGACCGGTAGTGACCGACCGACAGTCCTTGCCGCTGGCAGCGCCGGCCCCCACCCTAAGGGGTGTAAAAACAAATAAATCGCCATTTACTAAAATTTTCAAACAAAATTTATTCATTAAAATCCGCCATTTTTTCAAATAATTAAGCCATATTTTATACTGTGTCGGGTCTGTACGCAAGGGGAGGGGAAAAGTTTTTATTTTGAAAAATTAAATTAAAATTTATATGGATTTTAAAATCCACCACCCTCCCACCACCAGAGCGCCGCCCGGGCGCCACCACAGAGCCACCAGTAGGGCAGATTGGAGGACTTTTTTTCAAATGAGCATAACTTTCGTCCAGTATGTTAGATTTTCAACTTCTTATAGTCGTTGGAAAGCTAGTTTCGTGCACTACGTTGTGGTACAGGTTTGGTTTTCTGATTTTGTCTTTTTGACATGTTTTTGGAGCCTGAAAGTCAGATGTTCTCATTTGCATGGTTTTGGTCATATCTTTTGCATACGAAATCAAATTTTGGATTTCAAAGATGTGTTGGAGAGAATTTGCAGTGTACTACACAGTGGTTCAGATTATTTATCAATTTGTAGTGCAAGGAATGTTTGGTACTTGTTTGATTGCTTGTAGGAGCTTGAGATTCGAGGTGTGATTGTGTGAGCATCTGAATGAGTCAAGAAGCGAAAACTTGAGGGAGTACATGTTTTTATATGTTGTTTATGATGCTATTGCTGATTATCAGATTGGTGCTTCCTGGTACAGGTTTACAGGTAATTTTCAGAGTTAGGACTTTGATGGTGACAGGTACACAAGTGTCTTCGGTTTTGAGGACATGGTTGGACATGGTTTGAGACTTGGAGTCTCGTATGGGTGATAGTTGAGTGCAGGTTCAATGATGGCTATGGTTATGGTGTCATGGATATGTAGGTAAATTTGATGCATTGGCACGACATGATCATGTAAATGGTGTTTGGTGGTGATATGGTTTGATGTTAGGAGATTGATATTATCTTCTTGATGCTTATTTGGTTCCTTGACTATGATTACTCATTTGTGGACATGGTTGGAAAATCAAATCAGTGGTTGATTTGGTGTTTGAGTCTAGATGTCTACATGGTTATCTTCATTGATATCTTGGTTTGCAGTTACTAATGTGATAATGAGTTTGCATGTTTTAGTGATTGGATCTACGAGTTATGTAGGTGTGTGGGTTGGCCACTCATTCATTTGTAGTGGGATGACTCAAATGTGGACTGTCTATATCCACCAAGTTTGATTCATTGTTGTTGCAGATTTCATTAGTTGGTCTTGTCTGTGGTCATTTGTGCATTGGTATGTTGTTTTTGGAATTGAGAGGATAGATGTTTTGAGTACTTGATTAATCGTTTCATGGGACTTGTAGCATGTGGTTTAATCACGATGTCATGATAGCTTGGTACATTAATTGGTTATACACTTTCAGTGGGAGCTTTTGACAGTGATGACTTGGCGGTGTTGGATTGGTTTGTGATGTTTTGATGGCGGTTGCATGTATCTTCTTGGCTTGGAGATCTTGGTTTACTTGTATGTAACTGACATTGTAGTTGAGTGTGTGTAGACCTGGATGATCTTCATGGAGAGGATGGTTGTCATGATACCATGTGTAGCTCGTATCACAGTTCAGTGGGAGTTGTTGGCAGTGACGTGGATGCATCATTGGTATGGTTATCTTCATGTGATTGGGGATATGTTTTCTTGGCTTAGAGTGTTTGTTATGATGTCATGGTACACTCTTGATTCTAGATTAGAGTTTGGAATTTTACATGTTCTCTTGAGACCAGGATGTATGTTATGGTGGTGCATGTGATCTCCTAGGAGGAGATGTTTAGATCATGTTGTCATGATTGGTTCCTGATTCTGTAGTTGGAACTTTGACATTGATCGTGTGTGAGTCTCTTTGTATTGAGTACATTGATCATTTGTTTGATTACTTCATGATGGTGTTATGTTGCATTTGGAGTTTGGCATGGATTGATCGGTTACAGGTGCTCATGGATACTTAGAGATGTAGGTGATGGTTGGAGTTCTCTTGTGATTAGAGACATTTGCTTGAGACAGTTACTCTTTGGAGGTTTCAACAGGAAGACTGAGGGAGCCTTCACCTAGATATGGACATGAGTTCATGATGGACAAATAGAGGAGATTGTTCTTGGAGTGAGTCATGATGGCTTGGTTATCCTAGAGGAGCATTCTCATTCCCCACTCTTGGTCTACTCGGCAGCTTATGATTTGAGAGGTATTTGCCCATTATATATTTCAAATGTGTTCAGTTTTATGCTTTATCTTTCATAGACATGGATCTTGAGCTATGGATAGTTAGTTCTGGAGGATTCATTTTGAGAGATGTTATGGCATGGTTATCTCCTTGTACATTTGAGTTTATGATATCATTCTTTGATGAGGATTGTTAGGAGATGGTTTATGGGCTGATTTCCAGTTAATGGGGATGGTTATCTATGAGTTTGATCTTCTTGTTTTGAAAGGCTTACATCCATGTTGGCATTGTTACATTGATTTATGTTGTACTTGATCTATGAGATTGAGTGTTATAGATGTTGTTGAGGCTTTTCAGTTGGGGTTGTTTAGGAGATCATACTTGACACAACGGTACACTTTTGAGGCATTGGTAGAAGGACATTATGGTTTACAGGTTTCTCTCTTCATGGTTTCTCCTTGTTTTGGGAGGATGGTGGCAACATGTTGTGAGAGATGTGGCAACATGTTGTGAGAGTTGATGCAACTCTTGGGTTGTATGTGTGGATCATTGCAATTGTTCTTGGTACTTCATGTTTTGATTGACTTATCACACCTTGATGTATAGTGTGGATTGGTAGACTTGATATGCTTTGACATTACCTATGCAGTGGGAGTTCCTGGATATGTATGGTTTTCATTGACAGGTTTTATACAGGGAGCTTGGTTGCAGTTTACAGGTTGCATATGTTCTTGGCATGAGTTTACTGATGTATTGATACCTTGGACGTATGGATGGTTGGATGTATTAGCATGTGTTGTGGATGCTATTTCTGATCATGTGGGTTTTTCACAATTGACAATAGCTTGGTTAGAGCCTTTGTTATCACTTGGATTTGGTGCTTGTGCTCATGGATTGTTGCACCTTCGCCTTGGCATGTTCCTTTTCTTCCATAGGTGGCACATTGGAGGATGAGAGGATTTCTTGCTTGAGATGGTGGTCACTTTGTTCTTATTGCAGGTATCTTGTTGGAGCACAAGAGCATGTTATAGATTCATGTGGTTTCATGGATGGCTATGATGATGTATATCATGCATTGATCCCTTATGCAATGTATACAACAAGTGGGAAAATGTTGGGGTATGGTGTTGTACACCATTGCATAAAATGTTTTTATTCTATTATTGTAAATAATTATTTAGTTGTGATGCACCTTGGTGGTGTGGATAATCACACTAGATAATTATTTGGTCCCATGTAATGATTATATTGTAACATTGTATTACTATTTGTAGAAGACATGTGGCAGTAATTTAATATTGGGGAATTAAATATTGTAACAACTTAGTACCCAATATTAGAAAAGGGGTTAGTGGTTTTGTATTCACATGGTTTTGTGGTACATGGTTTTACCCTACCTCCAGTTGTATTTGTGTGAGCTTGTGTCTATAAAAGCAAACACAATGTAGTGGCTTTAGGTTGGGGGAGGTGAACAGGCTGAGCAGGTTGGCTGTGATTATTGAGTCTTTCTGAAGAGTGCATTTGTGAAACATGGCAGCGATGTGTGGATTCATGCTTGGACACATGAAAGTGCATTGGAGGGCTTGATGCTTCATAGGTATTCATTGTAACTCTTGTATTTGCTTATGGCTGATTAATATGATGGAGTATGGATGCTTTTGGAGGCTGGGTTTTTCCCTCTTGAGGGCTTTCCTAGGGTAAATCTTTTGTTATCTTGTGGCTTGTCTATTTGATCTTTGTATTTGGAAAACTTGTATGCATGTTTATCTCTCTTGAGTTATGTGGGAAATGATTTGTGATTCTGGGTTTGAATGCTATATTTCCTAACACGTACACACTTTTGACTGGAGCTATGAACCAGTGAGGCCACATTTTTTGGGGGACCTAATCCCCATTGTCTTTCCATTAAGCTCTCTGAGACACTATGTGTCAGGGTTCCGTAGGAACCGTCAACAACAGTCGTCGATGGGTGAGCCGACTATGTGCAATGTTCCTAGATTGAACCCCAAACCACCGTCTCATCTCCTTCTTTCGTCTGTCCTGCCTCTCTCTTCCACCTCGGGCCCACAGCTCCTTCCACCTCCTTATCACTCCATGGGAGATCTCCTCCGCAGCTCCTTTCACCTTCTTAGTCCTCCTCCACAGCTCCTTCCACCTCCTTATCACTCCACGAGAGATCTCCTCCGCGGCTCCTTCCTCCTCCTTATCACCTTCCACCTCCTTATCACTCCACGGGAGATCTCCTCCGCAGCCCCTTCCACCTCCTTATCACTCCACGAGAGGGTCTCCTTGTCCCGCCTACTCCTTAGTTCCTCTACATCCTATCCCTCCACCTCCTCTGCTTCCTCCAGCTGGGTGTCCTCCCTTATCCCTCCATTGGCGTCGAATCCTTGTTTCATTGTCTTCTTCCAGCCTTGCACCTGTACTGCTTGCGTCACAGCCTTATCTCCTCTTTGCTCCACGAACCAATCTCTACCCCAAGCCCCGTGGGGTCCAGCGTAGCCTTGAGCACCACTCTGCGTCCTTCTGTCCACCTCGTTCAATGTGCAACATCCATTGTACCTGCAAGCAATGCGTAAGTCTCGAACATGAGACTACCCTTTCAACAGGGCTTGTGACTTGCCGTCACACTGCGAGGTCATCCACAAATTTGTGATATTTTTTATATATATTATATTTTTATATTTTTATTTATTTTATTTTTTATAAATTGTTTCTTATATTTTATATTTTATAAAGTAATAATTCTTCATAACATTCAACTTGATTTAAAAATAAAATATTTTTCTTATAAAATATTTATTATTAATAATACTAATATCTTAGGTACATAATTTTTTAAAATTTTCATGCATATTTTATTTTTAATTATGATTAATAATTCTACATATATTTTCTATATTGCTTTACATTTTCCATATAACTCAAATTATTATTATTTTGTTGAAATGACATTAATATTGGGATAATCTTATTTATTTTATTTTTTATTGTTTGTTAGTTTTTTATGTGTGTCAAACTAACATATTATTTTTCTAATAAATCTATGATTCAAAAAAGAAAATAATTATAATAATCAAATAAAACATATTAAAACTTATATATTTTGCAAAGCCTCCAATAACTATGTTCATGCTAGATTTCATGCCACACAATTTGTTTGATTGTGAAAATGTGACTCAAATCAATAATTTTTGTCTAATAAAATACTAAATTATGGTTTAGGAGGATTTGACTCTCACATAGATGTCACATAGGCACTTTCAATCAAAGATCATTTGATCAAAGGTTCTATAAAATTCTATATAGAAATTTCATTCCATACAAATTAAAATAATATTTTATTTGAGTGAATGCCCTATGAAATCCTATATACCTACCATTTCATATGCTCAAACAATATTTTATTTGTGAGCATATTCAATTTGAATAAAGAAAAAAAAAAGTGAAATAAGTCTCAATATTCTTATTCAACGCAAAAAGAAGAATTGAATGAAGAAATGATTAAAACATATTAGAAAATAAAGAAGGTATGTTTTCAATTCCAATTTTCCAAATTTAATAATTCACTAATTTTATTAATAATTTAAATTTAAATTATTATTTTTAATAATTTTGAATATTAAATTTTTAAAATATATTTAAAGATAATTTTTTTCTTGGTAAAGCCAAATATTCTATTTAAGGAGAGTTAAATTTAAATACATGAGATAGATTTCCAAATAGATGTATCCATCATGGCATGCATTAAAAGCAAAACTTATAGGAGATTTCTATAATACCGCCAAACATTATAAACAAGAAGGCCCAAGCTCCAACCAAGATTCATACGCCCACAACATGCAAGTCTAAACCATTCTACTTGGTCATCATGAATAGGTTCATGAATATGTTGAGATTTATCTTGGGTCAAAGCTCCCCAATCTATAACATTCCAATTACATACCCTTTCACAATCACATTTATCTAAACAATCAACCACCTTATTCCATTATCTAATCAAAGTTTGTATCCAAAAAAAGAATCTACCTAGCCACCAAAGCCAACCTCTAGGAGGTATCTTACAAATTCTTTTTATTTAAAATAGAAACAAGAATCATGGAATCCATTTCACACATAACCGTCCTCTATCCCATCATGCAACTTTCTCTAGTGCCATAAGAATATCCCAAGCCTCCATTTAATTATTGAAATGCAATCCCATATAAGTGGAGAAGAAGACAAATTGATCCATGACTATCATGACCAAATCCACTAATCCAAACAACATTTGGGTTGCCATCCATCACTATTATTTTTTTTAAAATCACAAGGGAGAGGAAACCAATTACCCATCATATTCACTTTCCTAGAGGGTTACACTTTAGGGCCAATCCAAACCTATGAAGCATAGGAAGGGAACAACTCTAAGAAGCTTTCCATGCACACATTAGAAGAGGAAATAGGTTCATCAATATTGAATTTAGCATCAATAGTCTCTTTGAGCACACAATTGATCTTATGCCAAACTTGCATGATTATACTTTGATTATCTTGAAATATTTGATAATTTCACTCCAACCAAATCTACTTGTGATAGGTCGAATATAAGCGTTAGAAAACAAGCAGCAAACTAAAGAGTGCAAATAAACACCAAAACAACCTACACCTCAAGATTAGCCTAAGTTGGAAACAACACAAGATAAAAGCAACAAATAAAACCTTATACCTTATCTCGAATCGATCATTTGGTTGGCCCTTCGATCTTTGATGTGTATGCTCCTTGATGGCAAAGATGTGAGATGTGAGATGCAAATGATGCTTGAACAAAGATGGATGAAAATGACTAAGTATAGATTGAGAAATAAAATTGCAAGTTTGGCTAGCAAAATGATCTCTCCAAAATTGAGCCACCAAATATCAAGATGTAGGGCTAAGGTGAGTTGAGAGCTCACAAGCCCTCACATCTTGACATGTGGCATGGGGAGAGGCTTAAGAAAGATGAGGTGGAGATGAGGTGTAAGAGAAGTACATGACATGGAGGGGGGTACAAAGTACCTTGGGATTTTGGTCAAGATATCCTCATAAAGGATGTCCTTGTCCCATGTGGGTGAGAGTACATGTGAGGAATTAAAAATTCCTCAAATATCCTTATGGGGAGATGGGAAAGAATTTTAAATTCCAAAGGGGGAATTGGGGGATTAAATGTGAATTAAAAATTCACATGGGGAATGGAGATGCCTTGTCAAAAAAGAAAAGTATTTAATAGGGTTGACTCAAAGACACATGTCATAAAGGACACGAGGAAGAGAAAAGGAATTTAATATTCCTTGAAAGATGAGAGTGGAATTAAAAATTCCTCAAAGGACTTTGGAAAGACAAAAAGAATTAAAAATTCCTTGGGGGATGGGAAGAGTTGACTAAAGGGGGTGATTAGACAAGTTGATGAGGGGTTAGAGGTAGGTTAGGTGGCTAAGAAAGATTAGAGGCCAACTTGCAAAAGTTGGAGGATGTGACACCTCCTAATCAAGGATTAGGCATGTGCACATCCTAATGATGAGATTAAAAGATGGATTAGGATAAGATAAAAATGATGGAGGATGTGACATGAAGGGAATTAAATAAATGGAATATTTATTTAATTCAATTGATGGAAGGAGGATTAAAGAGATAAGGTATTATTGATTAAATACCTTAGGGATTTGGCAGAATTAAAGATATTAATTAAATAATAGCAGTATTACTTAATTAATGAAAATAAGACAAAAGGGGATGAATTTGGATAAATTAAGTGTCCAAATTTAGATGTCCACATTTTGCCCCTCTTTGAGATGGTGTTACGAAGTAGCATCATTTCAAAGATCATTAAAACATAGAACCTAGAAGAAGATGGTTAGATTGGAAAAGATGCCCCAGTCATTCAAAGTGACTAGGAAGGAAGATGATGGGGGAAAAAGATGAAAGTTAGGGATGAAGGATGCCCCCTCGAGAGGACATGCGGGTTCAAGAGAACACGGTTGGCTCTCGAAATGGATGAGATGATGCAAGGGGAGTTGAAGAAGATGATGCAATGTGATGGAAGATTGGGAGGGGAGTGTGATGAAGGATGAAGAGGAAATGAAATCCAAATGCAATTTTCCATCGTCGGAGCACCTATTTTTGCTATAGCATAAGACACAAGACGCCAAGGTATGAAAAACCAAGGCGGATTAGTGTCTAATGCATAAAACAAACATAACAAACAAGAAGGCTATCCCAACACCCCAAAGTCATGGTGACCTTGGTCGGGCCAGGTATTGGGATAACCACAAGCACACAAGGATGCCCCAGTAACACAAGACCTCAGGGATCTTGGTGGGTACTCGTGGGACAGCGGAAGACAAACAAAGATCAAGATACACCCCTATGTTGTGAGTCAAAGCACACCATGATATGATGGATCAAAGACCATGACAAGTGATGATAGGGAGCTCAAATGATAAACAAAAGCCAAAGCATCAAAAGATCACAATTAATTTCAAATGTCCTTTGCCATAGGATCAATCAAGGGGATGGATGGGATTGATGAGGTCTGTTAGGAAGGATGCATCCTGTTGAGACCGATGATGGATACTAAATTAAAAGATTGATATGACGCAAGATATTCAAAACTGATTGGATCTGATACAAGTGGATCTTATTGGTTAAGAACCAGCTAGATAAGGGCATAGCTTGATGACACACACAAGAGACATGACACAAGATAGGAGATTAACACATCCTAGCGACCTAGGGGCTCGGGGGCCGATCAAAGATTAGCCTTGGCAGCATAGAGCCCTCGTAGTTCAATAAAAGGCTGACGACAGACCATGATGGAGATTTTGATGGATGACCAAGATAGGATGGAGAACAGGAGAAAAGTGAACAAATATAGACTGATGATGGATGGAACCCCGGGGGTGGATCAAATGATCGACCTTGCCTACGTGAAAGCGTAGAGGCAACATAGTTCGACAAAAGGCCAAAGACAAGTGATGGATGAAAGATGATGAGATAACCCTAGATAAGGGGTTAAAATGATTGGACCGACACGATGGGACAAGATAGACCTGTTGGATTGGATTGGAGGATAGTGACTTCACAAAGCTTAGGGATGGGATAATTATCCAAATCATCAAAGATGAAGTGGGTGGATGACATGATGGAGAGATGAATGATGAGATGATGAATGATGAGATAGGATAGGAGATTGAAAAGATGTGTAAAAGAAGCAGAAGTGATGATGATGAGGTAGATGGAATTGGGTTGCATGGGGAAAAGCCTATAGTGAGATACCAATGACAAGGGATTATGAGATGGGATGAGGGTAGAGGATGGGGGGAGGAAAAGGATTGTTTGGGTGGATTGGATAGAGGGATAAGGATTGGGAGACGAAAGGGATGCTATGATAGATGGATAGGGACATAAGGATTGGGAGATGAAAGGGATGCTAGGATAGATGGATGTCTCCAAGGACTATGTCACAAAGGAAGCAGATGCCCCCACCCTAGATATGTCATATATGAGGAGGCATGAGGGATAAAAGACAAGTGGATGGGAAGATAAAGGAGATAACTAGATGAGGATTGGATGGGGGGCTAAGGAATATGATAGAGCATGGATGAAGGGAATGTATACCAATAGGTGTCCAAAGCATACATAGATAGGTGCCCCTATTTTGATCAAGATCACAAGAAGGATGGAGGGAATGGGAGATAAATGGGATATGATGGTAGGATGCGGAAGATAGGTGGGATGGGGGGATTTATGAAAAGGATGGATAACAGGAAGACGGGTGCATAGCTGGAAGCATAGCGGATGGAGGGAATGCATATCAGGAAGTTGCCCCCAAGTGCAAATGGGGATTTACGCATGATGTCTGTTTTCTAGGTTTTCATCATGGTACTTATCCAAGGTGCTTAGTTGCCAAGTTTTCACCATTGGATGGATTATTTCTCTTTACTATTTTTTTTTTTGATTTTTTGATTTTTTTTTACTTTTTTTGATTTTTTGATTTTTTCGACTTTTTTGGATTTTTGGACTTCTTGGATAGTATGTGGAAGGGGATGGATAAGGATAGGGAGGCGAATAAGTGGATTTAGAAGACATGCTATAAGGATATGGATGAAGGACTCAAGCATCAAGTTCTATATCAGGTATTAAGAGCTCATGTTTGAACCGACTGTTGGATGTTGGTACAACCTTATGAGGATAAATGGATTATGTAAGAGGATGAATTAGAGGGATTTGATGGGGGAGATATGTGGGATAATGGGTGGGATGTTGGAAAGTGTATGGATGGAATGATGGGGTGGATATGTGATGGGGAGATGAGTTCAGGACCAACATTGGCACACATGGTGATGGATGTGAAAAGATAAGAGGATTGATGGATGGAGAATGTGGGGATAATGGAGGAGATGGGATAGTGAAGTTCGGGACATAGGGACCCAAAAAAGACTTAGGAGATGAAAGGGGGGATGATTAGCTTTTGGATTAGCAACTTTGGATGTTCTTACAGATTTTTCATTTGATGGCATTGCATCTTTTTGCTTTGGGATCCACATGGTTTTTATTTTTTCTTTAGTGGGCCTTTGTGGCTGATGGGTTTGATTTGGATTGTGGATTTGATTTTTCTTTTCTTCAACATGTCGTATAGAGGGGACAGGGGAGCTTTAGATTCATGTGGATGTTTGGATTTATGCATTTTTATGTTAGCATCCAAAGTGCATTTATTAGTGATGGGATGGGTGTGAGGAGATGGACGATGTGGAGCAATGGAGGTAGGAGTATGGGGATTACGTGTAGATGGGGGATGTTTAGGTATGTGCCTTTGTTGATCCTAATTATGGGATATGCGAGAGGGATGTTTATGATGGATGACATGTATAGGTGTTGGATGTGTGAAAGGATAAGATGGAGGAGGTGATCTTGGGATATACGGACCCAAGATGGATAGAGTAGATGAAGGACGAGAGATGGTGGATGGAGGGATGTAAGGACCCAAAATGGATGAAGCAGATGAAGGAGGAATATGGACGGTTGTTTTGAGGTGATACGATAGAGGAGGGATGGTAGAATATGATTTGGTGGGGCGATGGGAAGAGCCGATATTTCTTTTGGAAAAGGCTCCTTGAGGACATCTAGAGGTTGTACCAATGTGTTTAGATTGTGAGTCTTGGGGAATAGATCCAAGACCTTGCATGCAGATTTGTTCTTTGACTTGGATGGGCTCTAAAATACCTTGCTCGTGAAGGCCTAGACCTTTTCCTTGATAGTTCATGTTCTTGAGCATTTGATCCATGACAGGATTTTTGTTATTCTGAAAACATGATGCAAGTCCATTATTAGGTGGGGATGATGGGTGGTATATACACTGTGTTTTTCTTCTGCAAGGAGGCCACCATGGAAGAATGTGAGAGTACCAAGGGGATATGCAAGCGGTGTGGGGATAGTATTTTTAGGCGATGATGGGGGATCCTGAGAAGGAGATGATGGGATAGCAGCATTTGGATGGGTGGTATCTGGAGAGGGAGTAGGGGATATGATAGGATCTGATTTTGTGGTAGCAAGCTCATGCAATGGAGACAAAGGTGGAGCAATAGAATTTTGAATCTCAAGAGGATCACGGGATGGAATGGATGGGGGACTGTGATCTTGTGGTAGACTAGATGGGATGGTAGGATCTTGATCTGGAGGAGGGGATATGTTGGCATGCTTTGGGTCAGGCTCTTGGCATGACTCATTGTGTACGGGAGGCATGATAATGGAGTCATGGGGGGACTCTGCAAGTGGGGAAGATGGAAGGATGGAGGATTCAAGATATTCCTAGGAATGGATACTAGGAGTGGAAGAAGTGGATTGGATTTGGGTGTTGTCGATAGGTTCGACGACTCTCGGAGTAGGGGGTGGGTGTTTAATGGAATTGGTAGATGTGATGGTAGGAGATGGGGATTCAGTAGATTCAGAGGATGTGATGGTAGGAGATGGGGACTCAGTGGATTCAGAGAATGTGATGGTAGGAGATGGGGACTCAAGGGATTCGGAGGATGTGATGGTATCATCAATGATAGGTGTTGGATGGAGAAGGGTCTCGTCACTAATGACCATGGATGATGGGTTGGGATGGCATGGTTCCACAACTGCAATGTGTGGAGTGGGAGATGTCTTCTTTGTTATAAGTCCTTGGAGAACTTCTGAAATGAGAGACTTGCATACTCTAGGATGAGATGGTGTGGTAGGAGTGGATGAAGGTTTATGGATTAGTGGGGGATTAGGACTAGGGATTGGTGGGCTAGGATTAGATAGGGGAATGGGATTGGATGTAGGACTGGGAATAGATGGGGGATTAGGTGAAGGGTTAAGATAGGGGTATTGGCATGGTGAATTAGGACACAAGGATGTGGGTGGTGGATTGTAGTAAGGGTATGGGGATGGTGGATTAGGATGACAAGATTGAGGTGGTGGATGGAGATAGGGAACTGCCGATGTCGGATTAGGATAAGGATAGGTTGGTGTGGATGTTGGATTAGAATAGGAAGGTGCAAATGTAGGATTAGGGTGAGCAGATTGGTATGGGAGATTGTGGTAGTGGGTATATGCAGATGAAGATTGAGATAGGGGGATGTGGACGAGGGATTAGGATGAGGGTATTGTGATGGCAGACTAGGATAAGAGGATGTGGGTGTTGGATAAGAGGGCGATGTAGATGAAGGATATGATGGGTATGATGGACATCTCTTGTCAAAGGTAGCATAAGGAGTGTGATTAGGCATAGATGAAGACATGATGGGATAACTTGATGGGGTGATTGGATTTTGGAATGTGGGTGGAGAAAGTTTACTAGCAATGATAGTGTCAAGGGGATCTATGTTGTATACCTCTTGATCAACAAGACTTTCATTATCATCGTTGACATAATTAGGGTTTCCCTTGACCACTATTGATGGAGGATAAGAATTCATGATGATGAAAGGATAAAGATGATGGATAAATATTTTGGATGGAAATGGACTAAAGCCCAAATCGGGATTTAGGACAAGCTAAGATCGGGATTGGATTAAAGCTCAGATTAGGATGATTGGATGATTGGATGGGATTGATTCTAACAATTGGATTGGATGATCGAAGGATGATTACGACACCGAATCTACTTCGAGATGGAAGTAGATTGATTGGGTCGAATGTGATTGGATAGGAATGCAATTGGATTGGATTGGATAAGATCGATTGATGATTGATTGATAAGATTGACTGATGGATGATGAAAGAGACTACAAATCCTGTTAAGAGATTATCTTAGATGACTTAGGATACTGATTGATCGGATTAAAGGATACAAGGATGATTGTGGCACCGAATCCACTTTGAGATTGAAAATGGATTGATTGGGCTGATGATGATGATTAATTTAGGATGGATGACAATCCTAAGAAGATGTTAATGATGACGATCAGATCAGACACTTCGGTCAATTTGGATAATAACCTGAGATGAAGTTTAGGGGATTTGGATGGGGAAAACGATGATTTGATTGGAGAAATGGATGAAAAAATACTCAAAATGAGCAAACGGTTGATCAAGACGGATGAACGATTACTTGGAATGAGTAAACGAATGATCAGAACAATAGAACGAGGGTTCAAAATGATGAAAGGATGTGTCAAATGGATGAATGTTTACTCGGAACGAGTAAACGGATGATTAGAATGACAGAACGAGAGTTCAGAATGATGAAAGGATGTGTCAAATGGATGAACGTTTACTCGGAACGAGTAAACAGATGATCAAAATGATAGAACCAGAGTTTCGAATGATGAAAGGATGTGTTGAATGGATGAACATTTACTCGGAACGAGTAAACGGATGATCAAAATGACAGAACTAGAGTTCAGAATGATGAAAGGATGTGTGAAATGGATGAAAGTTTACTCGGAACGAGTAAACAGATGAGCGAAATGATAGAACGAGAGTTCTGAATGATGAAAGGATGTGTGAAATGGATGAATGTTTACTCAGGAATGAGTAAACAGAGAGAATGGTAGGGTACACCCCCCTCGAGGAGGCAAATGGTGAAGAAAAAGGTGCCCCAAAAAACTTCTCAAAAGTATGAAGTGGTATATATCATCGGAAAGAGCACAAAAAAATGAGAAGAACTGCCTTTGAACGGAGTCAATCGGATAAACTGTGTGGAAATGGCGGCTCCAGGAAGAAAGAGCAGAAGGTCAAATCCGCCACTGCATAAGGACAAGTCCGCCACTCTATAAGGATAGGTCCGCCAAAGCAGGACAGGTCCGCCACTCTGTGAGGACTGGTCCGCCACTCTGTGAGGATAGGTCCGCCACTCTGTGAGGACAGGTCCGCCACTCTGTAAAGATAGGTCCGCCAAATGATAAGTTTAAGCTTAATTTTTTGATGGATGGGTAAGGCAAAGGACCCAAAATATAGCAAACATGAAAAGAAACACCAAATGTTAGAAGCGTTAGAAAACGAGCAGCAAACTAAAGAGTGCAAATAAACACCAAAACAACCTACACCTCAAGATTAGCCTAAGTTGGAAACAGCACAAGATAAAAGTAACAAATAGAACCTTATACCTTGTCTCGAATCGATCCTTTGGTTGGCCCTTCGATCTTTGATGTGTATGCTCCTTGATGGCAAAGATGTGAGATGTGAGATGCAAATGATGCTTGAACAAAGATGGATGAAAATGGCTAAGTATAGATTGAGAAATAAAATTGCAAGTTTGGCTAGCAAAATGATCTCTCCAAAATGAGAGAAAAGAGGGGGTATTTATAGGAATTTTGAGAATTCCTAGAGGAGATGGATGGCCAAGATTGAGCCACCAAATATCAAGATGTAGGGCTAAGGTGAGTTGAGAGCTCACAAGCCCTCACATCTTGACATGTGGCATGGGGAGAGGCTTAAGAAAGATGAGGTGGAGATGAGGTGTAAGAGAAGTACATGACATGGAGGGGGGTACAAAGTACCTTGGGATTTTGGTCAAGATATCCTCATAAAGGATGTCCTTGTCCCATGTGGGTGAGAGTACATGTGAGGAATTAAAAATTCCTCAAATATCCTTATGGGGAGATGGGAAAGAATTTTAAATTCCAAAGGGGGCATTGGGGGATTAAATGTGAATTAAAAATTCACATGGGGAATGAAGATGCCTTGTCAAAAAAGAAAAGTATTTAATAGGGTTGACTCAAAGACACATGTCATAAAGGACAT
Source organism: Sequoia sempervirens (assembly GCA_007258455.2). NCBI lineage: Eukaryota > Viridiplantae > Streptophyta > Pinopsida > Cupressales > Cupressaceae > Sequoia > Sequoia sempervirens. The sequence goes on along the minus strand of VDFB02075321.1, from coordinate 375,735,247 downwards.
GGGGAAGAGAAAAGGAATTTAATATTCCTTGAAAGATGAGAGTGGAATTAAAAATTCCTCAAAGGACTTTGGGAAGACAAAAGGAATTAAAAATTCCTTGGGGGATGGGAAGAGTTGACTAAGGGGGTGATTAGACAAGTTGATGAGGGGTTAGAGGCAGGTTAGGTGGCTAAGAAAGATTAGAGGCCAACTTGCAAAAGTTGGAGGATGTGACACCTCCTAATCAAGGATTAGGCATGTGCACATCCTAATGATGAGATTAGAAGATGGATTAGGATAAGATAAAAATGATGGAGGATGTGACATGAAGGGAATTAAATAAATGGAATATTTATTTAATTCAATTGATGGAAGGAGGATTAAAGAGATAAGGTATTATTGATTAAATACCTTAGGGATTTGGCAGAATTAAAGATATTAATTAAATAATACCAGTATTACTTAATTAACGAAAATAAGACGAAAGGGGATGAATTTGGATAAATTAAGTGTCCAAATTTAGATGTCCACACTACTAAACAATAAAAAATGGACTAATATCCCAAGAAACCTTAAGGAAGGAGATTGAAGCAAGGGGATGGCCCATACTAGCCCACTACTTAGACAAGGAAGTAGCATGAATAATAGATTTATTCTAGATCTTCCACCATGATTTCCAAATCTTCATAGAGAAAGGACATGCAAAGAAAGGTGACTTACAATTTTCACTATTGCCACAAATAAAAAAATGGATGGCCCATAGAATTCTCTCTTTTTTAGTTTTCCTAGGTAAGACACTTATTTTGAATTAACACCCACATAAAAAATTACACTTAGGCCATCCAAATTTATTCTGAATTCTTCTCTAATATGGAGACTCTCTATACTCCCCTTTCTACTATTCCAAAAAATCATAAGCAAGAGCTACTAAATAGACTCCTTTAGAATCATTACCCCAAAAAAGTACATCCTTATCCTCTAAGGAGTTACAAGGTTGATTTGCAAGAATTGAAGCTAGAGTCACAATCCTCTAAAGAGTACCCTCTAGGCTAGCTCCAAGGCTCCCTGCATTAGCAAACCATGGATCTACCCAAAGGGATAGTGCACTTAAAATCAACAACTTTGGTCCACCTTACCTCAAAAAAAATATCCATCAAAGAATAAATCTTGGGAAAAGAAGAAATAATAGAACAATGGTTATCCTAGAAATATTTCCAAAAGAAAACATTATTGCCCTTATTACTTATCTATAAGAACCCTTCCTTGATTATCAAAGTCTAAGAGTATTCCAATTCCAGATCATGGATCTTTTCCTAATTAATTTCATTTGTGGAATGCCATGTACCATTCCTTCCAAATAAAATAGTTTTTGCTCAAGTTTGATTCAAATTTTTACACCATCTTGGTTTCTAAGGCTTAGCAATTGAGCTTAGACTCCATAACACTAAGATTGTCACATCCCTCCCCTAGTAGTCAATGAACAAGAAAAAAACAAAAATAAAATAAGGAAAACTAAAAGGGATTTTGAAATGTGGGAGGAGGGCAGGAGAGGAGAGGGCATAGGAAGAAAAGGAGGGCCATGCCATTAATACATCTTGGTGCTCTTGCCCTAGGGTTGTCAAATGTGTAAGTTGTGAGGAAAATAGGCATGCAAGGCGGACCTCTAGGGGAGAGGATCCAGTAGTTGAGCATGTTTCAATAGTTGTGATAGTAGTTGTTTATATAATGTCCAATAGTTGTGATAGTAGTTGTTTATATAATGCTCAATAGTTGTAACTTGACTACCCATAATTAAACATGTATTCCTTTGATCTAAAAAGCTACCAATCATGTGATGCCACATCAGCGCTCAACTACCCATGATGTGAATGCACAAGTATTGGTCTCACTTTTTTTTTGGGCCTTTTTGGACACCTTGACAAAAAACATGCTGATGTGGCATCATATTTGATGATGTGGCCTTGAAACAAAAGTTATAAGTAGGGGACTTGCCAAATAAGCTATTGTAAAAAATTAGGAGATTTAAAATTTCCACGTAGAATAATTAGAAGCACGTAATTAGGGTACACAACTACTAGATTCTCTCCCCTACCCACGAATTCCACAAAGTTGTCATGTGGGGCCAATTTGGGGATAGAAAAATCTTTAAAACGTGAGCAGAAAATAGATAAACTATAGAGGGAGGTGAAACATAGAGGGGGAGAATGCATTTTCACAATTTGGAGGGGAGATTATGATGGCTCCCTAAAAGATTTTGTGGCACGTGTGGGTGCTTAGCGTTGGGTATGTACGATCTTCGAAGTCTAAGAAGGCCATCAAATCCAAGGAAGTATGGAGAGGGCATAAATTATGGATGAAATCCCTTAAGAAATAGGGTCCCATGCAATGCAAATGGGGGCTTTAGAAACTTAAAAGAAAATATTATTGGCAGGTGTAAAGCCAAATTCCACAACAGTTGCCCATATCCTCCCTACATAGGCTAAAATGGGAGTTTTTGGAATAGGAGATAGACGTTTGTCAAAGCACAAGGATGGAAATTTTGTCAGCTGTTAGAGTTACAATTGGCCTAGTAGATGTGAAGGTTGGTTGGAGTGATATGCATAAATCGATTTACTAAACAAACTCTCCATGTAGAGGCTAGCATAGGTAACTCCTTTTTGTTCTCAGACGGTTTCATTGTTATTATTTAATTTGAAAGCACCCTTGTTAATATGAAGAATAATGGCTAAACGGTTTCATCATCACCTCGTCATTCTTTCAATTGAGAATAAGGAAATTTCAATAGGATAAGTCTTATTTACTTTATGATACTTTTGACAGAAACATGTTCATAATTCTTGAATGTTGTCAGGTGTAGAGATATGTATTTGTATTAAAAGTTTAAGGTTCCTTAAATAATATATTATCTATGGTCTTTAAATTTGTAGGTTCAAGATTTAGTTGGTTGAAGTGTATAGTTTAATACTATTAGTTGGGTTTATTGTGTCTCTACATCTTATGGCTCATAGATTAAGATGTGGTTAATCATGGATAATTATCTAAATCAATTTTTTTACTTACAAATATTCTTTTTAAATTAATACTAACAAATCTTTGATGTGTGAACATATTATATATCTTAATGCTTAATTTAGAATGAATATTCTCATAAGGGATAGCAAAATGTGTCACCACTAGCATTAATAGTAAAAGATAATATTTGACATTATTAACATTGATCATAGACTAAGCAAAATATAAGAAAATAAGGGATTTATTTAAGTTTGTTATAATGTGTTAATAACACAACTATCTTGTCTAATGTATTGGGCCTAGACATGTGAGGGTATTATTGTAGTATCCATCAATTATATTTATTGGGAGTTTGTATATTCTTCTTAGAATGTTATATCACTTTTAACCTCTTATGGGCATTTCCTTGTTCAATAGCTTCTTAATCAAGTCTTGAAATTTTAATAACTCAATAATATAGTTGATAAGGACTTTATTAATGTAACTAAAATTATATTTGTACTAGATTGTTGGATGATTAAAAATAAGGAAACTTTCATTTACTTTTGATTGTTTTGTTGAGATCAAGTTAAGAGATATACCCTACGCAATCATGTTATGCAACATCTTCTAATACCTTACTGTAGACCATCAAGGTCATATTTAGTATAAATGGCAAGTAATAATAATTTATCCATTTTATGAACTATACTGATATAAGAATATGAGGTTACAACTTAGGGTAAAGGAAATTAAAATATTAAGAGATCAATCCATTTGCAATCATATATTATAACATATCATGATATCTTATTGCTTATCAATAATTTCATATTTAGTTATAAGTGGCCAGGGTGAACTTTTCATATTTCATGAACTAAGACCATTTCAAAGTAATGGATTTCAATAGATAATAAGGATATTAAGAGATTGATAGTATATTATTAGTGGGGGTATATATTTGGATGTTAATCCATTGGATATAACATTTTCAACCATCTAGAGTCAAATTGCATATCGATTTTTTATTGGAGCAAGTTTATAACTTTAGACACCTAACAATATCCTAAACGAATCACATAATCCCGATTTCGCTTATTAACATCATTTTCCTCATTTTCACCTAATTTCTCTATTTAATTAAATAATTTCCAATTATTCGATTAAATTCATCTATTTCTTCTATTAATTGAATAATTGACATTATTTGGTTAATTCATCCTTTTTCATCATTTCTTACTAATTTTCCCTTTATTTAAATAATTTCTAATTAAATTAAATTAAATTTAATTTTCTTCTTTCCACCATGATTAAATAATTTTCATTATTTAATTAAATATAATTTTCCTCTATCCCACATGACTAAATAATTTTCAATTATTTAATTAATAAATCCTTTTTTTTTTCTAATCCACATAATTAAATATTTCACATAATTATTAAATTCCCTAATTTCTTCCAACTTGCACAAAGAATATTCCTTTTTCAAAAAAGGATATTCCCTTTTCAAAAATCTTTTCCTTGCAAAATATCTAAAAAGCATATTCCCTCCAAAAGGAATATTCCCAAATTTAAATTCAAATTTGAATAGATATTTTCCCTCCAAAATATCTTTAACCAATTTTCCATGAAAATAGGGATATTTTGGGCTCTCAAGTAATTTCATCATTGATAGATTCATCCATCTCCTTGATTTCCTCTCATCCATCGATCTTGATCTTCAATTTTAACCATTGATCTAATATTTCTAAATCTATAAAACAACTCAATTTTCCTTCAATAATGACTCACAATCTTGATGTGCATGAATTCATTCATTCACAATCTTCATGAGCTTGAGAAATTAATATTTTTGAGCTGATTGTGAGTCATAATCATCCCTTTGAGCTTTGCAATCATGGGAGAGTGCTTAATAGAGCAATCCACATTCACTTGGAGCACAAGCACCCAATGGGATTAGAGGTTTGCACATTGTTTTGATTCATTTTGCTTTGAATTGTATGTTTTAATGCTTTTGATTGAATCTTTTTGATGTTTGCTAGCCCAATTTCATTGAGTATGGGCTAATATGATCATTTTTATGGGTTTTTGATGTTTGTTACATTTATTCCTTTATTTATATATTTTACAACTAACCCATATTTTCCCCTACGACAATAACTATTGTGCTATGTCTTTTGAAGTTTAAATAATTATGTATGACCTTATTGAGGCATGACATGTTTTATTGGAGATTGATGTAAAAAATATTAATAGGATCATAATACTTGATCATATTTAAAGTCGAATATCATTTGGATCCATATCGGGGCTTCACATGATTGTCATATTGTGAATAGATTTTGAGTATTACTACTCTTATTGTTAGTGAATGTATCTTAATTGAGATAATTGGGATGTGTGTTATGCATACCCTCCCTTTCAAGATTTTATTTGAATCCCTTTCACATTCACTTTTGCAACACATGGTTTCACCATCATTCCATTTTTTTCATGTAATACATCATCACTCTATCTTCCACTTCATTCATCTTCACAACAAGTTTGTTAATTGGTTGGTACCATGTGTCACTTACCCCAACCATAAGACCAATACTTGTTGGTTATCTTTTACATTGGCACATGCACACACACAAAATATTAGTCCATATTTTGGGTTTTATTTGGGTCAAATTTTATTGAATTAAGCTTAAATGAGCATTATCAAAGGTCACCAATATTATATTAGGATAGATAATCCTTGAGATTTAGTATCTAGGTCCATGATTGGCCTTTAAAATATTATTTTAATATAAATATGACACTATGAACTTAACAAGGTTAAGAACATGGTTTCACCAATGTTCATCATGGAGTTAAAATAAAACCCAACAATAGTTAACCACTTATCAAAAACTTATTTATAGAAAAATATAAGTTTTCTCCCCAATATCTTTGATAACATGATCAAACCAAAATGGGTGAAACTTTTCATGATCTCATGTGCTCATTCAAAACACCCAAAATGATCTCAAACTCTTTGTCAGGCTATAACTAGCAACAACTTAAGGGCCTACCTTGATAATGCTCAAAACAACACAAATCCAAAAAAGGGGCTATGCAAGATTACAACACACATCATAATCACTTTCATAGTACATTGTCCTATGCACTTTTGGTAAGGAACATGGATCTAAACTAAATAAATTTTATCATTTCTTCTTAGAATTTAACTCTTGTTAATGAAACATATAGATGTCCCTTCTTTATGAGTGTGCAATGAGATATATAGGATTTTAGACTCAATATAGTCTCAACCATGAAAATACATAAGAACAATAATATCATACATAATATTACCATTTAGCATGAGATTTAAATATATTACAAACTACTTAGTCCTTTCCAAATAGGTGCTACAAGTCACATCACATTAATCTACAATTAACACTGAGAAAAGATGTAGCAGTGTTCAAGTCACCCTTATGATGCTCTAGTATCAATGTGAAGGCATTATGATGAATATGCTCTACCATATAGTAGAAGTACTATTATTTATTTTATATGCTCAAAATGATGACTACAATAAAAGTTCAAAACCTCTACAACAAGCATAGAATGATTATGATAACCCAACAAACTTGCAAAGAAAAAAATCAAAATATTTATGGTTAATGAAATATTTCTTTTACAATTGGGATGCTCCTACATCACTTTGATGTAGAGATACAATAAGATAATCACCATGGGTGTTTGTACATTGTAACAAAGTTACATGATCTTTATATTCATGATATCCTTGATATGCACAAAAGAGTTTTTCTTCAATACACATATCAAGTGAAAAATTTATGCCCACTTAGGATTACCTCTAAAGATGGAAAAGGATCATATTGATTAATACTTTGGGTTGTGACATCATACCAATTAAGTTTGGGCCTAAAGAAGTACAAGTATCATGCCATGTGATTTCTATATTTAATAGATTTTCCATATTGCATTGTAGACCATGGAAAGATCATTTGAAAGTAGTACCTTCAATTATACATCATTGCATCAAATTCATTCATGAAGTAATACTTATTAAGATTCCAAGATACAAATACGAGCCAAAGGTGAAGTAGAGTCACTTTACATTGGGTTGTATAGGTTCTACATCCTAAGGAACCTCCATATGGTAGTGAAGAAGGTCTTTAAGAAATATACCAAGAGAGGTTGCAACTAAAAAAGAACATAAGAAGAGTAATCATAAATAAATAAAGAATAACCTAATAAAGAACACATCAATCATGAGCAAGTAAAAGGAACAAAGACAACGAAACTAGTAAGAAAATATGTTTTCATGCCCAAAAGACTACTTGGGTACCAAAGCAAGAAGTTGTGGTGCATCAAATTCCAATCATTCCTCCATAACCAAAAGTAAATATGCAAGAAATTTGGGTAAGAAAAAATGTTCCTAATGTTAGACTAGTTGAACATGTGTTTCTGACAAGCATGAAGGATTATAAAGATGAAACATATGTAACTTAAAAAACATGTAAAAAGGAACAATCTCATAAAAAATGAATGAAGTCAAATATGAGGAATTTTGTTGGGATAATAATGACCTATTAGACAAGGACAATCCTCTAAATTTGGTTCAATGATTCGTGAGCATTCACACACACACATTGTTTTTTACTTCTTTATTGTATTTACACCTTGGTCTTTTGCTTATTGATTATGTCTTATTTTGTTGTGTTTCACATGCTCATTTCACCTTCTATTTGGTCACATCTTTACCTTCTCCCACTTGGTGGGAATTTATTTATTTCTCTTATTATTGCTTAATACAATTTATCCTTTGCTTAGTTGCATGTGATATGATGGTCCATATCATTTTTGGTATATGCAGAATTTCCATGACATTGTCTAATATGCTATATAACAGCATGCTATATTATTTTTGATACATGCAGAATTTCTTTACACTACTGATTTGATGCATTTCAATTTTCTAGATAGTTAAATAGCCTATTTCATTTGTAAGACAAACTATTTATGACACATTGATTCTTTACTTTGTCAGTCCTCATAAAACACACATGTCAAAGACAATAAACACATGAAAATATCTTAGTCTATTACTTTTTATGAAATTAATCTTCCTTTTATATTTAAAAATTTATTTGTGAATGCTTATTTGATTTATTTATTTTTAAATTCTTGCTTGTAATATACCACCATTATATAATCGAAAATTCTCAAGGGGCGAACCTTTCCTCTCATTCATAGCCCGCTTCTTTCATAGGAAGGACATTAAGTATGCTTGTTTTACAGACTTAGGGCACGGGAGAAATTGTTGATGGGGCAAACTTTAAAAGGCTTATATTTATATTTTTAAAATTCTGGCAAATCTTTGTGTTAAAACTTTTGTAAATCAACTTTAAAACGTTTTATGAATTCTTAACCATAACAAAAAGTAAATTATCATACTTTTCTGGCAAACAGTGATCACATAAAAATAAAAATTCTGGAAACCTATTCTTTGATGTCTGATTAAGGTAGCTCTTTACGAATTTCACAGCTGTGTTTCTCGAAAACGTTCAAGAGGGCAGAGGAGCAGAACCGCCAGTTACCTGATAACTTTCTTCAGGCGAGGTATAGTTTTTCCCTTCTAGGGCCCTTAGATCTGGCTCTGGCATGCAAGTTTGAGATACTTGAGACCTGAACAAAGGATTGCATTGTGAGCAATACATCCATTTTCTAGTTGAATGGCATAGGTCAAAGGTACCGATCAGATAAGTAAATGGGCGCCCATCAATGAGGAGGCATGCCAAGAAAATGAAACATAAACATACTTTAACATAAATTCAAAGAAACATAAACATAGTTGCTATATCTGCATTAATCAAAAGAAACATACACAAATCAATTTTATACACAACTGTAAACAAGATTTATATATGTCAATTTTTGAAGGCATTTTGTAAAAGAAATGCTCTCCATATACAACTATGATATGTCAATTTTTGGTGGCAAGTCATAAAAGAAATGCTCTCATATACAATTATGATATAGGTGTATACACAGAATTGTATGTCTCATCTTCCAGATTGATATCAAAAGTGGAGGGGCATGCCTGATTCTCAAAAGTGTCCTGTGAAGAACAAATCCACTCTGAAGTTAGGTTGTCACCAATATCAGAGAAAAACATTTGTTGCCAGGAGCCCATCTGGTTGAAGAAATCAGAAGAAGGCAGATCAACAGCACATTGGCTATGATCTTCATCTCTCTCCATTTCCAAGAAAGGGTTATTCCAGTGGGGAAATATATCTTCCAAGGAGCTTTGTATAGGTAGAATTTCAGCTTGACGTGGGTGTTGTTGATTGTGAGCAAGAGCAAACGACTTGGAAACAGGAGCTCCATCAGTTGAATCCTCTCCAAATTCAAATATTCCTCCATCTTCAGATTCAATTCGAAGAGATACTTTGCAACCACAAAGAAGAGAAATTTCAGATGCTTTCTTGAAGAGACCAGCTTTCCTATCTTGAAATGTCTTCCTTCGTTTGGTTTCATCTCTTCTGTATGTGACCTCCAATTTTCTTCTACCCATGATGTTTTGTTGTTGCTTCAGCTACAATCCAATGGAACTCAAGGCTTTAAAATCACTGTAGATGATGATTTTCTTTCTTTATGCAAATATTTCAGAAAAAGCAAAACACAACATTTTTAAGGACAAGAATTTGACCGTTTTTTACAACAGCTTTGCATCTCAACCTTATCGCTAAATGAAACGGCTAAAACTCAATTATTGTTTTTATTTTCCTTGTGATTTTATCTAGGAAGACATGGAAACTTTATGTAGATGAGATAAAGTTTATATAAACTAACTTGTGGTGAAATGTACCATTCTTCCATTTAAGACATATCCCCTCTACAATTTCGAAGTTTAAGATGGTTTGAGATTTTGTTTGTTTGAGAAAGATAATTTCCATTAAACCACAATTTTAAGTTGTTTATTTAGATGATTTTAATGTTTTTTCTTATAAAACAAATGTCTGTATATGAATATATTTTATTTTATTATTTTATTCAAATAAAAAAAGAGTGACCATTTTTAGTTTTTTTCATATTTTATTGTAAAATTAATTTTTAGATAAATTGTTGAGTTGGTAAGTTGTTTGTCTACATCTAAGATTTTGCATCTCACTTCAAAGTAGAGATACAATATCACTTCCATTTTGAGCAAGAATATTAAATGTTTTTGTTGTGCATGCCCAAAAGAGAATGTACTTAAATGAATTTAAATGCTATTAGAGATTTTTTTCATAATATTTTTTTAATGCAATAAAAGCTTCCTAATTTAATAATGAAATTATGTATAAATATTTTACTTTATTTTGGGTCCATGGTGATTAGGGTGTCTTTTATTCATTGACTACTGAACAAGAAAATAAATTTTGTGTACAAATTAGAAACTAACTTCATCTTAGTCCATACTTATCATCATTCTTCTTGAAAATTTAAATCCAATCTTCCCATCTAATCTTCCATCACTCTAATTCAAATCCATGGGTGCGAGTTGACCTAGACCATTTATGTAATCAAAACTTTGAGCCCCAACCTTAAAATTTTGAATTTCTCAATTTGGATCCATGTTTCCCTCTATATATGTCATAATGTATACACTAAATTAAACCTTATTTCAAATTGAATGCTACCTAGGGTGGTGTATCTAGAGAACCATAATTTAAAAATGATCATCTATGAATCTATTTAGCACATCTAGAATTTAATTGTAAAATTTTTAAATGATTACATCACCATTGGAACATCATCCTAGGAGGATATTACACACTTTATTCATGGTCTTAGCCTTTGTTCACTATAATTGAACTAGTACACATGTGGGGCCTAATTGAATAGAACATGACCCTCATGATTTAGCTCAAATTCCCCAAATGGTTTATAAACATCACATGAATCCTTATGCAAATTCATATTTCAAAAGATTAAGCAATCAAGTTTCAAGTATCAAAATTTTGTTAGTTCCTTTATGTGGGTACACCAATTGAGTTTCATAGGGATATAAATTAGGTTTTTCTTGAATAGATCTAAACTAAAGCTAAATATAATAAATTCATAGATTTTTGAGACACTTATTAGATTGGGTCCTAAAATTCTACCACTACAATGAATAGATACCTCACACCTTCAACATCCATTTTCTATTATAAGAATTTAGATATGCATATTTGAATTTAAATTCATTTAATTCCATATTAAATCACTATGTGAGTGATTTTCCCTTATATGAATTGATGAACTCAAATTTCTTACAACCCCAAAGGTTTCATCCTTTTACATTAAGCATTTTTAGATTTGATATATCTGATTGAATGACATAGGTAACAACATAAAGATGTGTCTCAATATTTGGCTATATGGGTCACTCAAATTGATATTAAAAAAATCTCTCAATTATATCAAGAAAATTATTAAGAATTCAAAGTTAAATAAATCAATAATTTGTGATATTTTCTATGTATTGTATTCCTATTTTTTAATGTTTCTTTTATTTTTTTAATAAATTGTTTCTTATACTTTATAGTTTATAAAGAAGAAATAATTTTCCATAGCATCGAACTTGATCTAAAAATAAAATATTTTTCTTATGTAGTATTTATTTTTAATTATATCTAAGACACAGATGATTTTTTAAAATTTTAAGACATATTTTATTTTCAATTATGATTAATAATTCTACATATATTTTCTATGATGCATTACTTTTTCATATATCCCAAATTATTATTATTTTGTTGAAATGGCATCAATATTGAGGTAATCTTATTTATTTCATTTTTTATTGTTTATTATTTCTCTATGTTTATCAAACTAATGTGTTATTTTTCTAGTAAAGCTATGAATCAAAAGAAAAGCAATTATAATAATCAAATAAAACATATTAAAACTTATATATTTTGAAAAGCCTCCAATGACTATGTTCATGCTAGATTTCATGTCCTACACAATTTGTTTGATTGTAAAAATATGGTTCAAATCAATAGTTTTTGTCTAATAAAATACTAAATTATGGTTTAGAAGGATTTGACACCTTTAATCAAAGATTATTTGATCAAAAGTTCTATAAAATTATATATAGGAATTGCATTCCATACAAATTAAAATAATATTTATTTGTGAGTGAATGTCCTATGAAATCCTATATACCTACCATTTCATATGCCCAAATAATAATTTATTTGCAAGCATATTCAATTTGAATAAAAAATGTAAAAATAAAAGTGAAATATCATCATTCCTATTCAACACAAAAAGAAGAGTTGAACGAAGAAATGATTAAAAAATATTAGAAAAAAAAAAGGTATGTTTTCAATTCCACTTTTTAAAATTTAATAATTCGTTAATTTTATTAAAATTTAACATTTGACAATTAGTATTTTTAGTAATTTTGAATATTATTTTTTTAAAATTTAAAATGATATTTAGATAATTCATTTTTTGGTTAAAACTTAAACTTTATATTAAGGGGAGTTAAATCTAAATTCAGTGATAGAATTTCTTTACACTACTGATTTGATGCATTTCAATTTTCTAGATAGTTAAATAGCCTATTTGATTTGTAAGACAAACTATTTATGACACATTGATTCTTTACTTTATCAGTTCTCATAAAACACACGTCAAAGACAATAAACACATGAAAATATCTAACTTAGTCTATTACTTTTTATGAAATTAATCTTCTTTTATATTTAAAAATTTACTTCATACGTATTTGTGAATGCTTATTTGATTTTATTTTTTAAATTCTTGCTTGTAATATACCACCATTATATAATCGAAAATTCTTTAAGGGGCGAACCTTTCCTCTCATTCATAGCCCGCTTCTTTCATAGGAAGGACATTAAGTATGCTTGTTTTACAGACTTAGGGCACGGGAGAAATTGTTGATGGGGCAAACTTTTAAAGGCTCATATTTATATTTTTAAAATTCTGGCAAATCTTTGTGTTAAAACTTTGGTAAATCAACTTTAAAACGTTTTGTGAATTTTTAACCATAACAAAAAGTAAATTATCATACTTTTCTGGCAAACAGTGATCACATAAAAATAAAAATTCTACAGTAATGGTAAGACTTAGCTAACCTATTCTTTGATGTCTGATTAAGGTAGCTCATTACGAATTTCGCAGCTGTGTTTCTCGAAAATTCTAAGGTAGAGACTTCTAGGGCCCTTAGATCTGGCTCTAGCATGAATATATTGCTCTTCACAAAATATGGTAATTGGCAATTGTACAGTAAGTGAGGGTAGCATGCAAGTTTGAGATGCCATCACAGAGTTGTAGTAGTTGACACCACTCTCCTAGACCTGAACAGAGGATTGCATTGTGAGTAATACATCCATTTTCTGGTTGAATGGCATAGGTCAAAGGTACCGATTAGATAAGTAAATGGGCGCCCATGATCAATGATCAGGAGGCATGCCAATAAAAAGAAACATAAACCTTAACATATATTTTATAAATTCAAAGAAACATAAACATAGTTGCTATATCTGCATTAATCAAAAGAAACATACACAAATCAATTTTATACACAACAAACAAGATTTATATATGTCAATTTTTGAAGGCATTTTGTAAAAGAAATGCTCTCCATATACAATTATGATATGTCAATTTTTGGTGGCAAGTCATAAAAGAAATGCTCTAATATACAATTATGATATAGGTGTATACACAGAATTGTATGTCTCATCTTCCAGATTGATATCAAAAGTGGAGGGGCATGCCTGATTCTCAAAAGTGTCCTGTGAAGAACAAATCCACTCTGAAGTTAGGTTGTCACCAATATCAGAGAAAGACATTTGTTGCCAGGAGCCCATCTGGTTGAAGAAATCAGAAGGCAGATCAACAGCACATTGGCTATGATCTTCATCTCTCTCCATTTCCAAGAAAGGGTTATTCCAGTGGGGAAATATATCTTCCAAGGAGCTTTGTACAGGGAGAATTTCAGCTTGACCTGGGTGTTGTTGATTGTGAGTAAGAGCAAATGACTTGGAAACAGGAGCTCCATCAGTTGAATCCTCTCCAAATTCAAATATTCCACCATCTTCGGATTCAATTGGAAGAGATACTTTGCAACCACAGAGAAGAGAAATTTCAGATGCTTTCTTGAAGAGACCAGCTTTCCTATCTTGAAATGTCTTCCTTCGTTTGGCTTCATCTCTTCTGTATGTGACCTCCAATTTTCTTCTGCCCATGATGTTTAGCTGTTGCTGCACCAAATTCAAATATTTCTAAAAAAGCATTACTTCGACCCATTTTTAAAGATAAAAAAATTTGACAGTTGTTTATAAAAATTCTGCATCTCAACGTTTATCACTAAATGAAACCGTTAAAACTGAAATTCCATTTTAAAAGTAACTGGATAAGAACACATGTTTGTTAACTCATTATTAGCTGTAATCTTCCTGTCTTTTTTTTCAATAATAAAAATTATATATAATTGCCCAATTCAAAATAAGCCTTTAATTTTTTTGCATTCCGACAGAGGCCAGATCGGTTATGTGAATCAACTTCCAGAAAGTCGTCTTGTTTTTATTTTCTTTGTGATTTTTTCAGCTAATGAGATAAGGATAGATGGTGATTTCATACGCTAGGAAGGCAGGTAAACTTTATAGTATATGGGTCACTCAAATCGATATTTTTTTTCAAAACAATTCAATTATATCAATTTTTTTATTTTTATTTTTCAATTATATCAATTTTTTTATTAAGAATTCAAAGTTAAAGCAAATCAAGATTATTGATTTACTTTACATATTATATATTTAATTTTTTTAATCTTTTTTACTTTTCAATAAATTGTTTCTTATATTTTATAATTTATAAAAAAGTAATAATTCTTCATAACATTCAATTTGATTTAAAAATAAAATATTTTTTTTATAAATTATTTATTATTAATACTAATATCTTAGACACATAATTTTTTAAAATGTTAATGCATATTTTATTTTTAACTATGATTAATAATTCTACATATATTTTCTATAATGCTTTACATTTTTCATATAACTCAAATTATTATTATTTTGGCGAAATGACATCAATATTGGGATAATCTTATTTATTTTATTTTTTATTATTTGTTAGTTTTTATGTGTATCAAACCAACATATTATTTTTCTAGTAAATCTATGATTCAAAAAAGAAAATAATTATAATAATCAAATAAAACATATTAGAACTTATATATTTTGCAAAGCCTCCAATGACTATGTTCATGTTAGATTTCATGCCACAAAATTTGTTTGATTGTGAAAATGTGGCTCAAATCAATAATTTTTGTCTAATAAAATACTAAATTATGGTTTAGAAGGATTTGACTCCCCCATAGATGTCACATAGACACTTTCAATCAAAGATCATTTGATCAAAGATTCTATAAAATTCTATAGATAAATTTCATTCCATTCAAATTAAAATAATATTTTATTTGAGTGAATGCCCTATGAAATCCTATATACCTATCATTTCATATGCTCAAACAATATTTTATTTGTGAGCATATTCAATTTGAATAAAGAAAAAAAAATGAAATAAGCCTCAATATTCTTATTCAACACAAAAAGAAGAGTTGCATGAATAAATGATTAAAACATATTAGAAAATAAAGAAGGTATGTTTTCAATTCCACTTTTCTAAATTTAATCATTCACTAATTTTATTAATAATTTAAATTTCAATTATTATTTTTAATGATTTTGAATATTAATTTTTTAAAATATATTTAAAGATAATTTCTTTTTTCGTAAAGCCAAATACTTTATTCAAAGAGAGTTAAATTTAAATACACGAGATAGATTTCCAAATAGATGTATCCATCATGACATGCATTAAAAGCAAAACCTATAGGAGATTTCTATAATACCACCAAACATAAGAAACAAGAAGGCCCAAGCTCCAACCAAGATTCACACTCCCACAATATGCAAGCCTAAACCATTCTACTTGGTCATCATGAATAGGTTCAAGAATATGTTGAGATTTATCTTGGGTCAAAGCTCCCCAATCTAGAACATTCCAATTACATACCCTTTCACAATCACATTTATCTAAACAATCAACCACCTCATTCCATTATCTAATCAAAGTTTGTAGCCAAAACAAGAATCTACCTAGCCACCAAAGCCAACCTCTAGGAGGTATCTTACAAAATATTTTTATTTAAAATAGAAACAAGAATTATGGAATCCATTTCACACATAACTGTCCTCTATCCCATCATGCAACTTTCTCTAGTGCCATAAGAATATACCAAGCCTCCATTTAATTATTGAAATGCAATCCCATATAAGTAGAGAAGAAGACAAATTGATCCATGACTATCATGACCAAATCCATTAATCCAAACAACATTTGGGTTGCCAGCCATCACTATTAATTTTTTTAAAATCACAAGGGGAGGAGACCAATTACCCATCATATTCACTTTCCTAGAGGGTTACACTTTAGGGCCAATCCAAACCTATGAATCATAGGAAGGGAACAACTCTAAGAGGCTTGCCATGCACACATTAGAAGAGGAAATAGGTTCATCAATATTGAATTTAGCATCAATAGTCTCTTTGAGCACACAATTGATCTTATGCCAAACTTGTATGATTATACTTCGATTATCTTGAAATATTTGAAAATTTCACTCCAACCAAATCTACTAAACAATAAAAAATGGACTAATATCCCAAGAAATCCTAAGGAAGGAGATTGAAGCAAGGGGATGGCCCATACTAGCCCACTACTCAGACAAGGAAGTAGCATGAATAATAGATTTATTCTAGATCTTCCACCATGATTTTCAAATCTTCATAGAGAAAGGACATGCAAAGAAAGGTGACTTACAATTTTCACTATTGCCACAAATAAAAAAATGGATGGCCCATATAATTCTCTCTTTTTTAGTTTTCCTAGGTAAGACACTTATTTTGAATTGACACCCACATAAAAAATTACACTTAGGCCATCCAAATTTATTCTGAATTCTTCTCTAATATGGAGACTCTCTATACTCCCCTTTCTACTATTCCAAAAAATCATAAGCAAGAGCTATTAAATAAACTCCTTTAGAATCATTACCCCAAGAAAGGACATCCTTATCCTCTAAGGAGTTACAAGGTTGATTTGCAAGAATTGAAGCTAAAGTGTCACAATCCTCTAAAGAGTACCCTCTAGGCTTGCTCCAAGGTTCCCTGCATTAGCAAACCATGGATCTACCCAAAGGGATAGTGCACTTAAAATCAACAACTTTGGTCCACCTTACCTAAAGACAAATATCCATCAAATAATAAATCTTAGGAAAAGAATAAATAATAGAACAATGGTTATACTAGAAATATTTCCAAAAGAAAACATTATTACCCTTAGTACTTATCTATAAGAACCCTTCCTTGATTATCAAAGTCTATGAGTATTCCACTTCTAGATCATGGAGCTTTTCCTATAATTAATTTCATTCATGGAATGTCATATACCATTCCTTCCAAATAAAATAGTTTTTGCTCGAGTTTGATTCAAATTTTTACACCCTCTTGGTTTCTAAGGCTTCACAATTGAGCTTAGACTCTCTAACACCAAGATTGTCACATCCCTCCCCTAGTAGTCAATGAACAAGAATAAAAGAAAAATAAAATAAGGAAAACTAAAAGGGATTTCAAAATGTGGGAGGAAGGCAAGATAGGAGAGGGCATAGGAAGAAAAGGAGGGCCATGCCATTAATACATCTTAGTGTTCTTGCCCTGGGGTCGTCAGATGTGCAAGTTGTGAGGAAAATAGGCACACAAGACGGACCTCTAGGGGAGAGGATCCAGTAGTTGAGCATGTTTCAATAGTTGTGATAGTAGTTGTTTATATAATGTCCAATAGTTGTGATAATAGTTGTTTATATAATGCTCAATAGTTGTGACTTGATTGCTCATAATTAAACAAAAAGTATTCCTTTGATCTAAAAAGCAACCAATCATGTGATGCCACATCAACACTCAACTACCCATTCAATGTGAATGCACAAGTATTGGTCTCACTTTTGTTTTGGGCCTTTTTGGACACCTTGACAAAAAGAACGCTTACGTGGCATCATATTTGATGATGTGGCCCTGAATCAAAAGTTATAAGTAGGGGACTTGCCAAATAAGCTACTGTAAAAACTTAGGAGTGATTTGAAATTTCCACGTAGAATAATTATAAACACAAAATTAGGATGCACAACTACTGAGTCCTCTCCCCTACCCACGAATTTCACAAAGTTATCACGTGGGCCCAATTTGAGGATAGATAAACTATAGAGGGAATTCCACAAAGTTATCACGTGGGCCCAATTTGGGGATAGATAAACTATAGAGGGAGGTGAAACATAGAGGGCGGGAATGTATTTTCACAATTTGGAGGGGAGATTACGATGGCTCCCTAAAAGATTTTGTGGCACGTGTGGGTGCTTAGCGTTGGGTATGTACGATCTTCGAAGTCTAAGAAGGCCATCAAATCCAAGGAAGTATGGAGAGGGCACAAATTATAGATGAAATCCCTTAAGAAATAGGGTCCCATGGAATGCAAAGGTTGTCGAATATGAATAAAATATATTCATACAAAAAATGGGGGCAGGTGTAAAGCCAAATTCCACAACAGTTGCCCATATCCTCCCTGCATAGGCTAAAATGGGAGTTTTTGGAATAGGAGATAGACGTTTGTCAAAGCACAAGGATGGAAATGTTGTCAGCTGTTAGAGTTACAGTTGGCCTAGTAGATGTGAAGGTTGGTTGGAGTGATATGCATAAATCGATTTGCTAAACAAACACTCCATGTAGCGGCTAGCATAGGTAACTCCTTTTTGTTCTCAGACGGTTTCATGTTATTATTTAATTTGAAAGCACCCTTGTTAATATGAAGAATAATGGCTAAACGGTTTCATCAGCAACTCGTCATTCTTTCAATTGAGAATAAGGCAATTTCAACAGGATAAGTCTTATTTACTTTATGATACTTTTGACAGAATCATAATTCTTGAATGTTGTCAGGTGTAGAGATATGTATTTTATTAAAAGTTTAAGTTTCCTTAAATAATATATTATCTGTGGTCTTTAAATTTGTAGGATCAAGATTTAGTTGGTTAAAGTGTATAGTTTACTACTATTAGTTGGGCTTATTGTGTCTTTACATCTTATGGATCATAGATTAAGATGTGGTTGATCATGGATAATTATCTAAATCAATTTTTTTTCTACTTACAAATATTCTTTTTAAATTAATACTAACAGATCTTTGATGTGTAAACATATTATATCTTAATGCTTAATTTAGAATGAATATTCTTATAAGGGATAGCAAAATGTGTCACCACTAGCATTAATAGTAAAAGATAATATTTTACATTATTAACATTGATCATAGACGAATCACAAGTTCGAGAGGTATCCCCTTCGGATGTCTCTTCTGGTGGGGTTGCTGAAACTGTACATCTTGTTGAAACCCCTAATGTTAGTGAGGTGGCTGCTTCTGAATCTCTGGGTCTTGGGATGCCCCCTCCGGTCATCTCAAATGGCTGGGTTGCTAAGGCAACCCCTATTGATTCATCAGCTGCCATTTCTGGGGAACGTGCTTTGGCTTCCCTTTCTAGTGGCTCTTCAAAAATGTCTTTATCTGTGCAAAGGAATCAAGATGTAACCCCTAATACTCTGGCTGTTGGGTTTCATCTTCATGAAAGTAGCAAGCTGGCGTGGCACGGTAAGGCGACGCTTGTGGAAGATGGCTGGATCATAGTTAAGGGCAAAAAGATAAATCCTCTCGGTCATCTTTCGACATGACTCTCCGCTCCCACAAGAAAAATGTTAAATGTAAATCTTAATTGGTCTTGTTTTGGAGCTGGTCTTTTTCGTTGGCTGCTTGCTGTCTTTTCTGCAACCTTGCTCTTTTTTGTTAAAGGGTTCTGGGTCCCTTCAAAATCTATTTTTTCCTATATCAAAAACATTGATCATAGACTAAGCAAAATATAAGAAAATAAGGGATTTATTTAAGTTTGTTATAATGTGTAAATAACACAACTATCTTGTCTAATCTATTGGGCCTAGACATGTGAGGGTATTATTGTAGTATCCATCGATTATATTTATTGGGAGTTTGTATATTCTTCTTAGAATGTTATATCACTTTTAACCTCTTATGGGCATTTTCTTGTTCAATAGCTTCTTAATCAAGTTTTGACATTTTAATAACTCAATAATATAGTTGATAAAGACTTTATTAATGTAACTAAAACTATAGTTGTACTAGATTGTTGCATGCTTAAAAATAAAGAAACTTTCATTTACTTTTGATAGTGTTGTTGAGATCAAGTTAAGAGATATACCCTACACAATCATGCTATGCAACATCTTTTGGTACCTTATTGTTGACCATCAAGGTCATATTTAGTATAAATGACAAGTAATAATAAAATATCCATTTTATGAACTAGACTATTATAAGAATATGAGGTTGCACCTTAGGGTAAAGGAAATTAGAAGATTAAGAGATCAATCCATTTGCAATCATATATTATAACTTATCATGATATCGTATTGCAAGTTATTAATAATTTCATATTTAGTTAGAAGTGGCCAGGGTGAACTTTTCATATTTCATGAACTGAGACCATTTCAAAGTAATGGATTTCAATAGATAATAAAGATATTAAGAGATTGATCGTATATTATTAGTGGAGGTATATATTTAGATGTTGATCCATTGGATTTAACATTTTCAACCATCTAGAGTCAAATTACATGTATCAATTTTTCTTGGAGCAAGTTTATAACTGTAGACACCTAACAATGTCCTAAACGAATCACATAATTCCGATTTCGCTTATTAACATCATTTTCCTCATTTTCACCTAATTTCTCTATTTAATTAAATAATTTCCAATTATTTGATTAAATTCATCTATTTCTTCTATTAATTGAATAATTGACATTATTTGGTTAATTCATCCTTTTTCATCATTTCTTACTAATTTTCCCTTTAATTAAATAATTTCTAATTATTTAATTAAATTTAATTTTCTCCTTTCCATCATGATTAAATAATTTTCATTATTTAATTAAATATAATTTTCTCTATCCCACATGATTAAATAATTTTTAATTATTTCTAATCCACATAATTAAATATTTCACATAATTATTAAATTCCCTAAATAAGTACAAGTATCATGCCATGTAATTTCTATATATTTTCCATATTACATTGTAGATCATGGAAAGAGCATTTGAAAGTGGTACCTTCAATTATACATCATTGCATCAAATTCATTCATGAAGTAATACTTATTAAGATACCAAGAGACAAATATGAGACAAAGGTGAATTAGTGTCACTTTACATTGGGTTGTATAGGTTCTACGTCCAAAGGAACCTCCATATGAAAGTGAAGAAGGTCTTTATGAAGTATACCAAGATAAGTTGAAATCAAAAACAACATAAGAAGAGTAAATCATAAATAAATAACAAATAACGTAACAAAGAACACATCAATCATGAGCAAGTAAAAAGAACAAAGACAACAAAAGTAGTAAGAAAATCTAGATTTTCATGCCCAAAATACTACTTGGGTACCAAATTAAATTGTGACCTGCATCCAACGCCAATCATTCCTCCATAACAAAAAGTAAATATGCAAGAAATTTGGGTAAGAAAAGAAGTTTCTAATGTGACAACATTTGACCATGTGTTTATAATAAGCATGAAGGATTACAACAATGAAGCACATGTAGTTGAAAAAACATGTAAAGAAGAACAATCTCATAAAAATGAATGAATTCAAATATGAGGAATTTTGTTGGGACGATGATGACCTTTTAGATGAGGACAATCCTCAAAAGTTGGTTCAATGATTCATGAGCATCCACACACACATATATTGTCTTTTACTTCCTTATTGTATTTACAAGTCTTGGCCTTTTGATTATTGATTATGCCTTGTTTTGTTGTGTTTCACATGCTTATTTCACCATCTATTTGGTCACATCCTTACTTTATCCCACTTGGGGGGAATTTACTCATTTCTCTTTTTCTTGCTTGATACAATTGCTCCTTTGCTTACTTACATGAGATTTGATGGTCCATATTATTTTTGGTACATGCGGAATTTCCATGGCATTGTCTAATATATTACATGGCAACATGCTATATCATTTTTGATACATACAAAATTTTTACCTTACTTCTCATTTCATACCTTTCAATTTTCTAGACAGTTAGTAAGTTAGTAATTTATGCTATTTCATCTATAAGACAAAAATTATTCATTGCACATCCATTCTCTATTCTGTAGGTTCTCATAGAACACACATGTCAAACAATGGACACATGAAAATATCTAACAAAATCTATTACTTTATATTACATTAGTATTCTTTTTGTATTTGAACATTTACTTCATGCATATTTGTAAATGCTTATTTGAAATTTTTTATAGTTCTTGATTGTAATGTACTACCATTCTATAATTGAAAATTCCATTAAGGGGCAAACCTTTCCTGCAATTCATCCCATTCGTCTCATGCTTCTTTCATAGCAAGGTCATTAAGGATGCTTGTTTTATGGAATTAGGGTACGTGAGAAACTGTTGATGGGGTATACTTTAAGAAAGGGCTTATATTGAGATTTTTAAAATTCTGGCAAATCTTTGTGTTAAAAGATTGGGAAATCGATTCTATCGACTTTAAAACGTTCTATGAATTTTTAACCATAACAAGAGAAAATTATCATACTTTTTTGGCAAACAGTGATCACATAAAAATAAAAAATCTACAGTAATGGTGAGACTTAACAAACCTATTCTTTAATGTCTGATTAAGGTAGCATCATTATAAATTGCACAGCTGTGTTTCACGATAATTTTAAGGTAGAGACTTCTAGGGCCCTTAGATCTGACTCTAGCCTGAATATATTGCTCTTCACAAAATATGGTAATCGGCAATTGTATAGTAAGTGAGTGTGGCATACAAGTTTGAGATGCTAGCATGGAGTTGTAATACTTGAGACCTGAACAGAGGATTGCATTGTGAGCAATACATCCATTTTCTGGTTGAATGGCATAGGTCAAAGGTATCGATCAGATAAGTAAATGGGCGCCCATCAATGATCAGGAGGCATGCCAATAAAAAGAAACATAAACTTACTTTAACATATATTTTATAAATTCAAAGAAACATAAACATAGTTGCTATATCTGCATTAATCAAAAGAAACATACACAAATCAATTTTATACACAACAAACAAGATTTATATATGTCAATTTTTGAAGGCATTTTGTAAAAGAAATGCTCTCCATATACAATTATGATATGTCAATTTTTGGTGGCAAGTCATAAAAGAAATGCTCTCAATATACAATTATGATATAGGTGTATACACAGAATTGTATGTCTCATCTTCCAGATTGATATCAACAGTGGAGGGGCATGCCTGATTCTCAAAAGTGTCCTGTGAAGAACAAATCCACTCTGAAGTTAGGTTGTCACCAATATCAGAGAAAAACATTTGTTGCCAGGAGCCCATCTGGTTGAAGAGATCAGAAGAAGGCAGATCAACAGCACATTGGCTATGATCTTCATCTCTCTCCATTTCCAAGAAAGGGTTATTCCAGTGGGGAAATATATCTTCCAAGGAGCTTTGTATAGGGAGAATTTCAGCTTGACCTGGGTGTTGTTGATTGTGAGCAAGAGCAAATGACTTGGAAACAGGAGCTCCATCAGTTGAATCCTCTCCAAATTCAAATATTCCTCCATCTTCAGATTCAATTCGAAGAGATACTTTGCAACCACAAAGAAGAGAAATTTCAGATGCTTTCTTGAAGAGACCAGCTTTCCTATCTTCAAACGTCTTCTGTCGTTTGGCTTCATCTCTTCTGTATGTGACCTCCAATTTTCTTCTCCCCATGATGTTTTGCTGTTGCTTCAGCTGCAATCCAATGGAACTTACTCAAGGCCTTAAAATCACTGCAGATGATGATTTTCTTTCTTTATGCAAATATTTCCGAAAAAGAAAAACACAACATTTTTAAGGACAAAAATTTGACCCTTTTTTACAACAGTTTTGCATCTCAATCTTATCGCTAAATGAAACGGGTAAAACTCAAATTCCATTGTAAAAGTAACTTTATTTGCATCTCAACCTCATCGCTAAATGAAACGGGTAAAACTCAAATTCCATTGTAAAAGTAACTTTATTAAAAAAACTGCCACATGTTTGTTAACTCATTGTTATGAGCTGTAATCTTCTTGTCTGTTTTTTTTTAACAAATAATTGAAATTCAAAATAAGTCTATAATTTTTTTTGCATTCCGAGAGTGGCCAGATTAGTTATGTGAATCAACTTCCAGAAAGTTCCTGTTGTTGTTTTTATTTTCCTTGTGATTTTATTTACCTGATGAGATTAGGTTAGATGGTGATTTCATATACTAGGAAGACATGGAAACTTTATGTAGATGAGATAAAGTTTATATAAACTAACTAATGTGAAATGTACCATTCTTCCATTTAAGACATATCCCCTCTACAATTTCGAAGTTTAAGATGGTTTGAGATTTTGTTTGTTTGAGAAAGATAATTTCTATTAGACCATAATTTTAAGTTGTTTATTTGAGATAAAAATAGATGATTTTAATGTTTTTTCTTATAAAACAAATGTCTGTATATGAATATATTTTATTTAATTCTTTTATTCAAATAAAAAAAGATGGTCATTTTTAGTTTTTTTCATAATTTATTGTAAAATTAATTTTTAGATAAATTGTTGAGTTGGTAAGTTGTTTGTCTACATCTAAGATTTTACATCTCACTTCAAAGTAGAGATACAATATCACTTCCATTTTCAGCAAGAATATCAAATGGTTTTCTTATGCATGCCCAAAAGAGAGTGTACTTAAATGAATTTAAATGCTTTTAGAGATTTTTTTTCATAATATTTATAAATGCAATAAAAGCTTCCTAATGTATTAATGAAATTATGTATAAATCTTTTACTTTATTTTGGGTCCATGGTGATTAGGGTGTCTTTTATTCATTGACTACTGAACAAGAAAATAAATTTTGTGTACAAATTAGAAACTAACTTCATCTTAGCCCATACTTATCATCATTCATCTTGAAAATTTAAATCCAATCTTCACATCTAATCTTTCAGCACCCTAATTCAAATCCATGAGTGCGAGTTGACCTAGATCATTTATGTGATCAAGACTTTGAGCCCCAAACTTAAAATTTTGAATTTCTCAATTTGGATCCATGTTTCCCTCTTTATAATCCATAATGTATAGACTAAATTAAAACTTATTTCAAATTGAATGCTAGGGTGGTGTATCTAGAGAACCATAATTTAAAAATGATCATCTATGAATCTATTGAGCACATCTAGAATTTAACTGTAAAATTTTTAAATGATTACATCACCATTGGAACATCATCCTAGGAGGATATTACACACTTTATTCATGGTCTTAGCCTTGGTTCACTATAATTGAACTAGTACACATGTGGGGTCTAATTGAATAGAACATGACCCTCATGATTTAGCTCAAATTCCCCAAATGGCTTATAAACATCACATGAATCCTTATGCAAATTCATATATCAAAAGATTGAGCAATCAAGTTTCAAGTATCAAAATTTTGTTAGTTCCTTTATGTGGGTACACCAATTGAGTTTCATAGGGATATAAATTAGTTTTGCTTGAATAGATCTAAACTAAAGCTAAACATAATAAATTTGTAGATTTTTGAGACACTTATTAGATTGGGTCCATAAATTCTACCACTACAATGAATAGATACCTCACACCTTCAACATCCATTTTCTATTATAAGAATTTAGATATGCATATTTGAATTTAAATTCATTTAATTCCATATTAAATCACTATGTGAGTGATTTTCCCTTATATGAATTGATGAACTCAAATTTCTTACAACCCCAAAGGTTTCATCCTTCTACATTAAGCTTTTTTAGATTTGATATATCTAATTGAACGACATAGGTGACAACATAAAGATGTGCCTCAATATTTGGCTATATGGGTCACTCAAATTGATATTAAAAAAAATCTCTCAATTATATCAAGAAAATTATTAAGAATTCAAAGTTAAAGTAAATCAATAATTTGTGATATTTCCTATGTATTGTATTCCTATTTTTTAAAGTTTCTTTTATTTTTTTAATAAATTGTTTCTTATACTTTATAGTTTATAAAGAAGTAATAATTCACCATAGCATCGAACTTGATCTAAAAATAAAATATGTTTTTCGTATATAGTATTTATTTTTAATTATATCTAAGACACACATGATTTTTTAATGTTTTTTTAAAATTGTAATACATATTTTATTTTCAATTATGATTAATAATTCTATATATATTTTCTATGATGCATTACTTTTTCATATATCCCAAATTATTATTATTTTGTTGAAATGGCATCAATATTGAAGTAATCTTATTTATTTCATTTTTTATTGTTTTTGTTATTTTTCTATGTGTATCAAACTAATGTGTTATTTTTCTAGTAAAGCTATGAATCAAAAGAAAAACAATTATAATAATCAAATAAAACATATTAAAACTTATATATTTTGAAAAGCCTCCAATGACTATGTTCATGCTAGATTTCATGTCATACACAATTTGTTTGATTGTAAAAGTATGGTTCAAATCAATAGTTTTTGTCTAATAAAATACTAAATTATGGGTTAGAAGGATTTGACACCTTCAATCAAAGATCATTTGATTAAAGGTTCTATAAAAGTCCATATAGGAATTGCATTCCATACAAATTAAAATAATATTTATTTGTTCAAGTGAATGTCCTATGAAATCCTATATACCTACTATTTCATATGCCCAAACAATAATTTATTTGCAAGCATGTTCAATTTGAATAAAAAATGAAGCAAAAGGTAAAATAAGTCTCAACATTCCTATTCAACACAAAAAGAAGAGTTGAATGAAGAAATGATTAAAAAATATTAGAAAATAAAGAAGGTATGTTTTCAGTTTCACTTTTTTAAATTTAATAATTCGCTAATTTTATTAAAATTTAACATTTGACAATTAGTATTTTTAGTAATTTTGAATATTAATTTTTTAAAATTTATAATTATATTTAGATAATTCATTTTTTGGTTAAAACTAAAACTTTATATTCAAGGAGTTAAATCTAAATACAATGATAGATTTTCAAATAGATATATCCATAATAGCATGCATCAAAAGTGGAATCCATAGGGGATTTCTATAATACCACCAAACATAATAAACAATAAAGCCCAAGCTCCAACCAAGATTAACACTCCCACAACTTGCAAGCCTAAGCCATTCTACTTAGTCATCTTGAATAGGTTCAAGAATATGTTGAGATTTATCTTGGGTCAAAGCTTCCCAATTTGTAACATTCCAGTTACATACCCTTTCACAGGCTTGTTTAGCTAAACAATCAACCACCTTATTCCATTATCTAATCAAATTTTGTAGCCAAAAAAAGAATCTACTTAGCCACCAAAGCCAACCTTTAGAAGGTATATTTCAAATTCCATTTATTTAAAATGGAAACAAGAATCATGGTATCCATTTCACGCATGGCCTTCCTCCATCCTATCACACAACTTTCTTGAGTGTCATAAGAATATCTCAAGCCTTCACTTAATTATTAAAATGCAATCCCATATAAGTAGAGAAGAAGACATAAACTTGTCCTTGAATATCATGATAAAATCCACTAATCCTAGCAACACTTGGGTTTCCCTAAGATGAGCCCTCAATATTATTATTTTTTAAATCACAAGGGGGAGGAGACCACTTACCCATCCTATTTACTTTCCTAGAGGCTTGCACTTTAGGGCCAATCCAAACCTATGAAGCATAGGAAGGGAACCACTCCAAGAGGATTGCAATGCACACATTAGAAGAGGAAAGAGATTCATCAATATTGAATTTAGTATCAATAGTTTCTTTGAGCACACAACTAATCTTATGCCAAAATTGCATGATTATACTTTGATTATCTTGGAAGATTTGATAATTTCACTACAACCAAAATCTACCAAACAATAAAATATGGACTAATATCCTAAGAAACCCTAACGAAGGAGGTTGAAGAAAGGGGATGGCTCATACTAGCTCACAATTTAGACAAGGAAGTAGCATGAATAACAGATTTATTCTACATCTTCCACCATTTATTCTAGATTGTTGTACCACAAATTAAAAAATTTGCTAAACTTAGGCATTTTGCAGAAATGGTTAAAAGTCTTGTCAAATTTGTCAAAAAGGTCAAAATTGGGGTTTGTATGTCTTGCATGAGGGGTAAAAACTTGAAATTTTCAAAATCTGACAATCTGGGTATGCTCAAAGCGACCAATTTTACAAAACCCAGATCTCAGTTTTTCATGCCTACTTTTTAGGAAAATTGTTATTTTTAGAAACTTTAAAAAAATAGTAACTTTTTTTGGGTTTCTTTTGAAACAAATACTAGCAAAAAATTTAAAAAATAAAAAATTTTTCCGCCAAGGTTCATACTTATTTTGATTGGCTCAAAATACTTCCTCATCAGGTTGATGCAGTCAGAATCACAAAAGGATCAATTTTTCCGTAGTGGATCTATTATGCTTTTTCAATTTGAGAAAGCATTTCGAGAGCTCTAAAGTCATCAATGGAGGCTAGTCAGTTGCCAGGTGTCAAATTCAACATTCAAGCACTAAACAGAAGATGAGATGATGGACATGCCTGAAGAACAAAGCAGGAAGTTGAAAACTACAAAATTTGACTAACTCTGCTAGCCTTGGGCACCCCAGGAGGAGATAGGGGCCCAAATTTTCAAGGCATTAAATGGTGGAATTAAGGTTCATGCTCCCAGGAAATGTTGTTCAAATTCTTCCCAACTTTGCAGTGAGCCCGACAGCATCATCATCAAATCAACCAGTCACCTAAAATTCAAGATCAAATGAGGAGGTTTCAACCAGAAGACAGGAGGAAAACCATGGAAATGTCAAAAAAAATCAAAGTCTGGGAACTTTGGGCACCCAACTTTTTGAGAGGTCAAACTCAGCAATTAGGGTTTGTAGTTGAGATTAATCTCTTCAAAATCTTGTCAGCTTCACAATGAATGTCTTCATTAGATTGTCCGACTTGTTAATCACTGGCGAATCTAGATCAAGCTGAAGGTATAAAATGAAGGTTCAACTTTGAAAGATGAAAATCAAGTAAAAATAACTAAGTCTGGAGGAGATGGGCACCCTAGAAGGAGATAGGCACCCAAGCTTTTAAGGGATGAATTTGTAGATGACACCTCCAGGATGACTTCCTCAGAGTTGATCGAGCTTTCCAACGAGACCATCAACAAGTCAATCAGAGTTGGCAGTCATTAGATGTTGAAGGCGGAACAGAGGGAAAAACACAAGTAAAATATCAAAACTCAAAAGCAAGGTGAAAAACATAGTAAAATTCTAACTTTGGTGAAGTTGGGCGCCCCAACTAGCCAGAGGTGTCCAAGCTTTTGAGCCCTCATATGCAGCTTTCAACAAATGTATCTCTCAGGAGACCCTCGTTAGAATCAATCAGGTTAT
This sequence comes from Sequoia sempervirens, assembly GCA_007258455.2. Taxonomy (NCBI): domain Eukaryota; kingdom Viridiplantae; phylum Streptophyta; class Pinopsida; order Cupressales; family Cupressaceae; genus Sequoia; species Sequoia sempervirens. The sequence continues at coordinate 375,705,637 of VDFB02075321.1, read as the reverse complement.
CTAGTGAATCTGATAGACAATCGATCAGATCAGTCTAGCTCCTGGAATAAAAAATTCATCAGAAAATCAAAGGGAAATGAAGAGAGCTTGATAAACACAAAAATGGATAACACTGAGAAAGTTGGAACCCCAAAAGGAGATGGGTGCCCATGATTTTGAAGGTCTAAATGAAGTTTCTAGCCAGTGTTGCCTCCAACATGTCTTCTTTAGATTCGATCAAGGTCCATGATGAATCATTCAACTCACTCGTCGAATCAATCTAGAAGCCAAAGATTGAAGATCAAATAGGGTTCAAAATTGAGGAAAAGTTGAAAACTTAAAAAAATGACTAAGTCTAGAGAAAGATGGTGCCTCTAGCCAAGAAGGGTGCCCAAGTTGTCATGCCTTAGTCAAATTTCTCAAAATTTTCAAACCTTAAGATGAAGAGAGAAACATCCAAATTCAATGAACAAGCATATTTTAGGGTTTGGAGGATAAAAGAAAAAGAAAGCAGAGTTATCTCAAGCCTGAAACCTATTTAAGATGCCTTTGCTATTCAATTTTCATCATTCTTTGTAGGGGGTGTCCAAGTTGAAGAGGAGCAACAACTTAACATTTTTCTTTTCAAGATTTAAGAGCTCATGGTTGCCGATTTTTTAGAAGTTCTTCATAGATTTTCAGACCAGCAACATAAGGCCTTGCTTTTTCATGTTTTTTTTCATTCAAAAAATCAATTTTTTGAAGAAGGTCAAGATTTTCAATTTTCAGCAATCTGGGTCTTCTCAACTCATCATTCTAAATAATTTTTGAAGAAATTTTTCAAGTTGCAGCAACTGCTTTTTCCTTGCATGTTCATGAAATCATCAGAGCTTTCAAGTTTTGATCATTTGGGTCCTCTTAAAACATTCTTTTGAAGAAAACCCAGATCACAGCTTTTTTTCAAGAAAATTTCAGATTCTAGGGTTTGCTACTTTTTCAATCAGCCCTCACTATTTTTCAAATCTGATCAACGGGGTTCATTCCAAATTTTCTTATGAACAAAACCTAGGTGCCAGCTTTTTCGAGAAAATTTGAAGAAATTAAGGTTTGCTACTTTTTTAGTCTACACTCAAAATTTTCAAAAATGGACGATCTAGGTCTTCTTGTAATGAAATTCTGAACAAAACCCATATCTCGGAATTTTTTTGAAAAATTCGTTCGTTTGAAGAAGAAAAATCAACAGGCTAAAAATAGAAAGTTGCTCAAAACTTGTCTGAACATAGACGAGTTTATAGTCATTCTTCAAGGTTTTCAAAATGGAATACACTCCCAATGATTTCAAGACCAAGTCAGTACTATACCATGACTTCATCAAAAAAACTGAGACTGACTTGCATCACATCAAGCTAGTGTTCGACTTACATGCTTTGGAGAACACAGGTAACACTGCAATTAGAAACCTAGGGCACTATGGAATTCTCGCAACAACATCCATTCCTATTTCAGTGTAGATTTTAGAGTTTGTAATCACTTGCATCAAGCATTACAATCTAGCGACATGGGAGATTCAGTCAGTAGATGACAGAGTGATCTGCAGTTTGAAACCTGATACGATTGAGAAATTCTTCTCAATTCCACCTTGTAATGAAAGTGCGACTATTTCTAAAGGAGAACATGAAAGGATATGGGAGATGAACAAGGAAAAATACATCAAGAAGATTGCATAGAAGTGGATGAAAGAAAAACATAAGACTCTGCCTAAGAACATCAGGCAATGGGAGTTCAAAGATGAAATTTCTATCATGATCACCTTGCTCAATAGGGTCACTGGACAAGAAGATGCTACAAAATTTCAACCCTGGATGTTCTATGTTATACCTCACATCATGAAGAAAATTGAGTTTTATGATTGGGCAACCTTAATCAGTGATAGCCTCCATCAAAAAATAATAGAATACTTCCAGATTCATGAGTTCCATATGGTCTCCTACCTAGTCTACCTAGTGGCCTTCCAAGGCCAATTCAGAGGGTTGAACACTGAGGGGTCTCTAAACATACAACATGTCTACAACTACTAACCTCAGTTGGAGTTCAAAAATTCATTACACCATTACAAGAGGGTGAATGATGCTTTCCTAATGCACACAGTGTGAGACTTGGATAATGAGTTGCACGTTCGTATTTCATCAACTACCAGAGCAACAATAGCAGAGTGGGCAGATTGGTTTATACAGTTTCCTGCATTCACCTACCTCAGAGTCTATGGCTTCTCTAGCGCTCCACTCATGTTGTCGAGGTACCCATCAGATGAAGTTGTTTTCATGGAATTCCTAAGGAAAGCACATGATGTCCACAAAGTCTTGAGAAATAGAAAGAAACCTGTCTTCAATTTTCCATTTGGGCTAGGAATTTATACATGCAAATCAACAACAGATGCTAAGTCCATGAGTGATGAGTTAGATAAAATTGGTCTCAATCCATACAACGAGAGATGATCATATGACCCTCATGGCATCTTCACTACCTGACTTGAGAAGAACTATGCTCATTTTTCCGCTCTTGAAGATTTTTGGGCTAACTACAGAGATGAGTTCAAGGTGCGAAGACATAGGTACATCAGGATCACTCTTCATCAAATGAAATAATGCTTATCAAAGGATATCAAGGGATTATCAGATGATGATGGAGATGCACTTCTCCCAATGTACACTCAAAAGCAAATTGAAGAGAAGCCCCTTCCTCAAGTCAATTGGGCTAACAAAGAGTCCCTCTGAATTGAAGAAAGGACAAAACAAGTCCTCAAGCATGGCAAGGTTTTCCTAGTCCTCAAGAGGAAGAAATCCTTTCCAACAGTATAGCTGCCAAGGGTACAGTCATCACTTCCCTCTTCTTACAAAGCACAACCAAATATGAAGGGTATAAGTCATTCTCAAGAAGGTGTAAAGGGGAGTAGGTCAACTAAAAGCATAAGAAGAAGGTTGGACTTCTCGGGTATGGTCATACAGGAGTAGCCAACAGCTGAAGCAGAAGATCCTCGAGAAGAGTTCATGCCTCAAAAAGAAGTAGAAGATGTGCCTTTGATACATGATCCTACACTATTGCCAAGGTCTTCACCAATTCACATTGATCTGGAGATTGAAGCAGATGAAGAAGTTATAGTTGAACCTCCCAAGGAAGTTAGTAGAGATACTACCATATATTGGCTTGAGAGCTCCTTGGGAAGGAAGAGAAGAAGACCTTCCTATCAGTTGAATTTTGATGATCTTGAAAATATTTATTAGGAGGCACCTAAGAAGAAAGCAAAGAGACAAGTTCATTTTGAGAGAAATCCTGATGGTGAGATGATCATGGAGACTACTACACCTCCTAAAGATAGAAACAAAGATGAAGTGGATGTTGATGACTTCGTGATGGTGAAGGATAATCTTGGCAAAAGCACTAGACATGTGGATGTTAGTTTATTCAATGTTGTTTCTAAAATCCTCCAAGAAAGAGTGCTCAAAGATGGAGAAGACAAGGCATCCCTCAAGGTTGAAATACAACAACTGAGGCTTTACATTTCTAACCTTGTCCATGGCTCTTCATAGGGTACTCGGTTGCTGCCCCAAGTTTTAGAGACACCGACTGATCATCATTAGTTGAGGTAGCTGGTAATATGTGGTAAACAAACTCAACAATGGATTGATATTTTTTTCATCAGAGGAAAGGAAATCTTGGCATAGATGTTTTAGCTAAGGGATAACGCTCATAAGCTACATGAAGATATTCAAGGATTTGAACAATCAATGGCAGACGTGAAACCAAGGCATGAAATCATCATTGCAGATTTGGATACAACTTATGGTTCAATTGTTTCAAGAGAACACAAGAAGAAAATCCTTGCATGGAGAGTGTCACATCTTCAAGGTTAGAACCTACGAGAGGATATTTGAAGAGTTTATTGCCTACAGACAAAGGGTGATTGAAGCTCTTCTATTCATTAGTGAGTTTGTTGCAGAGATTCCTTCTCGGTATAGTCAAGAAGATGGATCCTATGTTGGACTTGATGAAGTGCAAGCCCAGTTTCAGAATTTTTTTCGCAGCATTGATGGCAACAATTCAATTGGTGGTAGAATGAGTCACATTTCCATGATGTCAGCAAAGTTTGAGAAAGTAGCCAATGAGGTTGAAGATTTCTTGAGATCAATCGCAGATGGTGAAGAAATCTTAGAAAAGCGAAACTTTGCTATTGATAGTATTGATGCACCTGACAGGGACACAGTTTCTAGCTTTTTAGCAGATGTGATCGAGATTTAAAGCAACTTTCTTCTAGAAGCTTTATTTCTGCTTTCTTTCTATTCTCGAAACAATTCTTCTCTATTCTTTGGAGAAGAGAAAGAAGATAGAATGTAATAGTTGACATTTCTTGTTTTTCCTGCTTTCTTAGGTGGTTAGATGTTATCTTCTTTTAGTTTTAGAAATAAAGCTTGCTTGCTGAGAAAACCATAGTTGTAAAAGCAAGGAGATTTTAGGGTTCCCTACTCCTCTGCTTGCCTATAAATAATAATAGTCTTGCTCATTTATTTTTAACCATGCTTGTGATAACAAAACGCTGAGTCGATTAGTGCCTTCTATTGTTATTCAATGTTGTTCAATCGTACTTATGGTAGCAAATTGTTGATCCTCTTTAGCCAGCAAGTTGTTGTTGTATAGTTTTTGTTCACTTTGTGTAAGAACAAGTTTGCAAGTCTCTTTTAGCTGCAAGTTCTTGTTCTGTGCATGTGTTAGTGTAATATTTGTTCCAGATATTTGAGAAATAAAGTCTTAAGCTTATTTTTCCTTGATATAATGTTTCAAATTTCTATTTATTGTGTTATGCTTATATGATCTTTAATTTCAGCTTACATTGAAAGTAAGTAGATGTATGTTGGAAAGAGAGTTTATCTAAGTACTTTGTCAGAGAATCAAACCTTGTCCATTTCTAATTCTCTTGCTTTACGTTTACTTGATAAATTAGAAACATCACTAGTGTAGGTTAGTCATAGTTGAAGTTCTAAATCAGAAAATCTCAGCTACGATGCTTGAGTTTTATAAACCTTGTGCTCTTAGCTAATAAAAAAGGTAGGCAACTTAGTTTTAGTTTACTTTCTTAAACACCATCAGTAAGAGGGAGCTTCCCCTCCTAATTTGAAGAGCAGTTTTTCTATGCATAGTTGTCTGTTTCTAATCCACATTCCAGAGGTGCAAATTAAAACGCCAACAGTTTTCTAGCGCCCACCATGGGGCATGAGGCATAAAATTTCAAAGAAAGCTTGCATTTTATGTCATGGGAATGACACTCTGGCGTCTTGCTACTCCAGTACAACAGCCTGATCTTACACCTCTAGTTATCCAACCAAATTTCCAAATAATTGAAGGAGACCAAACAAACATCATCAAAAACCTAAGGAGTTTCATCTTTGAGAAGAAGGAGACCCCTGCTCAATGGAGAAACACTACTACTATTCTAGACAAAGAGGAAGAGAAAGCTGATATTGTAGTCAGAAGGCCTGTCTTGCCACCACCTGCATGGGTTTAGACAAACCTAGCTTACATAATTTATACAAGGAGGAGAACAAGAAAAAATCCTCTCTTCCAAGGAGAAGTTGATTCAACAAATCCTTTCCTTCCACAAGCACATCCTACAAAAGTTGGAGAGTTGTCCAATACAATTCCTGAATTCAACACTGTACCTAAGATCGAACAAGAAGAACTTGTAGTTCAACCAGACACAATGGGTGATAACAACAACAAAAACCACAATCGCAATTGGAGAAGAGGACCCCCGCTTCCTTGGGGTGATCAAATCAAACCTTTGGCATTGTCAGTGAATCATGAATTGCCTAAGGGGTCAAGAAAGCACTTTCTGTGATTCCAAGGTGATGGAGGTCAGCACCCTGATCATCATCTTTCAACCTTTTCAATGGCTTGCGATTTTTTGCATGTATCTCATGAAGAAATTATTGTACGTCTCTTTGTTGAGACTCTCGTGGGAGCTATTGTTGAATGGTTCAATCACTTGGATTCGGGTTGCATAACCAACTAGGATACTATGACTGAAAAGTTTCTTGCAAGATTCAAGCCAACTGAAGATAGCCACCAGTTGTTCGCCTAACTTTCAAATTCAAAGGAGGAAAACGAACCAATGAGGGAGTTCGTGGCAAGGTTTAACCACTTGGTCACTCGACTTTTGTATACACTCAATCCATCGCCTGAGATCCTGTTGAGCAGCTTTGTCAACACTCTTCCATCCGAGATAGCCTTTTTCTTGAGGTCGTCTAATGAGACAAAACTAGAGAATGCACAACAAGGTGCCATAGAAATTGAAGACAACATGATCACCTTAGGAAAGATCAAGGGAGATGCTATCAAGCCTTTGGTTCATAATTATACAGACCCAATACTTCAAAAAGTTGCCAATGAAATGACTATTCTCAAGAGGAAATTGCCTCTCCAGCCTACACCTCTTGCTCAAGTTGCACTGCCACCTTCCCTACCTGCACCACAACCGTATCAAGCACAACAACCATATCAACCTCAACAGTTGTACCAGCCGAGGAGAAATAACTTTTAGCCTTACAACAATTATAGGCCATGAGGGCCAGCTCCACCAAGGCAAGCAACTGATAACACACAAAATGTTGTGTTTTTCTCTTTTCATGATTCCAATGAACATATTGGCTCCACATGCTTTGAAAACGTCATAATGAATGAGATAATGGGATACACTAAAACTGCACCTACACCAAGTTCCATACCTACTCCAAGTTTGAATGTTGTCTTACCACAATCAGACAACTTCAATGGTGACTTCACGATGGGATACTTTGAAAGTGAACCCGATATTGAAGAACAAGAAGATTTTCATTAGTACTATCTCGCAGTAAATCCTAATAATCTCACAACACATGTGTTTACAAGAACTCAACATCTAAAAGCACAAAAAGAAGAAGAGAGAGACTGAAGGTACAAAAAGAAAAAGAAAAAGAAAAAGAAAAAGAAAAAGAAAAAGAAAAAGAAAAAGAAAAAGAAAAAGAAAAAGAAAAAGAAAAAGGAAAAGAAGTAGCTTCTACTTCTAATATCAAGCCTTCTCAAGAGAACGTGAAAGCAGTTGCTCAAGACTCATCTTCAAAAAAATTTGAAATTGTAGATGCCTTGATGAAGAACAAAGTTCAGAAGATCATCCAAAGCAAGTGGACTGACTTCTTAAATTTGTGAAGGCACCTATCAAGCAGCGTTGAGCAATTGTATCATTGATTTTGGAGCCTCAAACAACGTCATGCCTCTACAAGTGATGAATACACTAGGAATTTTGTGCACCAAGACAAAGGACAAATGTTACTCACTGGAGTCCAATTCAATGTTGTTAGTCAGACAATTGAAGGATGCTCAAGTGAGGTTGGTGGTCTATCCTGAGAAGAAAATTATGATGACCATCCTGGTGGTTGACATTCTAGCTAGCTACGAGATGCTATTGAGCAAAAGCTTTAGCAAGGACCTCAATGGAGAGATTCAAATGGATTGGTCTTCTTCAAACATTCCATTAAAGAATGGTACTTTCAAGCTAGAACCAAAGCCCAAGTCTCGATTTGTCGTGGTGAAGTCTCAAGATCCTCAAGCTCAAGTTCTATATCAAGAAATAGGACTTGGTACTTATGCCATGTTGTCAAAGATACTTGAAGAAATTCAAGAGGTCACGTGCTCCACAAATAAATCAGCAAAAGATCCTAAGTTGTGGACTATGCAATTTGATGGCAATTGTTCTACTGCCAGTTCAGGTGCAAGAGTTGTGATAATTTCTCCTGAGGGATAGTTGTATCCATTTTCATGCTGCTTGCAATTTGATCATACAAAAAATATGGCAGAATATGAGGTGCTTCTAATAGGTCTCAAAAATGCAAAGGACATGGGTATCAAGCATCTCATAGTTGAAGGTGATGTGGAGCTCGTTGTGAAGCAAGTTAGAGTAAATTCAAAGTAAAAGAAAATCATCTCCAACATTATAGAAATAGGGCATGGAATGCAATAGATTGGTTTGAAGCATTCGATATCAAGTACATTTTGTGTCTAGATAATAGCAGAGCAGATGCCCTTGCGGTGTCAACTTCACTTTTCATGCCCCATTCTAAATTTCGTCAGAATGCATTTGCCATTGAGCTGATATACAGGCTAGTTGTACCTAACAACTGTGATAATTGGCAAGTCTTTGACAACGATGACCACATTAAAGAGTTTATTGTTATGGGAGACAATTTCAAATAATTGTTCTTTGAGGGCAGTTCATTTACTCACAGAGAATCAGTATCAAAATTCTTTGATGTGCCAAAGGTTGTTGAAGATAAAGAAAGTTTAGAAGAACCAGATACAAGCATTATCCAGTTGAAAGGAAATAAAATTCCCAAGGGCTTAGTTTCCTTGGAGAATATTTTTGATAGGCATGATCAATACATTCAATATCAAAGGAGCTCAAGTGATAGAACCTCTGTTGAATATCAAAAATTAAATATTGGTATAGTTGACAAGCCTCGACTTGTTAATTTGGGTGCATGTTGCATTGCAGAGGAAAGTGAGAGGTTCATCTCTTTGTTCAAACAATAACAAGATGTTTGCACCTAATCATATGAAGATTTGAATTTTTTTACACCAAGAGAATTGTCTCATACAATTCCTCTTAAACCTGAACCAAAGCCCTTTAGGAAAAAACAAAGGCACTACAATCCACGAATTCAAGATACCATCTACGTGGAAATCCACAAGATGGTGGATGTGAAGATCATATTTCCAATTCATCACTCCACTTGGGTGTCTAATATAGTTCCTGTGTGAAAGAAGAATGGAGAAATTAGAATTTGTGTAGATTTTAGGAACTTGAATCAATCCTCTCTCAAGGATAATTATCCGCTGCCAATCATGGAGCATACCTTGTAGACGGTTACCAGTTCAGAGATGTTGTCCTTATTGGACGATTTTTCTGTTACAATCAAATTGCAATAGCTGAAGAAGATCAATACAAGATGGTGTTCACAACCCCATGGGGTACATTTGCATATGAAAGAATGCCCTTCGGCCTCATCAACACCGGTGCTACATTTCAGAGAGCCATGGAGACTTGAAGAATAAGGTAATAGTTGTCTACCTAGATGACCTCACTATTTTCTCGAAGGTATGAGGAGATCATTTTTAACATCTTAGGAAGATCTTTGAGAGATGCAGATATCATAAAATATCACTGAATCCCAAAAAATTCATCTTTACAATGACAGAGGGCAAGTTGCTTGGCCACATCGTCTCCAAGGAAGGAACTCGAATTGACCTGAGTAGGGTTGAGGCTATCAGAAGCTTGTCTCTTCCAACAAGCAGAACAAGGGTACACTCTTTCTTTGGTAAAGTGAATTTAATACGTAGGTTTGTAATATATTTTTCTAAGTTGATAAAAGATATATATGCTATGATGAAGAAGAAGACTATTTTCAAGTGGACATAAGAAGGCAAGAAGTATTTCGCATCAATAAAAGAAGCTAGCAACTGAGCTCCAGTGTTGTTCCATCCAAATTTTGAAAAGGAGTTTATTCTTTATTGCTATGTATCAAAAAATACTTTGTCTGACATATTGACACAGAAGTTGAACGAAGAAACTATGTCACCAATAGCTTTTATGAGTTGCAGTTTCAAGGATAGCGAATCAAGATACTCTCAAATTGAAAATAATGCACATGCAGTGGTCTGAGCTATAAATAATTTTAGATTTTATATCTTGAATTACCACACCACTATATATGTCACTGATCCAACAATTAAAAGTGTGCTAACTTAGCAAGAGATGGTACAAAGAGAGGAAACTGGGTCGTGAAAGTGCAAGAGTATGACTTGGAGATCAAGCCGACCAAACTTGTTCATGGGAGAGGTCTATGTTAGTTGATGTAGTGGATGGAGATAAGAAGCTTCAAGCCAAAGGTATACCTGAAGTTAAAGAGGATTTTCCTATGGTCCTACTGATTGAATCTACCAGAGAATGGTTTATTGAGATATGGTATTACCTGACATATGGTGATTTCCCAAGCCACTTGAATAAGAAACAAAAAAGAACGCTAAAGATAAAAGCACATAATTATGTGATTATCAATAACATTTTGTACAAGCAAAGTCTTGACGGAACATTTTTGTTGTGTGTCACCAAAGATCAACAACGTCATTTGTTGGAAGCTTTTCACAGTCAAGTGTGCGGTGGCCACTTTTCTTCAAAGGTGACAGTTTTCAAAATTTTGTGAGCACTCTTTTGGCCAACTATGTTCCACGATGCTTATGAATGGGTGCACAAATTCTAGTTGTGTTAGCAATTTGCTGGAAAGACGAAGTTGGCAACTGCCCCTCTCAGGCTAGTTGTTATAGATGCTCCATTTCAACTATGGGGTTTAGATTTTATTGTTCCAATCAACCCACGTTCCAACAAGGGGCATATTTATGTCCTTACAACCATTGATTATTTCACTAAATGGGTTGAAGCCATTCCTACCAAGTGGGCTACGTCTGAGGTTGTTGTGAATTCTTGAAGGAAAATATTGTTACGCGCTTCGGGTTGCCTCACAAAATTGTGACAAATAATGCAACATGTTTCTCATCTAAGGAGCTACTAGAGTTCTATTTTGATCATGACATCACTCTATCTCACTCATCAGATTATTACCCCCAAGGTAATGGATAGGCCGAGTCATCAAACAAGAACATAGTCACAATCATTCACAAGTTAGTTGATTCCAGTCAACGAACTTGGCATAAGAAGCTCTATGATGCTCTATAGGATGATAGGATTACTCCAAAGAGAGCCATTGGTACTTCACCCTTCATCCTCATGTATGGTATAGAGGCAATGATACCTATCACAGTGGAGTTGTCCACTTTGCAGCTGGCAACCGCAATGGAAGATGGGGAGTTCACATATCCTATTCAAAAGTGCATCATGTACCTGACTAAGCTTCAAGAAGAAAGGGTGGAGGTGGTAGACAAAATCACTCAGCATCAAGAGTGAGTGAAGAAAATTTTTGATAAGAAAGCTCACCAACAAAATTTCAAGGTTGGAGATCAAGTCCTCTTGTGGGACAAAAGACATGAGCCCAAGGGAATGCACAGAAAATTTGATTCCTTGTGGCCTAGGCCATTTAGGATTCACGAGCTCACTGGAGAGAACACTTATATTCTTTCATGCTTAGATGGAAGTCTCCTCCCTCTACAACACAACGGGAAATACCTGAAGCACTTCATCCCTTTGGGGGTGGAGTAAATTTTTTTGAAAATTAATCTTTGTAAATATTTGTGTTTTTGTGATGCATTTCCCCTTTCAGTGATGTGATCGTTATGTTGTGTTTCCCCTTTATGTAACAGTATCGTCATGTTTTAGGTGATTAGGAATCTTTTTTTAGGTGAGTTTTAGGGAAGTCCAACTATTAGGTGATTCTAGGAAGTCCTGTCATAGGTGACTTAGGAAAGTCTTGCAAATAAGTGATTAGGAAATGTTGTTGACTCTAATGCCCAATGGACAAGGCACTGGTCTATGCTCAAAACTCCAGAGATTCTTTGGTTCTCCTATGCCATAAGTATCTGCCATGGTCCCTAGAAAAAGCCAATGTTGTACCCCAAATTAAAATTTTTGCTACACTTAGGCATTTTGCAGAAATGGTTTAAAGTCTTGTCAAATTTGTCAAAAAGGTCAAAATTGGGGTTTGTATGTCTTTCATGAGGGGTAAAAACTTGAAATTTTCAAAATCTGACGATCTGGGTCTACTCAGAGCAACCAATTCTACAAAACTTGGATCTCAGTTTTTCATCCCTACTTTTTAGAAAAATTGCTATTTTTGGAAACTTTCCAAAAATAGTAACTTTTTCTAGGTTTTTCTGGGTTTCTTTTGAAAAGGATATTGGATTTTTTTTTCTAAAAATAGAATTTTTTTCTACCAAAGTTCAAACTAATTTTGATTGGCTCAAAATACTTCCTCATCAGGCTAATGCAGTTAGAATCACAAAAGGATTAGTTTTGCCCTAGTGGGTCTATTCTGCTTTTTCAATTTTAGAAAGCATTTCAGGAGCTCTAAAGTCATCAATGGAGGCCAATCAGCTGCTAGGTGTCAGATCCAACATTCAAGCACTAAACAAAAGATGAGATGATGGATGTGCACGAAGAACAAAGGAGGAAGTTGAAAATTACAAAATTTGTCTAACTCTACCATCCTTGGGCGCCCCAAGAGGAGATAGGCGCCCAACTTTTCAGGGCATCAGATGGTGGAATCAAGGTTCATGCTCCTAGGCAATGTTGTTTAGATTCTTCCCAACTCCACAGTGAGCCCGATAGCGTCATCATTAGATCAACCAATCACCCAAAATTCAAGATCAAACAGGGAGGTTTCAACCAGAAGACAAAAGGAAAACCATGGAAAATGTCAGAAAATTTCTAAGTTTCGAAACTTTGGGTGCCCCAAGTGCCCAAGGGCGCCCCAGGTGCACAGGGGCGCCCAAATTTTTGAGAGGTCAAACTCAGCAATTAGGGTTTGCAGTTGCACTCAATCTCTTTAGAATACTATCAACTTCGCAATGAATGTCTTTGTCAGATCATCAGACTTGTCAATCACCGGTGAATCCAGATCAAGCTGAAGGTATAAAATGAAGGCTCAACATTGAAAGATGAAAATCAAGTAAAAACAACTAAGTCCAGAGGAGATAGGCACCCAAGCTTTTGAGGGCTTAAATGGATGAATTTGCAGATGACACCTCCAGGATGACTTCCTCAGAGTTCATCAAGCTTTCCAATGAGACCATCAACAAGTCAATCAAATTTGATAGTCATCAAATGTTGAAGGTGGAACAAAGGGAAAAACACAAGTAAAATATCAAAAATCAAAAGCAAGGTGAAAAACACAGTAAAATTCAAACTCTAGTGAAGTTGGGTTCCCCAGCTAGCGAGATGCGCCCAAGCTTTTGAACCCTCAGATGCAGCTTTCAAGAGATGTAGCTCTCAGGAGACCCCCGTTAGAATCAATCAGGTTATCTAGTGAATCTGATAGACAATCGATCATATCAGTCTACCTCCCAGAATAAAAAATTCATCAGAAAATCAAAGGGAAATGAAGAGAACTTGATAAACACAAAAATGGCTAACACTGAGAAAGTTGGGCACCCCAGAAGGAAATGGGCACCCATGATTTTGAAGGTCTAAATGAAGTTTCTAGCCAGTGTTGCCTTCAGCATGTCTTCTTCAGATTCGATCAAGCTCCACAATGAATCATTCAACTCGCTCGTCGGATCAATCTGGAAGCTGGAGATTGAAGATCAAATAGGGTTCAAAATTGAGAAAAAGTTGAAAACTTTTAAAAATGACTAAGTTTGGAGAAAGATGGTGCCTCTAGCCAAGAAGGGTGCCCAAGTTGTCATGCCTTAGCCAAATTTCTCAAATTTTTCAAATCTCAAGATGAAGAGAGAAACGTCCAAATTCAATGAACAAACAGATTTTAGGGTTTAGAGGATAAAAGCAAAAGAAAGTAGAGTTATCTCAAGCCTAATACCTATTTAAGATGCCTTTTCTATTCAATTTTTATCATTCTTTGCAGGTGGCGTCCAAGTCGAAGAGGAGCAGCAACTTAGCATTTTTCTTTTCAAGATTTAAGAGCTCATGGTTGCTGATTTTTTAGAAGTTCTTCATCAATTTTCAGACCAGCAACATAAGGCCTTGCTTTTTCATTTTTTTTTCATTCAAAACATCAAATTTTTGAAGAAGGTCAAGGTTTTCAATTTTCAGCGATCTAGGTCTTCTCAGCTCATCATTTTGAACAATTTTTGAAGAAATTTTTCAAGTTGCAGCAGCTGCTTTTTCCTTGCATGTTCATGAAATCATCAAAACTTTCAAGTTTTGATCATGTGGGTCCTCTTAAAACATTCTTCTAAAGAAAATCCAGATCACAACTTTTTTCAAGAAAATTTCAGATTCTAGGGTTTGTTGCTTTTTCAATCAGCCCTTAGTATTTTTCAAATTTGATCAACTGGGTTCATTCCAAATTTTCTTCTGAACAAAACCCAAGTGCTAGTTTTTTTGAGAAAATTTGAAGAAATTAAGGTTTGCTTCTTTTTCAGTCTACACTCAAAAATTTTGAAAACGGATGATCTGGGTCTTCTTGTAACAAAATTCTAAACAAAACCCATATCTCAAAAAAAAATTAAAAAATTTGTCTGTTTGAAGAAGAAAAAATAGCAGGATAAAAATAGAAAGTTGCTCAAAACTTGTCTGAACATAGACAAGTTTACAATCATTCTTCAAGGTTTTCAAAATGGAATACACTCCCAATGATTTCAAGACCAAGTTAGTACTATACCACGACTTCATCAAAACAACTGAGACTAGCTTGCATCACATCAAGCTAGTGTTCGAATTACATGCTTTGGAGAACGTAGGTAACACTACAATCAGAAACCTAAGGCACTTTGGACTTCTCGTAGAAGCATCCATTCCTATTTCAATGCAAATTTTAGAGTTTGTAATCATTTGCATCAAGCATTACAATCAGGCGACACAAGAGATTCGGTTAGTAGATGGCAGAGTGATCTGCAGTTTGAAACGTGACACGATTGAGAAATGCTTCTGAATTCCACCTTGGCCTGAAAGTGTGACTATTTCTAAAGGATAATGTGAAAGGATATGGGAGATGCATAAGGACAAATACAACAAGAAGATTGCACAAAAGTGGATGAAAGAAAAACATAAGACTCTTCCTAAGAACATCCGGTGAGGGGAGTTCAAAGATGAAATTGCTATCATGATCACCTTGCTCAAGAGGGTCACTGGACAAGAAGATGCTACAAAATTTCAACCATGGATGTTCTATGTTATACCTCGCATCATGAAGAAAACTGAGTTCTATGATTGGGAAACCTTAATCAGTGACAACCTCCATCAACAAATAATAGAATACTTACAGATTCATGAGTTCCATATGGTCTCCTACCTAGTCTACCTAGTGGCCTTCCAAGGCCAATTCAGAGGGTTGAACACCGAGGGGTCTCTAAACATACAACATGTCTACAAATACTACCCTCAGTTGGAGTTCACAAAGTCATTACACCATTACAAGAGGGTGAACTAGGATTTCCTGATGCACACAGTATAAGACCTGGATAATGAGTTGCACGTCTGTATTTCATCGACTACCAAGGCAGCAATAGTAGAGTGGGTAGATTGGTTTATATGCTTTCGTACATTCACCTACCTCAGAGTCTATGGCTTCTCTGACGCTCCACTCATGTTGCCAAGGTACCCATCAAATGAAGTTGTTTTCATGGAATTCCTAAGGCAAGCACATGATGTCCACACAATCTTGGGAAATAGAAAGAAACCTGCCTTTAGTTTTCCATTTGGGCTAGGAATTTATACATGCAGATCAGCAGTAGATGCTAAGTCCATGAGTGATGAGTTAGATAAACTTGGTCTCAAGCCATACAATGAGAGATGATCATATGACCCTTATGGCATCTTCATTGCCCGACTTGAGAAGAACTATGCTCATTTTCCCGCTCTTGAAGATTTTTGGGCTAACTGCAGAGATGAGTTTGAGATGCGAAGACGTAGTTACAATAGGCTCACTCTTCATCAAATGAAAGACTACTTATCGGAGGATATCGAGGTATTATCAAATGATGATGGAGATGTACTTATCCCAATGTACACTCATAAGAAAATTGAAGAGCAGCCCCTTCCTCAAGTCAATTGGGCTTACAAAGAGTCCCTCTTAGTTGAAGAAAGGACAAAACAAGTCCTCAAGCATGGCAAGGTTTTCCTAGTCCTCAAGAGGAAGAAATCCTTTCTAGCAGTATAGCTGCCAAGGGTACAGTCATCACTTCCCTCTTCATCCAAAGCACAGCCAAAGATGAAGGGTATAAGTCAGTCTCAAGAAGGTGTAAAGGGAAGGAGGTCAACTAAAAGCATAAGAAGAAGGTTGGACTTCTCGGGTATGATCATATAGGAGCAACCAACAGCTAAAGTAGAAGATCCTCCAGAAGAGTTTGTGCCTCAAAAAGAAGTAGAAGATGTTCCTTTGATACATGATCCTATTCTATTGCCAAGGTCTTTGCCAATTCACATTGATCTAGAGATTGAAGAAGATGAAGAAGTTACAGTTGAACCTCCCAAGGAAGTTAGTAGAGATACTACCATATCTTGGCTTGATAACTCCTTGGGAAGGAAGAGAAGAAGAACTTCCTATCAATTGAATTTTGATGATGTTTCCAACATTTATTAGGAGGCACCTAAGAAGAAAGAAAAGAGACAAGTTCATTTTGGGAGAAATCCTGATGGTGAGATGATCATGGAGACTACTACACCTCCTGAAGATAGAAATATATATGAAGTGGATGTTGATGACTTCGTGATGGTGAAGGATAATCTTGGAAAAAGCACCAGACATGCAGATGTTATTTTATTCAAGGTTGTGTTTGAAATCCTTCAAGAAAAAGTGCTCAAAGATGGAGAAGACAAGGCAGCCCTCAAGGCTGAAATACAACAACTCAGGCTTTACATTTCTAACCTTGTCCATGGCTCTTCAGAGGCTGTTGGAAACAAGCAACACTGAGAGAGGGGGGTGAATCAGTGTTATGCAGTAATTAACTTTATTATTCTGATCTTTAATCCACTTAGAACATTCAACCAAAAGTAATATGCAAAAAAAGAAAGAAAACAACCACAACACTATAGCACAAGGAATTTTATGTGGAAACCCTATTAGGAGAAAAACCACGGTGGATGGCCAATCGACAATAAGTTCTGAGTATACCCAAAAGAAAGATTACAAAATGGGAATGCACTTGCATTCAGGCACACTACCTAGAGCTCACTGCTCAAAATAGGAAGGCTCATTGCCTTACAAATATTTGGATTAGATCCAATAAAATGAACTAAAATATTAGCATCTACAAATGCTTGATTACAGTTCCAGTTAGGCTCTGATGGTGATCTTCTATCCTTCTAACTGATACTGAACTTCTACTCTGCTCTGCTTTGATCATTCTGAAGTCTTCTAAAGTCAAATTACACTTAGGCCAGTCAAAGTCATTCTGAAGTCTTCTCTAATATGGAGACTCACTATACTCACATTTCTACTATTCAAAAAAATGATAATGAAGAGCTACTAAATAGATTCCTTTATAATCATGGCCCCAAGAAAAGACAACCCTATCCTCCAAGGAGCTACAAGGTTGATTTGCAAGAATTGAAGCTAAAGTGTCACAATCCTCTAAAGAGTACCATCTAGGCTAGCTCCAAGGCTCCGTCCATTATCAAATAATCAACCTACCCAAGGAGATAGTACACTTAAAATCAACAACTTTGGAGCACCCTACCTCCAAAAAAATATGCAACAAAGGAAAAATCTCAAGAGAAGAAGAAATATTAAGGAAATGGTTATCCTAGGAATCTTTCCAAAACAAACCATTATTACCCTTATTACTTATCTATAAGAGCATTTTCTTATTTAGAAAATTCTCTTAATTTAGTAGTATTCCAAACCATGGAGCTTTTCCTAATTAATTTCATTCATGGAATGCCATCTACCACTCCTTCCAAATAATTGAAATTGATAATTCTTTTATAGGTTTGATTCAAAATTTTGAACCATCTTCAATATAGTTTGATTTCTATGACTTAGAAATCAAGCTTAGATTTCCTAAGACCAAGTATGTCACATCCCTCCCCTAGTAGTCAGCTCACAAGAAAAAAATAATTTAAGAACTAAAAGGGCTTTCGAAATGTGGAGGGAGGGCAGAAGACAACCATCATTAGAGAGGAGAGAGCATAGGAAGAAAAAGAGGGCTATACCATTAATACATCATGGAATTCCTGCCCTTGGGTGGTTGAATGTGCAGGGCATGAGGAAAATAGGCATGCAAGGTGGAACTCTACCCACGACTTCCATAGTAGAAATATATTCAAAATGCAAGCAGCAAAGGGATAGGAAATGTAGTTTTTCAATTTGGATGGGAGATTTCGATGGCTCATTAATAAATTTAGTGGCTTGTGTGGGTGCCTAGCATTGGGTATGAATGCTCTTTAAAGTCTAAGAAGGCCATCAAATCTAAGGAAGTATGGAGAGGGAATAAATTATGGATGAAATCCCTCAAGAAATAGGGTCTCATGGAATACAAAGGTTGTCGAATATACATAAAATGAATTCATACAAAAAATGTTGGCTTTAGAAAATTTGAAGCAAATATTATTGGCAGGTGTAAAGCCAAATTCCATAATAGTTGCCCATATCATCCATGCGTACACTAAAATGGGAGTTTTTGGAATAGGAGATAGATCTCTTCAAAGCACACGAATGAAAATTTTGTCAGATGCTAGTTACAATTGGCCTAGTAGATGGGAAGGTCAAAGGAGGACATTAGGACATGATATGCACAAACTGATTTGCTAAACAAACACTCCATGTAGCAGCTAGCATAGGTAACCCCCCTTTTTTTATCATTCTTTGCTTATTCTCACATGTGTTCATGCTATTATTTAATCTAAAATCGCCATTGATAATATGAAGAATAATGGATAAATCGTTTCATCAACACCTCATCATTGTTTTTGTTATATTATTGCATCATTACAGATTTTTAGATTAACAAAAAAAAAACATTTAATGAGTGCAAAACTAATTGGAGGAAAAAAAATAGGAAATCTATGTGGTTCTTAATATGCCTACATCCATGGGAAAGTAGGAAAAAACTTTTATTAACCACAACAGTGCATTTTGCATTACAAATAGTCCAATTTAAAATGGACTCTGCAATTGACTAACTGAGTATGCCATGTTGTCCAAACGTGTTGGATTAGCTAGAACACGGTACAAAGAATTGTCCATTTTGTAACAAATTACATTGGAACTACTCAATAATAGATGGATGGAGGGAATGCATTATAAGTTTGTTTGTTATCAAAAACCTCCTAGGAATAGAGGAAGGATTGTTATTCATCCATATATGATCATTAGGACTTCACATCCCAACAATCTCCCACTTGAATTCCATACTATACTGTGAACAATCATGTTTCAAGAAATCTCCTGCTTTCCAAACCCTATTTTTATAAGCTTATCAATCCAAGAGAAGCTCTACAGAACTCGAGCTTCTCTTTTGAAACAACCTTTGTAAATGCATCTGCAAGATTCAAATTCGTATGTATCTTTTCTAGCTTATGCTTACCCTCTTCAAGAACACTTCAAATATAGTGATGTTGAAGCTTTATGTGTTTCATTCGTGAATGAAATGTTGCATTTTTGACCAAGTGAATGACACTTTTACTATCATCGTACAATACAAATTCCTTCTATCTATTACCCAATTCAAATAGTAACCTCTGCATCCACAACATCTCCTTTGATCCTTTTGTCATTGCAACATACTTTGCTTCAGTAGTTGAAAGAGCCACTACTTTCTTCAACCTAGAAATCCAACTAGTTGTTGCTCCTGCCAATGTGAACACATATCTTGTTGTAGATCATCTTTGATCTAAATCTGCCATATCTAAATCAACTTATCCATGCAATTGTGCATCTTCACCTCTAAACCTCAAAACATGGTTTGAAGTGGCTTTAAGATATCTTAGAATCCATTTCACTGCTTGTCAATGATTTTTTCCTAGATTACTCATGTATCTACTAACCATTCCCACTGCTTGGGCAATATCTGGTCTTGAAAAGACCATAGCATACATTAAACTCCCAACTGTAGATGAATATGGCACTGTTTCCATGTATTCTTTTTCTTCAAGTGTCTTGGGACACATCTCAGAAGATAATTTGAAATGCTCTACTAGAGGTGTGCTTACTGCCTTGGTCCTTCATTCTAAACCTTTCTAGTACATTTTCAACATATTTCTCCTATGACAATAGAAGTTCCTTTTTCTTCCTGTCTATGATAATTTTCATTCCATGGATTTTCCTTGCAGCACCCAAATCCTTCATTGAAAATTTCTTAGATAAATGTTGTTTCAACCTATTAGCAACAACCATGCTAGATCCTGCAACTAGCATATCGTCAACATACAACAACAACAATACAAATTCTCCATTATCAAAGAACTTAGAATAAACACAATGGTCATATTCACATCTAGAAAAACTTTGCTCAGACATGAAAGAATCAAATTTTAGATACCATTGTCTAGGAGCTTGTTTCAACCCATATAAACTGCAATTTAGTTTGCAAACTAGTGCTTCTTTACCTTTTTCCTCAAAACCTTATGGTTTTTTCGTGTACAACTCTTCTTCCAAGTCACCATGAAGAAAAATTATCTTGGCATCTAGTTGTTCCAACTCTAGATCATGAACAACTACTAAACCCAACACTAATCTAATAGAGGTCATTTTTAGAACTGATGAAAATATCTTTGTAAAATCAATGCCCTTTTGTTGAGCATATCCCTTGACAACCAATTTGGTTTTAAACCTTTTCTTCCCACCTGCTTCTTCCTTCAACCTATACACCCACTTGTTTTGCAATGCTTTATGATTGGATGGAAGGGTAACTAAATCCCATGTGCGATTTCCCTTAAGAGATTCCATATCATCTCTCATGGCTTCCATCCATTTATTGCTATCTTTATCTACATATGCTTCTTCAATCGCAGTGGGTTCAGATTCATCAGAAAGCAATAAATACTGAATAAAATCTTTATACCTAGTTGAAGGCCTACGCTCTCTAGTGGACCTCCCAATTGGAGGAATCAACTCTTGTGCATTACTATCTAGATGAACATGTTCTTCATTATCTTGTAAATATTGTGACTAGTCATGTGTTTTAATTTGTACTAGTGGTTGTGGCTGTTTTACAATCACCTTTGTTTAAACATATCACTACCAATTGTGATATCTTCTAATGGAATATACTCCTTAAGTGATTTTCCTTCTTGTAAATCTGGCATTACCTTTTCATTAAATATCACATCTCTACTTCGTGTGACATGCTTAGTAATTGGATCCCACAACCTATAACCATATGTTTCTTCTCCATATCCAATGAAGATACATCTTT
Source organism: Sequoia sempervirens (assembly GCA_007258455.2). Lineage (NCBI taxonomy): Eukaryota > Viridiplantae > Streptophyta > Pinopsida > Cupressales > Cupressaceae > Sequoia > Sequoia sempervirens. The sequence continues at coordinate 375,684,613 of VDFB02075321.1, read as the reverse complement.
GAGATTTCATGTAAAGCTTAGTTCGATTTTCTTTTGGAATATGAACAAAACCTTCACATCCAAACACACACAAATGATCATAAGAAATTTTCTTACCTAACCACTTTTCCTCTGGAATTCCAAATTCAAGCCGAGTGGATGGTGCTTTGTTAATCAAGTAAATTGATGTATTTATTACTTCTTCCCATAACTCTTTTCCTAGTCCTCCATTTGAGAGCATGCTTCTTGCTCATTCCATAATGGCTCTAATGGAACCCCTAATTTTTTTTTCCTTGTTCCATGTTAAATCCTTATTGCATTTGGATATAGGGTTTCTATTTACAGGGGTTTACAGTGTTTTATTTGGATATTGAATCCCTATTACCCATTGCCAGTTATTTTAATGCATCTTCTATCATTCATTGCCACCTGGTAGCCAGTCCTTCATGCCTAAGTCTGGAACTTTCCATTTTATAAAAATTGAGTAAGGATCTTTTGGGCCCTTACATCCTTTGCATTTCATGACTTGGAAATTTTCGAATCAATTATTATCCTAGGGAGTCCCCTTCAATAAAAATGACTAATAAGAACATGTTTAAAAGGTTCCCACTTATGTCCCGATGGCCTTCATAGTTGTATCTCTCATCGCTGATTTATTCATTGGTTCATACTTTGAATTAGTGATGAATGATGGATTGATGTTTTCCCTTTGATATCGCTCATCGCTAATGGCTTTTAAGTTTTCAATTATGTCTTTATGTTCTTATCACTCATCGCGAATGGCCATGAAAAGATAAACTTGGAATAGTGATGAGCGATGTGATGTGATTCCCTATATATTTCTTGATTGCGGATATGTTTTGAATGTAAAATCTCACATCAACGATACACGATGGACATTACAAAAGTTGTAAATCTTCTCATCGCTAATTGCTTGCAAAATATATGAGGAGAATTAGTGATGAACAAAGGCCACATGTTATAACTTCATCGCTCATCGCATATTTGTTTTAGAACTTGAGTTCTAAATTGGCGATAAGCGATGGATGTCCTCTAAAGGGTTTTTCTCTCGTTGATGTGATATGATCATATGAGTGATGTCTTTTGTGATGTTTGTTTTATGTAGGTTGTACATGTCCAATTTTGGTGCTGAGTTTGTTTGAGCCTGAGGAAGGTCTTGAGAATGAAAACGGAATACATGGAGCTCCTGATATGCCAAAAGGAAGAGTAAGATTTGGGAAATTCAAGGAATATAGTACCAAGGAAAATTTGCATCTAAGAGAGTAGATAGTTTCAGAAGAATTAGTCAAACACATAGAGAAGAGGATGGTGAAATATAAAAAGAATACAAGGAGAGATGGTGAGCACTGTAAATTTTGTCCAGAAGGATGTAATTCTCCATGTGAGGTTTCTAATAACCCTTCAGAAAGTGAGGGTGACACTGAACCAGAGGGTGATTATTATCCCCTCTCCCTAGTACTATTGAGGAATTCTAATGAAGAGGTGGCGACAGTTTCTACAGTCCCACCACGAGCAAAATGTGGGCGAATATCCTCTGAGGTTGATGACTCAGAGTGATGATTGTGCCCTATTTTTTTTATGAAACCATGCCCTTTCTATTGCGATTGTCCTATTCATCACTCATGTGATTTCTTGTTTCATGTGCTAAGGTGGAATGTTTTTGGGCTGGTATGTAGGAGAAGTGCCAAACTAGTTAACCTTGGCAGTGTGTATATTGTATATGGATGATATAGAAGTTTGTGTTGGAGCTTCTATTAGAGAATCTTCTTTGGTAAACAAGGATGAGGATTCAACATGGTTACAACAAACTCTGTCTTTCAAAGAGCTGGCGTGTCTTCATTCAGGGAATGTGGAATGTGGTCTTTTAATCTTCCATTTTCCTCAAATGATTGCATGTAACAAACTAGGAATATCTCGAATTCTGGTACAAATGAAATGAAATGTAAATGTAATTAAGCCTAATGCTTGTTGCTCCCTTATTCTATAAAAGGGATTTCAAGGATTACTACAGAGGTCGGATTCTGAAGTCTTAATAGGGTTCTAGGTAGAATCTAAGTTCAAAAAAGGAACGTAGAATAGAATATTGAAGTAGGCTAGTAGTTTGTCTTGGATAAGAAGTCATGTATGTAACGATCTTAAATGATTTGTATAGAAATTACTTATATCAAAACAAATATCAGTCAAGAAGCTGATACTCTCCTATGTATGCTCATTATGGAGTTATGAATGAGAAATACTAATGATGTTATCATTTTTCTTCAAATATTTCATTTGAATGTATTACTCTATTTTCAGCTTTAATTCAAAAAATTAATTAAAATGTTGGAATAGGGTTATAAACTTTGTAAGGAATGGCTTAGGATTGCTAAGAAGTAAATGCTTCTTGCATAGTGAGTTTTTCATAAATGCAAATCAATACGAAAATAGTTTGTTTCTTCCTTAAATGAGTAATTTGTAAATTATTGATCATCTTGTGTACTTGACTCTATTGCTCCAAGTGATGAGACACTGGTCATTTTGTTAGAAAATCTTGCATAAGATGAACAAATAGTGTTCATAGCCCTAGACTTATGAGAAGACAATATTCAGATTAAAGAAAAATATCTCCAAGGGTAGTAGAAGTGGAATTAACCTCAATTCCTAGCAGATAGCTAATCCTTCATTTGAAAATCTGCCAAATCTTCGGTGAAATTGATTTTATCTGCCATAAGTAGGAATTAATCTATGTATAAATGTGTTACTAATTGATTATATTGCACGAAAACGCAATTGGGATTACCCTCCTAGGTTTCATAGAGCCTGAAGTGAAGGAGTACGGACTTTACAATCCTATGCTCATTATGTTGGCCACTAACCTAATAGCTCTTCATCATAGGAGTTGGCTACTTCTTAGAGGATTGTTCGGTTCTGCTAGAAAAATCACCAACAAAAATGGTGACTCTGCTGGGGAGAATTTGAGAAATATCTGATAGAAGATCACCTAGCCTTAAGAGCTATTGAAGTTTCAAACTAGTTTGTAACTAGAGATTGGAGATTGTTGAGTCTTATTTTCCCATTCAAGTCACCAACAGAAATGGCGACTCTACTGGGGAAAATTTTGAATCTCCAGTTGCAGACTATCATAGTCAAGAAATTGGTGAATCTAAACATCTAGTTCAGATATTGAGGAATTTCCAAACCTGGAAATGTTTATGTTAAGCAAGTTTCAAAGGATGAAGGTGTGACTCTGTTGTGGGAAAAAAACTAGAAGAACATTCATCTTTGAAGGAGATTCATATTGCTTGAAGTTCAGTCCTCTGAAAATAGGTGGCGACTCTATTATGAACCTGATAAAGATACAAAGAATGTTTCAATCCTACAAATGTTTCTAGCCAAGAAGGAGAACCCTTTTCTGCAACATATCTAGGTATTCTTCAATTTTTGGTTTTCAAGAAATACAAATATGTATTTGAAAACCATAGTTGTAAGTTTTGTAAAAATTTGATTCCCTGTTGAGTGATTAAGCACTAAGGAAGGGAAATAGTAGTGGCAAGCTTGCATACTTCTGAGTTATAATTTATAGTCTCTTTTATGAAGTGATGTATGCAATGTTCTTGAAGAAATTTATTTACAAGATCTTAAGCAAGTAGAGATAACATTTTCATTATAAGAGCTTAAGATCTGGTTGTAAAAGAAGTATGAATTTCCCTGTGTAATTGTATAGTATAAGAAGGTTTATAGAGGTTTGAGAAAATGTATCATCAACCTATGCATCCCTGTGTGGACCCAAATGTAACAATGCATAGTTCTCATGCCTTGTCATGTAATAAAAGAAGCTTCAACATCAAAAGGTACATGGCCATAGATTTTGATGGCATTTCTAGTTACCTAAATATTATTCCATCTGAAATCAGAAATGAGCTACCAAAGTTCAGTGGTACAAAGAGTGAATCAACAAGTAAGCATTTGCAAGAATTCAACAATTTAATGGATGACTATGAGATAGATCATGAGGATGTTATCATGAGGTTGTTTTTTTAGTTTCTAAAAGGAGATTCAAGAGATTGGTTCTCTGATTTACCAGTATGCTCTGTCTATTCTTGGAATGAGTTCAAAGAAGTGTTCATGGAATAGTTTGGTGAAAGGATCAGTGTTGGATGTTTGCTCAATAAGTTTATGAACATTGAGAAAGAAGAGGATGAGCTAGTCCCAGCGTTCAATCAGAGATTTGCTAAAACATTAAGAGACATTCTTGATGTTTTGGAACTAAGTGATGCAGTATGTTTGGTTGTGTATTTGGGAGATTTTGATAATGAGATGAGCTATTTGTTGAGAGATAAGGATCCCAAAACCTTACATCAAGCTTATGGGGTAGCCATGAATATTGAAAAAAACTTGAAATATGGGATGCAAAGGAATCACTTGGATACAAGTGTTTATTGCCATAGAATGCCACATGTTGATGAATGGTGTAAACCAAAAGTAAAAAATGAATGTAAGAGAATTTGCACCCCTATTGTTTCAGCTTGCACAACATACTGTACTACTGATCTCATAAAGCCCCAAACACATCATCAAGAAATTATCATGTTTTCAAATTACAATGATAATAATTTTACTGCTCCATATGAGTCAAGTAGTGAGATATCACATGAAGAGGAAGGGAGTTGAGAAAAGGTTGAAAATGTATACCTCAATACAGAAAATGAGAGGAATGGTTTAAATATTGTTGAAAAATCCATTACTTATGCTCCTAATGATGAGATGAGACTGAGCAATCAATCTGGTAAATCTAAACATAATTGCAAAATTGAGGAATCTTCTTGCTATAGTATGGAATTGAGTATGGTCAAAATTCTATTGAATGTGATTGTCCTCCTGAAGAAGAGATAGAATCATTTGTTGCAGATGAGAAATGTACTGGTAATGTTGTAAGTGCATATGAAAATGTGTCTATTTGTTCTTCTAATGATTACAGTGATTTTGGATGTTGTAATGACTTGGAGGAATTAGACATCCATGTTGAGAAAATTGAGGCTCTTATGTCAAGTATGAATGTAATAGAAAACCCATTGTATGATGAGCCTCCATCTTCATCAGAGGTGAAAAATAATGATCTCTATTGGTGCAGAGATAATCCACTCTTTGTTGAGGATTCTAATGATGTATCTGATATAGGGTCAGAATGTGGTCTTGAGCATACAAAGCAACATATTGATGAGTTCCTTGAGGGAATTTCTTATGAATATATTACATTTGATACATGTGTTGTAGATAAGTTTGAGTATCAAGATGCCAACTATTTGGAAGAGTATGAATGCTTTCAATTTTTGATTCAGTTGGGAGGCATCTTGATGGATCATGACAATGAGATGAATAACAAGAAATGTTATTTCCAATATGAACATATTTCATATGATGAAAATACCACATATGTGTCATGTGATGATGAAAATTTGTAGTTCATGCCTAACTCTACAACACAGGATGATGGAGGTTTCACTGCAGTTTTATGCTCAGAAAGGTTGTGAGAAACATTGATAACAAGGATTATAATTAGATAGATTCTCACTTGTTAAAAAGAGGCCTAAAATTTGTTTAGGTAGGATTGAAATTCTCTTACTTCATTGGTACAATAAGGACAAATGTGAATGGAAATACATCAACTCTTTTAGAAGGCTAGTTTTTGACAGAGACAAAAACTTATTCAGCATTTTTTGTGGCCTAGTGCCACCAATCAAAAAAGTTAAACCTGGTTGAACTGAAGGATGCATAATACAGTTTGCATCATTGTAGAAATTTTCATGTTGGTTGGGTGGAGATTGGATCTCCCTTTTCAGGTCCCTTTGACCTATGTAAATTTTGTTCATGTGTTGTTTCTTTTGTTTTGTTCTTGTGCCTAGTCTAATTCACCTAAAATTCTGAGATCTCACCATGCCTGCAAGAGGCATGTGTCCCCAATCGGAGCCACTAATGGAACCCCTAAAAAAAAATTTCCTTGTTCCATGTTAAAACCTTATTGCATTTGGATATAGGGTTGCTATTTATAGGGGTTTATAGAGTTTTATTTGGATTTTGACTCCTTGTTACCCATCGCCAATTATTTTAATGCATCTTCTATCATTCACTGTCACCTAGTAACCGGTCCTTCATGCCTAAGTGTGGACCTTTCCATTTTATAAAAATTAAGGATCTTTTGGGCCCTTACATCCTTTGAATTTCATAGCTTGTAAATTTTTGAATCAATTATTATCCTAGGGAATCCGCTTCATTAAAAATGACTAATAAGCATGTGCTTAAAAGGTTCCCACTTATGTCCTGATGGCCTTCATAGTTGTATCGCTCATTGCTGATTTATTCATTGGTTCATACTTTGAATTAGCGATGAGCAATGGACTGATGTTTTCCCTTTGATATCGCTCATTGCTAATGGATTTTAAGCTTTAAAAATTTTAATAGCGATGAGCGATACTTTTGTCTTTATGTTCTTATCGCTCATTGTGGATGGCCATGAAAAGATAAACTTGGAATAGCGATGAGCAATGTGATATGATTTCTTGTATATCGCTTGATCGCGGATATGTTTTGAATGTAAAATCTCACATCAGCGATACGCAATGGACATTACAAAAGTTGTAAATCTTCTCATCGCTAATTGCTTGTAAAATATATGAGGACAATTAGCGATGAACAAAGGCCACATGTTATAACTTCATCACTCATCGTAAATTTTTTTTAGAACTTGAGTTCTAAATTGGTGATAAGCGATAGATGTCCTCTAAAGGGTTTTTCTCTTGTTGATGTGATATGAGCGATGTCTTTTGTGATGTTTGTTTTATAGAGGTTGTACGTGTCCAATTCTGGTGCTGACATAATATCTCTCATCACAGATATATTTTTAATAGCTAGGTTCGAATTAGCGATACACAACAGGAGGATAAGTGTGACCAAAGGTTAGGCCATTGAACCAAGGGCTAAAAATCATCGTCGGGATGTTTACATTGTTGATAGGGTGGGGCAAAGACAAAGTAGATCAACAACAAGCGATGGTCACTACATGGAATGGGCTATGTGGAAAAATCTTCAAGATTTAGCATAAATCGAAAGGAAAGCAGCGAGAAGACTGAGGAACCGTTGATAAAGTTTTAAAGCAGGATAATCCAATGGATTGAAAATCACCACCTAAATACTTTCATCAAAATATAGGATCAACGATGAAGCGATGAAGTGTATAGGGAAATTTTCCCTCTAAGAAAATTAGTCTTGTGTACTTCGCCGATATTAATGAAAGCATAGATTAGGTTGGTGATACATGTTGATTGACAAATTGCAACACTTGAGCAGGCATCACTGTTTTCTATGAGAAAGTTGCCAAGGACATAAAAAAACAAGGCTCATACCACCATGGATGAAGTTTTAAGTGCTTTAAAAGCAATGGCTTAGATTCAATCTTGAGCTATAAGTTATCAACTTGCTCACGTAAGGAGATTTAGAGTCATTAATCATGCATGCTTAAAATTTCCTATTTAATGTAGATTACTTGATTGATCTTCCTTGTCATAATTCATTTTGAAATGAATGAGGGTCAAAGGATGATAAAGAAATGTGTGGGAATTGAATTCTCCTGAGAAGTGTGTAGACATTCTAGGCAAGTAGGTCTATCATGATGGTTCGAGAGTCTAAGGAGCTGATTTTGTTTGAGCTTGAGGAAGGCCTTGAGAATGAAAGCGGAATACATGGAGCTCCTGATATGCCAAAAGGAAGAGTAAGATTCGGTAAATTGAAGGAATATAGTACCAAGGAAAATTACCATCCAAGAGAGCAGATAGTTTTAGAAGAATTAGTCAAACAAAGAGAGAAGAGGATAGTGAATTATAAAAAGAAGACAAGGAGAGATGGTGAGCACTGTAAAGTTTATCCAAAAGGATGTAATTCTCCATGTGATGTTTCTAATAACCCTTGAGACAGTGAGTGTGACACTAAAGTAGAGGGTGATTATTATCCCCTCTCCCTGGTACTATCGAGGAATTCTGACGAAGAGGTGGTGACAGTTTCTCCAGTCCCACCATGAGAAAAATGTGGTCGAATATCCTCTCAGGTCGATGAATCAAAGTGATGATTGCGCCCTGTTTTATTTTTTATGAAACCATGCCCTTTATGTTAGGATTTTCCTATTCATCGCTCATGTGATTTCTTGTTTCATGTGTTGAGGTGGAATGTTTTCGGGTTGGTATGTAGGAGAAGTTCCAGACTAGTTAACCTTGGCGGCGTGTATATTGTATCCGGATGATATACAAGTTTGTGTTGGAGTTGTTATTGGAGAATCTTCTTTGGTAAAAAAGGATGAGGATTCAACATGGTTACAAAAAACTCTGTCTTTCGATGAGCTCACCTGTCTTCATTAAGGGAATGTGGAATGCGGTCTTTTACTCTTCCATTTTCCTCAAATGATTGCATGTAACAAACTAGGAATATCTCAAATTCTAGTACAAATGAAATGAAATGTAAATGTAATTAAGCCTAATGCTTGTTGCTCCCTTATTCTATAAAAGGGATTTCAGGGCTTATTACAAAGATTGGATTTTGAAGTCTTAATAGGGTTCTAGGTAGAAGCTCAGTTCAAAAAAGGCACTTAGAATAAAATACTGAAGTAGGCCAGTAGTTTGTCTTGGATAAGAAGTCGTGTATGTAATGATCTTAAATTATTTTTATAGAAATTACTGATATCGAAACAAATATCAGTCAAGAAGCCAATACTCTCCTATGTATGTTCATTATGGAGTTATGAATGAGAAATACTAATGGTGTTATCATTTGTCTTCAAATATTTCATTCGAATGTATTACTCTATTTTCAACTTTAATTCAAAGAATTAATTAAAATGCTTGAATAGGGTTATAAACTTTGTAAGGAATGGCTTAGGATTGCTAAGAAGTGAATGTTTCTTGCACAACGAGTTTTTGTAAATACAAAGCAATACAAAAATAGTCCATTTCTTTGTTAAATGAGTAATTTGTAAATTACTGATCCTCTTGTGTACTTGACTCCATTGCTCCAATTGATTAGACACTTGTCATTTTGTCAGAAATCTTGCATAAGATGAACAAATAGTGTTCTTGTCCCTAGACTTATGAGAAGACAATATTCAAATTAAAGAAAAATATCTCCAAGGGTAGTAGAAGTGGAATTAACCCCAATTCCTAGCAAATAGCTAATCCTTCATTTGAAAATCTACCAAATCCTCAATGAAATTGATTTTATTTGCCATAAGTAGGAATTAATTTGTGTATAAATGTGTTACTAATTGATTATATTGCATGAAAACGCAATTGGGATTATCCTCCTTGGTTTCACAAAGCCTGAAGTGAAGGAGTACAAACTTTACAATCCTATTCTCATTGTGTTGGCCACTAACCTAACAGTTCTTCATCATAGGAGTTGGCTACTTCTTAGAGGATTGTTCAATGGTTCTACTGGAAAAATCACCAATAGGCTCTATTTAACCTTTCTACAACATTGTTCTCTTGTGGTGTAAGAGGAACAATCTTGATTCTCTACATACCATTCTCTGCACAATATTGGTCAAATTATTTCAAACAATACTCACCTCCATTGTCAGTTTTAAAAATTTTAATCTTATAACTAGTTTGATTTTCAACAAGCGCTTTGAAAGTTTTTAATATACCAAAAAATTCAAACTTATTTTTCATCATATAAACCCAAACCTTCCTAGTGCAGTCATCCAAAAAAGTAACAAAATAAATAGATCCTCCAATAGATTCTATTTTGTGGGGCCGAAGACATTTGAATGCAATAGCTCCAATGGTTGTGTCTTCATCTTGTGTTCCTTTCTAGAGAATCTTGTCCTCTTCTATTTGTCGTAGATGCAATGCTCACATAACTCCATATACACTTCTTTCAAATCTGGAAGTTGGTTCTTCAAAATCTCAAGTCTCTTCTAGATCATGTGTCTGAGCCTTTTATGCCAAAGTTTTGTTGTGCTATCTGCTACTACCACTGTAGCTCTGACTTCAATCTAACCCTCTAGTACATACAATGTACCAGATTTGCTTCCTCTTGTTATGACCAATGCTCTTGCTCCAAACGTAACATTATATCCAAGAGCATCTAATTGCTCGGATGAAATCGAGTTTCTTCTGAGTTGAGGAACATGTCTCACATCTTTTAGCAACCAACTATTATCGTTCTTCATCTTCAATAGAACATCTCCTTTTCTAGTGATACTGCAAGGTTCGTCATCACCGAGATAAACCTTACCAAAATTACCTGCTTGGTAATTTCTAAAAAAATATCTTAAAGATGTTGCATGAAACGACGCTCCTGAGTCAAGTGTCCAAACATCTGCAACAACATCACTTGAAGATAAAATAAGAGCATCAACATCTTATTCAGAAGTTGTATTTACCTCGTTATCTTTAGATTGACTTTTAGCCTTCTTCTTGTTCTGGAAGGTCCAACAATTTTTCTTCATGTGGCCCTCCTTACCGCAATGCCAATAGACGCCTTTTTTGCCTTTGTATTGAGATCTCTTGGTAGACTTTGATCTTTTCCTTTGGTTATCCTTGCCTCATTGTTGTGTTCTCCCTCTACTACTAGCTACAAAAGCAACACTTGATGAATTACTTTGGTTTTTTCTTTTCATATCCTCACTGAGAAGAACTCCTACAACATCATCAAATTTTAGCACACCCATTGGGCTAGATGTTGAGTTATTAACAACCATAACAACTCCTTCCCAACAATTAGGCAATGAACATAGTAACAAGATAGCCTTTATCTCGTCCTCTACTATAATGTTTACTGAATACAACTGACTAACCAAAGTATTAAACTCATTTAGATGATTTGTGACAGAACCATCTTCTTGCATTTTTAAATTAAACAATTTCTTCATTAAAAATACCTTGTTCGATGTTGAAGGTCTCTCATACAAATTTGATAGACAATACCAAAGTCATTTTGTTGTCACTTGTGTTGATACATTGAACAAAACATTATTGGATAATGAAAGAATGATTGTAGCCACAACCTTCTGATCCAATTTATCCCAATCTTCATCTATCATGCTAGTTGACCTTTTAGTCTTTCCTTCCAACATAATTGAAAGGTCCTTCTGAATGAGGAGACCTTTGAGTTACAATTTCCACATTCCAAATTTTTAGCCTAAGAATTTTTCAATTCTCCATTTGTCTGTCTCCTCCATTTCTTACAACCTTTGTGCTAAGTTCTTATTCAAATTTCAATAAATAGACCAAATTAAAATTATAATGTTTGCAATCAAATACTTACAATTTAATTTCAAATATGTAATACACAACAAATCTACAGATCCATGATCTATAAGAACCCTTTTGGTTCTAACCGTTGCCAATTTAATGTTGAGTGATGAAATTTTGTTTGTTTTTGGTGGTTTGGCAATCTTTTTGTATTTTTGAATAATATTTTTTTTTTTGTATTTTTTTGAAATATAAGCCAAGAAAAAGAAATGCAAAGAAATAGACTAGTAATGGAAGCAACTGAAAAATTATACAAAGGCTGCAAATGAGATTTATTATCTAGAGAATGATTACAAAGCTTTGCATACAATTTGCATAGCTAGAATTGAAAAGAAGGCAACTTTATTGAATTCTGAAATTAATAGCAACAAGCTGATAAATCCATGAAATGTACGACCTACCTCCAATATTGATTTCTCCACCTCAAAAACTATTCAAAACACCTTTTTTGATATTGTCGCCCACAATAATGATTAAATTTGCACAAAGACCCAAGCGCTTTGGCTGAAGGTTAACATGCCTAGGCTAGATATGGTTGTACGATTGGTAAGGATGAGGTTGTACAACCTTGGTAAATGTTCCCAACAATTAAATAATGCAGCCACTAATAAGTTTGTCCTCCATAATAGAAATCTAGTATAAACCCTTGAATATATCTTCTCTATTTTGCACTATTTGACCTTTGTATGAAGCCAACCTGATTAGCAATCTTCAACTGGTGTTGCACAACCTCATAATGTTGAGACAATCAAGAAGTAACGTTCTCCAATGCTGAAAATGGTACCAATCTAAAGAAACCCTTGGTCTCCTTCACAAGATGCCAAAGAACTCACAAAAGATAATTTATCAAATGAATAATAGAATCCTTGATTTCTTCTTTGGATCCTTTATATATTCTCCTCAATAGGTCGATCCCTCCAAAAATGCTTTTTGAATAATTTAAAAATAATATAAGGTTTTTACTTTAGCAATTAAAATATTGTCTTGAAGTTGGTGCCAATGTAATTAATTATAAGTGGCCCCCTTTTTAATGTCTCATGGCCCCATTTGACATAACATGCAAATATAACTTATATTATGCTTTTTAATGATTAATTATTAATAGTCACCTTTATTAATAATTAAATAATATAACTTGCACAATAAACCTTATTCCTCCAAGCCAACTGAGAACTAGGATCAACACTAAAATCACCATATGTCTAGGTGCCCTGCTATATATAGTAACACTGAACTCTACTGCCTAGATGACTTACTATAAATACTAAGTATGCCAATCTGAGTTCAAAAACCTCTACAAAGGCCTAATCCATAACCAAAAAAAGCATTGGAGAGAAGTAATGTTACCACTTACCAAGTAATTTCCTTTGAGGACCCTCTATCCATATCCACTAGCCTACAAGGGTCAAAATAATAGGCTAACCCCTCTGCAACTAGAACTGGCTAAGAATGGGACATTACAATTTTCCCTCCCTAAAATTGCTTGTCCCCAAGCAATCTCAACTCCGTATGCTGAAAAATATCCTCACTCTCCCAAGTAGCATCCTCTACTGACAAATCCCTCCACTTAATAAGATATTCCCTAATGACCCATCTCTGAAGGTTACACTCTCTAACATCTATGATGACCTCAGGTACTAGAATCAATTTCCCCTCATCATCCAAGGGTGGTAATGTTGAAGAGGTAACTATATGATGTCCTAACACCTTCTTGAGGTGTGACACATGGAACAAATTATGCACCCTGCTATCTACTAGTAGGTCAAACTCATAAGCCACCTTGCCTATCTGCCTGATAATCCTGAAGGGCCCATGGTATCATGGCTTGAGTTTCTCTGAACCACTCTTCCTGAGAGTGGACTGATGATAAGGCTACAACATCAGATACACCATATCCCCAACCTCAAAATATCGCTCAACCCTCCTCTGATCAGCATATTGCTTTTGTTACTTTTGTGTCTTCTGAATATTCTCTCTGAGAGCTCTTATAATATCTTGGTTCTCCTGTAATAGATCCCCAACACTAGGCACTCTACTTTCACTCAACAAAAGATCAAGGAAGTTGGTCGATTCATACCCGTACAAGGCCATGAATGGTGTCATCTAGATAAACATATGGTAAGTGGAATTATAGCAATACTCACAAAGATGTATCCACTTTACCCAAGCCTTTTGTTGTCTAGCTATGTAGTTTTGCAGGTATCCCTCCACCCACTTATTCACAATATTAGTATGTCCATCTGTCTGTGGATGGTAGCTAGTGCTCAATGTAAGCTCGGTTCCACAAAGTCTGAATAAATCCTACCATAAGTGACTCATGAACCAACTATCCCTATTGCTAACAATACTCTAAGGTAAGTTGTGCAATCTGAATACCTCCCAAAAAACAAATTTGCTACTTGCATATCCGAATATGTAGTAGTAATCAAAAAGAAGTGTGCATACTTCATCAACCGATCAATGACCACATATATGCAATCCTACCTTGGTCTTTTAGCAAGCCCGTAATAAAATCCATAGATAAGCATTCCCACTTCCTATTAGGAATGGGAAGTGGTTATAACAACCTTGTAGGATAGGTAGACTCCTATTTGTTCTACTAAAAAATAGGGCACTCTCTAACATATCGAAGAACATCTAACTTGAGACCTTTCCAAGTGAAACGCTCCCGAACTTGCCTGTAAGTCTTAAAGAATCTGGGATGACTAGCCATAGGAAAATCATGGAAGGTCCTCAATACTGTGCTCTTCATATCTGATCCTGGGATAAAAAAGATTCTCCCCTTGTAAATGATAAGATCATTCTCAATGGAGTACCTGCTATCCTGCACTATCCCATCAATAATGCCACAAGCCCATGGATTCTTGGCATACTCTGCACTGATCAAATGTCTCCAATCCTCTGAAATCTGCACCATGGAGCTCAAATGTGGTTGGTGAGACAAATTCATAATATTGCAACTTACTTACCCACTTTTGTTGATGTTCATTGAGATCTTTCTGCCCTAGGAAATGTCTCACGCTATTATGATCAGCCTTAACACAAAATTTTCTACCAACGAGGTATTGCCTTAATTTAGCCAACATGTGCATGATGGCTAACATTTTCTTGTCATATATGTTATAGCTCCTCTTAGGTCCCCTCAGTTTCCTACTCTCATAAGCAATAAGATGCTTATCTTGCATAAGAACTGTGCCAATGCCTTCACCAGAGGCATCACAATGAAGCTCAAAGGGCCTAGTAAAATCTGGTAATGCAAGGACTAGACATGTAGTCATCAACTGCTTAAACCTTTCAAAACACTCTTGTGCCTTTAGAGTCTAGACAAACAAACCCGTCTTCATCAAGTTTGTAAGTGGTACAAAATGCCGTGAAAATCCACTAACAAATCAATGGTAGAAGGCACATAAACCCACAAAAGCCCTGAGTTGAGTGAGGATCTCAAGAGTAGGCCACTCAATAATAGCCTGAACCTTGTCTAGATCCATGTGTACTCCATCTGCATTGATGATGTGGCCCAAATACAACAACTCAGTCATTCCTAATGCACACTTGGAATCCTTAGCGTACAAGGACTCCCTATCAAGTATACCCAATACTGTATCTAAATGAGCTAAATACTCCTCCCAAGATCTTTTGTAGACCAAAATGTCATCAAAGAATACCAGAACATATCTCCTTAATTGATACTGGAAGACCCTGTTCATGGTGGACTGAAAGGTGGTCGGTGCATTGGTTAAGCAAAAGGGCATAACCAAAAACTCATAGTGTCCATAATGGCATTTGAATGCAGTCTCTTTATGTCCTGCTCTTTGACTCAGATCTGATGGTACCCTGATCTCAAATCTATCTTTGAGAAGAAACATGCTCCATGAAGTTCATCAATCAACTCGTTTATATGAGGTATGGGGTACTTGTTCTTAATTTTTCTCTTATTCAGTACATGGTAGTCTATGCACATCCTTAGTGAACCATCCTTTTTCTTCACCAAAACAATCGATGAAGCAAAGGGTGACTTACTTGGCCTGATATGTCCCATAGCAAGAAACTCATTAATTGTCTTTTCAATTTCATCTTTAAGCCACTTTGGGTGCCTATAAGGAGTAATCATAATGGGCTTAGTGCCCTCCTCTAACTCTATAATGTGCTCTATCCCCCTATCTAGAGGTCTACCAGGTGGAATGTCACTAAACACTTTAGTGTGTTTAGTTCTAAGCTCCTAAAAATTTGGATGGTATACTAGATTTTGTTGCTCCTCCTGTGATGGTATCAACATGCACTATGTAGCCCACTCAACCATGTCATGACAAATGAGTCTCTCCATCCGCCTGAAAGATATCATCCTTCAACTGCTATCCATGATGGCTTTCATGACATGTGTCTTCCCATCAACCTTGAACTTCATCTCCATCTCACAAAAATTAAGGGTGAACTCACCAATAGCATGTAGCCACTTCATGCCCAAAACCACATATATATCTCCCATGTTAACCATAAAAATATTCCTTAAACTCATAGTTTTTAAGATGCATGGGAAGGTCTGAAATCATTCTCTCACACTTGAGTGTATAACCATCAACTACCTTAACTCTTATACCCTCAAAATTTTCAGTTTGAATGCCATGTTTTGCAACCAACCATGCATCTATAAAATTATGTGTGGCACCTATATCAAGCAATGAGATGACCTTTTGACCTGATAAGAGTCAACTCATCCTAAAGGAGCCTTCCTTTTGCATACGAGAAAGATAAGCTTCTTGTAGCTTCATCTTCCCCTCATTTTCTTCTTCATTTTCTTCATTTTCTGTCCCTGAATCCTCTTGAGCAGCTTGTTGGTCTTTCATATCATTCAACTCTTCATACTCATAAGACCACTCCATTTGTCTAGATTTCCCTTTAGGCCTTAAGGGACAATCATGTTTATCATCATATGGACCCCTACAATAAAAACACAACTTTTTCTTGTGCAAATCATTAAGAGTTTCTTGATCCAAAGGTGCTGCAAATTTTCCTTTTGTCTCAGATTTTTTTGCCTTATTGGAAGATGACTTGCTATCTTTTGATGAGGAAGATGCCTTAGGAATGAACTTTTTGTGAGGTGTTGCAAGTTCCATGCTACGATCTTTCCACATATCCTCTTGCAATGTAGGGGGATCAAATGCTTTGATCCATCCTCTCATGGGTCCATATAAACCTTTAGTTACACAATATGGCAAGTCTCATCTCCAATATACCTGTAACCATGACTGAAATTTTTTGAAATTCACTTATATAAGATTCCAAATTGCCCACTTGTCTAAGCTAAGAAAGCTCCCTAAAATAGAGTTTTGGATCTGTTTTATCAAAGTGCTCATTAAGCCTATGTGTGAATTCCTAATAATTATTGACAAGATGATGCTGAAGGGTGAACATCCCATGATTCCACCAATCATGAGCTAGCCCATCAAGATGCAGAGTAGAAAACTTGATAACCTCGTCCTCTTGCATGGGTCTCAATGATAGATAGTTATCTAATTTCTTCACCCAAGTTCTCGCAATGCACCTATCATTGCTA
This sequence comes from Sequoia sempervirens, assembly GCA_007258455.2. Taxonomy (NCBI): domain Eukaryota; kingdom Viridiplantae; phylum Streptophyta; class Pinopsida; order Cupressales; family Cupressaceae; genus Sequoia; species Sequoia sempervirens. Next base: position 375,667,783 of record VDFB02075321.1, on the reverse strand, counting down.
TCAAAGTGAGGCAAGGAAATCTTGCTCACAACCTACTAGAGATCTCTATTAACCTTTGGTGGTGGTGGTGCCTATGGCACTCTATGCTCAACTCTACCTCCACCTCTGGGTCTCTTAGCATCCAAAAAATCATGCAAGACAAAGCCTATCTAATCTTAGGAGAAAGTGTCATATACTCTACATAGTGTCTGGTAACATCCACTGCTGAAAGAGCATGGGGTGTCTAAAACTTTGGCTAAGCAGCCTACTACTCCACTTGTTTTTTTGGAGGAGTCTCCCTAGTAATAGAAATAGGCTAGTCAGGCCTACACTCGGGAACACTAGAATAAATCTGGTGAACCATCACACAAGGCTGCTCTATCCCTACAATGCCACTAGTTTGTCCCACCTGAAACACATGTTGATGTGGAATAATCTATCTCATGGTACCCATAAGTTAATACATCATATCCATCATATTGTCATGCCTCCTCCTAAACTTTGTCTCAGGACTCACTGACCTAGCATGTTCCTTTCTTGTGTCCTTAGGTGTCTCCTTCAGAACCTCTCTGTCTGCCATAAGACCTGTAATATTGTCGCCACTATCACTGGAGCTAGACCTGTGTATGCCCAAAATGCCTGAAGTTGTATCACCTTGAGAATTGAAGGTGGTTCCCAATAACTTGTTCCTCTTCCTCTGGTATAAAATGAATTATCTCCGCTCATGAAATCTAATACTACACAAGCTGGCAGGATAACTGCTCTAATACCACTATAAGAACCTTGTTAGTTCTAACCGTTGCCAGCTAAATGTTGAGTGATGAAAGTTTGTTTTTGGTGGTTTTGCAATTTTTTTTGTAGTTTTTTGAAATATAAGCTAGGAAAAAGAAATCAAAGAAATAGACTAGTAATGGAAGCAACTAAAAAATTATACAAAGGCTGCAAATGAGATTTATTATCTAGAGAATGATTACAAAGATTTGCATACAATTTGCATACCCAAAAATGAAAAGAAGACAACTTTATTGAATTCTGAAATTAATAGCAGCAAGCTGATAACTCCATGAAATGTATGGCTTACCTCCAATATTGATTTCTCCACCTCATAAACTATTGAAAACACCTTCTTTGATATTGGCGCCCATAATAATGATGAAATTTGCACAAAGACCCAAGTGCTTTGATTGAAGGTTAACATGCCTAGGCTCGAGATGGTTGTATGGCTAGTAAGGATGAGGTTGGACGACCTTGGTAAATGTTCCCAATAATTAAATAATGCAACCACTAATAAGTTTGTCCTCCACAATGGAAATCTGGTTCAAACCCTTGAATATATTTTCTCTATTTTGCACTATTTGACCTCTGTATGAAGCCAACCTGATTAGCAATCTTCAACTAGTGTTGAACAACCTCAAAATGTTGAGACAATGAGGAAGTAACCTTCTCCAATGCCGAAAATGGTACCAATCTATAGAAACCCTTGGTCTCCTTCACAAGATACCAAAGAACTTGCAAAAGACAATTTATCAAATGCATAATAGAATCCTTGATTTATTCTTTGGCTCCTTTATATATTCTCCTCAAGAGGTTGGCACCCAAGTAATTAATTATAAGTGCCCCCCTTTTTAATGTCTCATGGCCCCATTTCTCATGGCCCCATTTGACATAATGTGCAAATATAACTTATATTATGCTTTTTAATGATTAATTATTAATAAATTCACCTTTATTAATAATTAAATAATATAACTCACACAATAAACCTTATTCCTCCAAGCCAACTGAGAACTAGGATCAACATTGAAATCACCATATGTCTAGGTGCCCTACTATATATAGTAACACTGAACTCTACTGCCTAGATGACTTACTATAAATCGTAAGTATGCCAATATGAGTTCAAAAACCTCTGCAAAGGCCTAATCCTAAACCAAACAAAGAATTGGAGAGAAGTAATGTCACCACTAACCAAGTAACTACCTCTAAGGACCCTCTATCCATGTCCATTGGCCTACGGGGGTCAAAATAATAGGCTAACCCCTCTGCAACTAGAAATGGCTAAGAAGGGGACATTACACGATCTTCCTGCACAGTTGTGCTCCCTCCTATGCTAGCTTGACTTTCAATAGTCTATAGATTTTGAGATCCCTATGATCTCCTTGGAAGCTAGCATGGCACTACCAAAACTCTTTGAAATTATCTACAAGCCACGATTCCTACTCCAAATATGTGTTCCTTTCATAATCTGTTGATTTTCTATCACCCATAAATCTTCTTATATGCTTTAATACCAATTGTTTTATTATTGCATCATTCCAAATTTTTAGATTAATAAAAAAATAGATTTAATGAGTACAAAACTGATCAAAGAAAAAAAAAATAGGAAATTTACGTGGTTTGGCAATATGCCTATGTCCACAAGAAAGCAAGAGAAAACTTTTATTAACCATAGCAATGCATTTTGCATTACAAAAAATCCAATTTATAATGGACTCTACAACTGACTAACCAAGTATGCCATATTGTCCAAACATGTTGGATTAGCTGGAAGATGGTAAGTAGAATTGTCCATTTTGTAACAAATTACATTGGAACTGCTCAATAACAGATGGACGGAGGGAATGCATTAGAAGTTTTTTTGTTATTAAAAACCTCCTACAAAAAGAGGATGGATTGTTATTCATACATATCTAATCATTGGGACTTCACATCCCAACAGTTTCAATTGAGAATAAGGTCATTTCAACATGATAGTCATATTTACTTTATGATTCTTTTTGACAAAAACATATTCATAATTCTTGACTGTTGTGAGGGATAGAGATATGTATTTGTATTTAAAGTTTTTGGCTCCTTAAATAATATTGTGTGTGCATGTGTTCTTTAAATTTGTAGGATCAATATTTAGCTGGTTGAAGTGTATAGAATAATATTATTAGTTGGGTTCATGGTGTCTCTACACCTTATAGATCATAGATTAGGGTGTGATTGATTGTCGGTAATTGTCTAAATCAAAAATGTCCCTATTTAGAAATATTCTCTTTAAATTACTAACAAACCTTTGAATTGTGAACATATTACATCTTAATTCTTAATTTAGAATTTATCCTTGTAAGGGATAGCAGAATGTGCCACCACTAGCATTTGTTCGTAGACTAAGCAAAATATAAGAAAATAAGGGATTTATTTATGTTTGTTATATTGTGTAGATAACACAACTATCTTGTCTAATCTATTGGGCATACACATGTGAGGGTATCATTGTAGAATCCATCGATTACATTTATTGTAAGTTTATGTATTCTTCTTAGAATGTTATACCTTTTGTAACCTCTTATGGGAATTGCCTTACTTGTTCAATAGCTTCTTAATCAAGTCTTGGAATTTTAATAACTTAATAATATAGTTGATAAGGATGTTATTAATGTAACTAAAACTATATTTGTACTAGATTGTTGCATGATTAAATATAGCAAAACTTTCATTTAATTTGATAGTGTTGTTGAGATCAAGTTAAGAGATGAACCCTATGAAATCATGCTATGTAACATCATCTCATACATTATTGTTGACCATCAAGGTCATATTTAGTATAAATGGAAAGTAATAACAAATTATCTATTTTATAAACTATATTGTTATAAGAATCCGGGGTTGCACCATAGGGTAAAGGGAATTAGAAGATTAATAGATCAATCCATTTGCAATCATGTAGTATAACTTATCCTGATATCTTATTTATTATCAATAATTTCATATTTAGTTACAAGTGGCCAAGGTGAACTTTTCAAATTTCATGAAGTAAGACCATTTCAAAGTAATGGATTTCAATACTATAATAAAGGATATTAAGAGATTAATAATATATTATTAGCAGATGTATATATTTGGATGTTGATCAAATGGATATAATATTTTCAGCCATGTAGAGTCAAATTACTTATTGAATTTTCTTAGAGAAAGTTTATAACTATGTGTTATGTATTTTGAAGTTTAAATAATTATACATGACCTTATTGAGGCATGACATTTCTAATGGAGATTGATGTCAAAAAAAATTAATAGGATCATAATACTTGCTTATATTAGTCAAATATCATTTGGATCCATATTGGCACTTCACATAATTGTTATATTGTGAATAGATCTTGAGTATTACTACTCTTATTGTTAGTGAATATATCTTAATTGAGATAATTGGGATGTGTGTTATGTATACCCTCCCTTTGAAGATATATTTGAATCCCTTTCACATTCACTCTCTCAACACATGGTTTCACCTTGACTCCATTTTTTTGCATGTAATACATTATCACTCTATCTTCCACTTCATTCATATTCACAAAAAAATTGTTAATTGGTTGGTACCATGTGTCATTTAACCTCGATGACAAGACCAATACTTGTTGGCTATCTCTTACATTGGCACATGCACACACATAAAAAATATTAGTCCATCTTTTGGGTTTTATTTGGGTAAAATTTTATTGAATTAAGCTTAAATGGGCAATATCAAAGACCAATATTGTATTAGGATAGATAATCCTTGAGATTCAATATCTAGGTCCATGATTGACCTTTAAAATATTACTTTAATATAAATCTGACACTATAAACTTAACAAGGTTAAGACCATGGTTTCACCAAGGTTCATCATGGAGTTAAAACCCAACAACAGTTAATCACTTATCAAAAGATTATTTGTAGAAAAATATAAGTTCTCCCTAATATCTTTGATAACATGATCAAACCAAAATGGGTGAAACTCTTCATGATCTCATGTGCTCTTTCAAAACACCCAAAATGATCTCAAACTATTTTTTGGGCTATACCTAGCAACAACTTAAGGACCTACCTTCATAACACTCAAAACAACACAAATCCAAAAAAGGGGCTATGCAATATTGCAACACACATCATAATCTCATGTTTACATGACATTGAGGTATTTTTTTCTAACCATCTACATATCTTGGGTAAACAAGAAAAATTATCCAAGGCAAATGAAGTTTTATAGTTTAGCCATGAACATGAGTTCAATACAAGGAAAACCAAGGAACTTGGTTTCATTCAAAAAATATATTTTTCAACATATTTGTGTGAATTTTGTCTTTATAAACTTTCTAATATTATAAAACGCTTTATAAGATAGAATTTTCCATATCATATAATTAAAAAATATAATGGTTAACCACATGAGTGAAGTTTCTCACATCTTCAATTAGATAATGAAATTGGTTGCCATCAAATAAAGTCTTGCACATGATATAACCTTTCTATAAAATTTTTATTTCAATCCAACAAGAGAAATGTATAAGCCTTACTCATATTTAATTAAATTTTATTAGAGGGTAAACTCAAATTGGATTGGTGAGGTTGGCCTCCCTAGTGAAGTTCATGTACTTATGGAAAATTAAGCTAAAAAAGATCAAACATGCTTGGTTAGTTTACCTAAATTTTAAAGGGAATAATTTGATGTGTTCTTGGGAATTTTCTTGGTCCTTCAAGAACCTCCATGGTCATGTTAGTGGGGATACCATATATTTGATTGGAACCATACACATAATTCAAAAATCAAGGTTTACAATTTTAGGATTTATTGTTGGAAACAAATAACCCATAGCTATTTTTAGAGGTGGGGGACCCTTTTTCTTTGTCATTTATAATTTTTGGAAACATGGGAGTGGGTCATAATAAAGTGGAGCATATTAACTTTTATATTGTGAAGAAGAATGATAAGGTTTGGTAGATTCTCTCAAAAGGTGGTCTCACGATGTGTATGGAAAGGCTTAATGATAAGATTCCACTCTTTTGGTTGAGATTGTAAATAATTGGTACACAAGGATAGTTAAGATGTAGAATTAGATTATTGACGTGCTAGAGGAGCTAACTTATCATATTATAGGACTATTCTTGAAGAGAAGAAAGGTGTTCAAAGATAGGTGCTCTAGAGAGGATGGCATGGGCATGTTTTTAAGGGAAGGGAAGAATTTAGAGAACCTTTAATTCAATCATACAAGATCTTTGGTGGCCTATTATTGTGATGAGGTGGCCCTCCAATTGATGATATATGTTACCCTATAAGTTCATTTCAAAGTTTTGTTCTTTTACCACCTCATTTTATTGAACCACTTATCTCACAAATTGTTAGTAATTGTTTTGTTCTTCCTCTTGTCCTCCCTTAAGTATTCTATTTTAGATTTATTTCATGGTGTTGGTTATGCCCCTCCATTAGTCCCTCATCATTTGGATCATTAAACACATTTTTTCTTTAAATACCTAACATGACATAGGGTATGGTAGTACTAGTATTGATATTGGTAAACCCCCTCACCACAAAAAGAATTTGAAACCCTCTCACCTGATAGTGGATTCCTCCCAAGAGAAGAGTTGATATAGCACCCAAGTTTGTGGTTCCCCTATTTATGAGAATAGTTCCTTTTTATTTAATTCTCTAGATGTTGGAGTAGTGAGAAGACTAGTGGTTGTGAGGGTATATCTACCTTATCTCCTCAATATACAACAAATTTTCAAGAGAATGATATTATCACTTACCACTTATGTGTTTTCTTAATGATGACTTATGTATCTTTTGATATACAAACCTTAGCCAACTATCCTTTTAAATAACCTCTACGATCTTTTGTAGCCAAATTATCATCTCTCATCAAAGTAACTTGCCAAGCTAATATCAAGTATTGTTTGAAATTAAATTTGTGATAATCATGAACATGAAAAGTTGTATTCTCCAACATATGACCACAAGTGGTATTTCATTTTCAGCTTTCATATAATGATAGTTTGCAAAGAATCACATAAATAATAATAATGCTTCAAATTTTTTAAAGTATATGAAAAAATACATATATGAAGGAACAATCTTCCTTAATTTTCTCTTGTATAGTTCGACTCACTCTAAGTTTCAGAAATTGTTAAAAAATACTCATAACAAATAACAAAATGAGAACAAATAGATTTCTAAATATAAAAAAGTAATTACTCTATACTTGGGAATATCTATCACAAAAAATCAACTAAAGTGTGCCCAATTCATTCCAAACAAAGAATCAAAGGCCATTTATTTTAATAGGGGACATAGAAAAATAGGTTAAACAAGAGTAAGAAATCCTAGTAAGACTCTAACACTAATTCTACAATATTATTCTAAATTGAAATATGGGCCTCAAAACTTCATAAAAAATATTTTCTCGTTAAACATACAACATACATATCCAAAATAGAGTCCATCAAACCTGTCAAGCTTTAAGGAAAATGTACGCATTTGAACCACTATAAAATATTCAACAAATCTAATATTATGAAAAGGGTAGTTAACCATCCTAGTATTAATCCAACCTTAAGACAATCCAATAGACTAAATTGAAAAAATAAAATACTCAATCAAATATTACATTAATTCATTTTCTTATTAGGCATGGCTTTTTATTTTGTATCCTCATAAAATCAAGACATTCAAAATATGCATATTAAATAGATACAAAATTACATTTGAACAAAAGGTTGTCCTAACAAGATCTAATGAAAATACCTATCCTCTTTTAATTATTCCTTTTTTTCTAGACCAAGCCGTAGTCCTAGCATTTCCTACATTATAATCAATCAGTAAAAAACACAACACCTATAATAGGATCAAAGAATGATTGTATATCCTCTAATATGCATTCCTACCAAACTAGTTTCATGTATGTACTTTATCACAATAAAAATAATTGGATAATAGAGGGAATTCATGAATAGTCTAGACAAATAAGAACCAAACAATCTTATGGATGTCAAATAAAGGTAGTAATTCATACTGGACTTAGCCACCATCACAACAAGAGTGATTTTCCATATGGGGTAATAAGAAGATATTTGTAACTTGAAAATTCATTCTCTTATTTGAACAAATCCATCAATCCACTCCATCTCTATTCATATTTTCCTTCCACTTACCAAAGAATCAAACTAAATTCAAAAGACATGTCAAAACTACACATACTCATATTTCAACCACTCCCATTAATAGATAACACTTCCAAAAAAGAGAATTGCCTCAAAAATATTAAAACATCATAAAATTGATCTTTTGAGAACAAAATTATCAAGAATACAAGGTCACTAGGACTACTTTTCTCAAGGGTCACAAAACCCCATGTTATAGATGGCCTCTATCATAATTAACTCAGTATTTAGAATTAATCTCAACACTAGCTCTCCTTCTAAGTTTTAGTCACCATAGGCATCATTATAGAAACCATGTTGATATTCAATTCCACCTCCACCTAAAATTCATCCTTGAATATGTTTGAGGCATTCCCCTTTTAGAATCTTTCACCCAATTCTCTTTCCCAAGTAAATTTGGTCATCATTAAATTTGACACAAGCTCCCATATTTTCTCTAAGAATTATTTCATAGATTTGGACAGAGGTTTCTCTCTCCCTTGAGATTTACAATAACTCAATTCCTTTAATTAATGTGGAATGGTCCTTAAAAATACATTATTTAGTCATTCTTTCCTTTCTAAATTTTCTTTCCTAGATTGGTTTACACTCCTTGGTATACACATTCTTCATTCACTCTAAATTTGAATTTGTCACCTTTTTATTCTTTTGAACTTCCTCTCCAAAAAACCGGTCTCTTTGTAGTTCATGCCACTACCTACATTTATTTTGTTGTAGTTATCTTTTCTCAATATCTCACTCTTATCCAAATTAGACTTCCTCATCTAGTTTGTTCAATTATGTTTCCCAGATTACCTACAAGTGCATGGACCATTGATTATTTATTAGCTTATTTTTTCACTCTAATTTAGACATCTATCTAAAAGTCCTCTCAATTTTATATTCCACCTCTATTGTCAATTAGGCCACCTCTACTAGGTTGACTCAATTATAATTTAACCCATTTTTTCTATAATACTTTGGTAATTGTTGCCCATACATACACACTATAACAAGATCATGACACATTGTGTGACATAATTGTAATCTATACATAAAAATTATTATCAAATAAGTATCATACATTCTTAATGGTAATTCTCAATAAAGATCACATTTATATCATAAATTTAATCACACTGTGATATTTAAGGTTTCTATTAAATTCTCATAGCTAAGCTACACAACCAAATTTACTATATTGTAAGAAACCAACCCAAAATGGGTCAAATATTTATCATTATCTACATATTATCTTAAACAAGTGTGTCAAAAGAGGTGTCTTTGGGAGTGGCTCTTCAATTACACATATAGGAGGATAACCAAATTGTCACCTTACAAAGGAAGCAAGTTGATGAGACTATGACTAAAAGAGAACATCTGAGTGATTAATGCACAAGTATATGAACTCATTTCAAAGCTTAAGCAAGTTAAAACTACACAATGTATGCAACTAAAGGAGATGCCTAATCTTTTGAGCTATAAAATAAAGGATATCCCTATCAATATAATAGAGATTTCAATAACAACAGATAAGATTATGGAGGCACACATGTATATTATACCTGAGGATGAGTAATGATGCATGCCTTGTTGCAATATGTTAATGTGCACATATGTATACAACCCATAACAAAAAAAACTATTATCTACAAGATCATTTTACAGTTTTCCCAAATCTTGTCTATTGTCTACCTTTTATCCTTAAAGTTATTTCAATAATGTAATAGAACTAGGAGGATGTTCATGTGTTCCTTTTGTCTTATTTTGTAGATTAGCCGCCAATTTGAAATTGTACAACCTACACCTATTTTATATATCATTGATCATTATTGTGTGGCCTATAATTAAATATTATCAAAAGGATATAAATCTAATTTATGAATATTATATATCTTCCTCATCCTAAATGAAATCTTGAAAATAGGAGAAAAGTAATGATGTGCATCTAGCTGGTCAACTAAGATCAAGCCTATAAAAGTAGTTATGTACTACATTTAGACAGAAACCAATGGATGTGGTAACAAAGTGCTAATAAATCAGAATTAGAGTTTTGAGTAATGCTTCTATAATATGATGTATGTAAATCACTTTCACATTTTTTGTAAATATATAATACCTTGAAGAATGTGTACAAAATATAAATGTGGATTATCCTAAATTGTTTAAGAATGTGTACATTTACTACTACAATGTGTTTATTTTACTTAATGATCTAATTAATTTTCAATATAAAATTAAAGTAATGAAATTCACATATATACGAAATACAATTAAACAACAATAGTTGGAAATCAAAATAAATAAAAAATTATAATTGTAAAAGAAAGAGGATATGGAGAGAGAGAGAGAGAGATGTCTATTTTTTTTTATGTTTGGTGATGATCTGATGATGGAAAAGGGCTAAAGAGGGCTACTGAAGTAATCGAAAGGAATTTTACAATGTGTAGAGGTTCTTAAAACTATTTTAAATGAAGAAAAACTAACATGTGTTCATACATAATGGAGACCTTCTCTAGGAATTAGAATCTAATAGGGGCACAAGTGATCTTTTGTGGGCACTAGTGACCTTTTCTAGGTACTAGTATCCCTTGACTACGTAGCTCTAAAATATTCAAGTTACTCTCCAAAAATAGGGTGTTCCTTGTGTTGCTTACAAAATCAAGAAATGTGTTGATAGTGATCTAAGAAATAAATTGTTAGTCTATAATGGGAATTAATTTAGTTGAATAGCTTAAGGATCTTCACTTATGCAAGCCCTTTGCATTTTTCAACATAAGTAAATGCTAAATTTTGCAAGTGTAAATAGTGCAGTGCAAGTGAAAAATGGTGATGCATGTAAGAAATATGAGGATCACTACATCCCACTAAAACCAAAAATGTGTGTAGTGTTTGAGTATAGAAGGCATTGTGTGATGAAATTGAGCTCAAAATGTGCCAAAGGGAAGGGCAATGAATCTCAAAATATAATATTTAATAGATTCCATGTAACTTTATCAATTTATAATGGAGAAATTGGAAATTTGATGTAATTAGGAAGAAAGCCTAGTATGAGAGAGTGAGAGATAACAAGAAAGAGATCCTAAGATGGTTCAAATGAGGTTAAAATGATACTTTTATAAATTTTTCTAGGATAGATAGATGTTAAGAAAATATTGAAAAGCTGAAGATCGAGTGTTTGGGAACCACAAGAATTCAAATATAGTATAGGACCCTCAAGGGAACTTGTGTCCAAAGGACACCACAAAAAAATCATAGAGGAACACCAAGTCTTAAGCAAAGTGAGTTTGATTTCAGTCGTATGGTATATCATTGAGGAGCGTTAGGCTCAAAAATAAGTGAAATGAAATGTAAGTAGAACATGTACACTAAAATAAGTGCAAAACATCGATGAAATATAAAGTATGCAAATCTTTCACTCTATATTATGAATAAAAGTTCTTTCTATAATTTATTCATAATTATTATGAATGGATATTCACCATAAGGACTATTTACATATTATGCATCATATTAACTCTATGTAAAGGCATTAAAGCTAGCATGTGCCTTGAGTCAATATTCCCTTGGGGGTTGTTATGTTAATACATGGTGTATATCAAGTGCTAGCTAAGGTTTATGAAATCAATGAGATAAAATTAGCTAACACTCACATAAGAATCTCCTTTCATTCTTTTTGGTGTAATGAACTAATTCTTGGTATAGTTCAACTTTGTTTCTGGATTTGATTGTGTTGGAACTTTTTTGCATCAACGTTCTAGATCACACTTTGTGATCCATCATCAACTTTTTCTTCTCCTCTTGCTCTCTACCATCCTCAGTTTTTTTCTTCTCCTCTTGCTCTCTGCCATCCTGATGATGGATCATGAAGTCTGATCCAAAACGTTGATGCAAAAAAGTTCCAAAATAATCAAATCCAAAAACAAAACTGAACTATAATATGGATTATGGATACTTGATATCATCAATTCTTGATATGTTTGGTCATTTTTAATTATCGAATTCAAAAAATACAAAAATATTAAATATATTTGGAATAAAATTGGCTCACATTTTCACTAGTATTTGGATCCTCATTACGTTAGAGACTACATCTCCTTTCATAGTTAGTAGTGAATGTGACTAAGAGAGAATGGTCTACAATGCGAGAGAATGTGTGATTTATAGGAAAATTCATACACTATTCTAATGTATGGGAATTTCAAAAACTACTCCCAATCTATTGCCATAAGCTTGGTATGTATGGCCTTAATTCCATCCTAAAGAATCATTGAAAATTTATATCAACAAAATTGTATTTGTGACAACTCATCAATCATATTCACATTGAAAAATTCTATAAAAACACATATTTCTATTTTCTTTATCATTAAATATTTCACAATATCCCAACATCATACTATCTAATGCATTCATCTATTAAATCCTTTATTGAAATAAAATATTTTCTCCACACCTCACACATACTTCATCTTGTAATCTCTAGTAAACCCTACTTACTTTGAATGCAACACCCTTTGAAAGGAAATAGTAAAAATTATAAGATCGCCCTCTTTTATAAGATTAATAGGAATAGTTGCATTAATAGAATTTACCCACTCAAACCGAATTCACACAATCATTACTTTTTCTCTCCTTCTATACTCGCTAATCGTACATTTTCATATATGTTTCAAAACATTCTTTTACATGTTAGTTTGGCACATACCCTTTGTAATAATTATTTTACACCAATATAATAAAATATTTAATGCCCATTTTCTTCTTTCTTACATTATATTTACATCTTGTAAAACTATTTTTTTCATTCTATTACATATTTTATTAGGTTTCAAATAAAATTTCAACTTTCTTTCAAAAGTGTAATAGCTCACTACAAACTTTCTCATACATTGTTAATGACTATTGCACTAGAAAAAGCATTACTTGTATCATGGATTGTGCACTTCTTATTTCTATCTATTTAGATGAAGTCAACACAAATGACTACTAATTTCTTCTATAAGTATGTGCCTCACATGTACTAGTATGAATTTCACTTGTTTAGGTTCACTAGGGCTTTAACAATCTTTTAACAAATAGATCTCCATGATTTCTATAAATAATTTGTATAGTTACGTCAAGAGTTAGTTCTAGCCATGGAACTAAAATCGAGGATTGCAACATTAAACAGTGATTAAATAATTGTAATGGAGAATTAGGATTCAATTTTCTTATAATGTTTATTCTTTTTTTACTAGTTGCATCAGTTAAGGTGCACATTTTTGGCACTCTCTAATTCAGGCTCGATTTGTGTGTGTTGATTGTTAGAGACTATGGACATTACAAGGCAAGAGAAATCTATTTGTGTTTGCATATTGTCAAAGGCTCTATGGCCATTACTAGGCAAGAGAAGGAAATTAAGGTTTTAAGTGTATTCTAAATCAATAGAATTTTGCACAGTTGTACAGTATCATATTAAATCTCTTTTATGTTGCAGGAATTCTACTCCTTTCAGGAAATATCTCATATTCTCATAATATTTGTGGATAAGCCATTTTTCTTGCAACATACACATTTTAGCACAAACTCTGTGATACCGATCGATATGTGCATATATCCTTTGCCACATTAAATTCTCATAGCCTCCAATCCATATCAAATTTATGTGATTTAGCTGATTTATTAACTTTACATCTGGTTCACTTGGGACCATTTTCCACAAAATTGGAACTGTGCAATTGCACTTACTATTGCCATGGTTTGATCGGGTTCAATAGGCATCAATTTCCCCTAGATATGGATTTTTTGGGTCCAAGTTTAATGTAGGGACAACTCACATAACCCTCACACAAAATCATTCAACACCAACAACAATAATCATGATGCAAAATTTTGCAAACATATTTAATCTTCTCTATTTAACTTGCAACAAAGTTTCTTTATTTAAATGTGCAGGTGAAATTTCACCTTAACATTTTCTCTAACCTTTTTCTTTCTCTGGTTTTCTATTTATTTCATGTGCAGAGTGACATTATGGGTGGTGATAGGGTGTGAACAAAGCCCGACAACTGTGGCGATTTTCACAAAGACCCTTTAGTGTGGCACATATGTGTTGAGGGTGGTCTAGCACCCCTAATGGAGAGTCTAGTAGGCCATGACCCTAATTTTTTTGTGCAGTTTGTTAACTCTTAGAAAGATCATAGCATGACTCTAGGTGGTATTTCCTTTGAAGCGAATGAGGATGTGATTGTGTAGGCAATGGGGATTTTTTGTTCTGGTATGAAGCATCCAAAGCATACAAAATCCTAGGACAATGAAAGAATGAACGCGTTCTTTGTGGGGAATGAAAAGTCGGTTCACAACCAATTGGGGTTTGACAAAGAGGCTCTTCCATAGCCTTGGAACCAAGTTTTCCTCACCCTTATGAAGTATGTGACTCTGGGAGTTAGATACAAAACCTACTACTTCTACCATTTCCCTCTTTTAAATCACCTCCAACATAAGATTGTGTTAAGCTTTCCTTTCTTCCTTTTGATGGATTTAGAGAGTTCTGTTGAAAAATGCATTGAGGTTGTTGACCTAAATCTTGATGATACTCCTCCCCTGTCGCTTCACCAAGGCCTCATTTTAAGGCTCTACCACTTCCATCTTGCATTATGCCTTCCCAAACCCATTTTTTCCATCCATATTGAGGAAATTGAGCCTCCCACTGTGACCAACATTTCCCTGACCGAGTCCAAAGGTCCTATCAGAAAATCCCATCTGGTCTTTGCGCCTAAACCTGCTACCAATAAGATTAAGGGAAATGTTGGTGTTGCCCGAACTAGTGTTGCGACTAGTCTCCATGAACTCAAGTTGACCCCTACCAATAGTGTTTGCAAACCCACCCCGAAGAAGAAAGGTAAGGAGGAAGTGAAGGGTTTGATGGAGTCTTCGACCAGGGATAGCAAAGGTAAAAATGTGGTGGGCAGAGATTCTAAGGGGGATATGGTGGTTGTGGCTACAGTGGTGACTGGTGGCGATACCATCATCAGGAGATCTAGTAGACTGGCCAAGAATAACAAGAAAATGTAGGTAAATGACTTGGATTTGGAAGAGGAGCGGTTTGACAACAAAGAGAGCAAGGACGAGGAGGAGTATGTTAGAGGGCCCCACTCTATTCCTGATACTAGCAAAGTGCAGAAGGAGAACTTGGCTTCCCAGTCCTTGGACCCATTGGACTTGGAGCATGTTGATAATATGAAGACTATGGATTATGGGGAGGAGCTCTGTGTGTTGCAGGAAAGGATGGAGAAGTTGGACAAAAAATTATATGGCTTGACCCGTTTCACTGTCAAGCTGGTCCACTCTATTACCAGCACCATGTCGGCAATTATGAAGGATGAAATGGACAAGAAGAATGCTGAAGATTGCCATGAATGGGTTGGGGATGATGTTGTTAATCTCTTGTTGAAGAACTGGGAAAATACCAGTTAGTCTACTGTTAGTTCATTTTTTGTCTGTTTGTTGTTGGTCCAATGTGTTAGTTTTTTGGCTTAGGCTTTTGATGTTTTTTGATCTTGAACTTTATTGGCCGTTGTGGCTCTCTATGTAAAGGGTACATCACCCTGTAAATGTTGCTTACCGTATCAAAAACAAAGTTTCTTAACTTCAATAAAATTTGATTACACAAGTTTGTGCAGCCATAAAAGATGAAATAAATCAATACAAAACATATTAGAATCTATTATGAGACAACAAACAACCTTAAAAATCAAGCTACAATTTTCTTCTTCAAATCATCTCCATGCATTGTGAAACTAGCTCTCCAATCTACAATCTTCAATTACCAACTTGCTAATCTTCAACCGTGGATTTCATAATTCATTTGTTGCTGCAACACACTCTCTCAAACCTACAAAATCATGGCTTCTACCTTCTTTGTTCAAAAATCCATTCCTAAGAAGCATCAACTTCAATCTGGTAGCAACAACCCAAAAATGAGCAAAATAAAGTATATAAATTAACTCCTTCACACCTTTCCTGTAACTCCCAATTTTCTATGCTTGGAAAATAGAAAATATGCTTTCAAAAATGTATTTAAAATCATTAAATGCTGTTCAAAAATACATCTTTTGTAACCTCCATCCATGATTGGCTAAGAAAAGCATCCACTTCCTCACAAATAGGAGCCCCGCAATAGAAAAATCCAAGCCACTTGCTCTTGGATGTCCAAATCCTTCATGAAAAAGTTAAGGAACATTAAATTAGCTGTCACAACTTGTCACTCGCCAAATTCCATGCTCAAGAAGGTATATTTGAAGATTTTTCCTTGAAAAGGTCACAAAATCAGCCCAAATCACCATAAAACTACAATATAACAACTTGGCCAAATCTTTTTCAAACATTTTAGGCCTTATTACAAACATTTATTCACCTACAATATTTAAAGACCAAACTAAAGCAAAAAAAATTAAATTAAATACTTTTTGGTTGATGCAAGATTGCCAATCAACCGTGGATGCTCCTGCATAAAAGTTCACTTGCAGAAATTTTAAGTGCAACTACACTTATTGAGATGGTCATGAATTATTTTGCACACATTAGTGGGAAGTTTTGATATGATTCACAAGCGTATTTTTACTTCATTCCCATCGAATCAAAGCCAACAATATTGGAAGGTTCGATGAGGTCTATGCAGCGATTCCATAATAAATTTATATAAAGTATATAAATTAACTCCTTCACACCTTTCCTGTAACTCCCAATTTTCTATGCTTGGAAAATAGAAAATATGCTTTCAAAAATGTATTTAAAATCATTAAATTCTGAAAATACATCTTTTGTAACCTCCATCCATGATTGGCAAGAAAAGCAACCACTTCCTCACAAATAGAAGCCCCGCAATAGAAAAAGCCAAGCCAATTGCTCTTGGGAATCCAAATTCTTCATGCAAAAGTTAAGGAATATTAGATTATCTATCACAACTTGTAACTCCCCAAATTCCATGCCCAAGAAGGTATATTTGAAGATTTTTCCTTAAAAAGTCACAAAATCAGCCCAAATCACCATAAAACTGCAATATAACAACTTGGCCAAATATTTGTCAAACATTTTAGTCCTTATTACAAACATTTATTCACCTACAATATTTAAAGAACAAACTAAAGAAAAATAAATTAAATTAAATATTTTTTTGGTTGATGCAAGATTGCCAGTCAACCGTTGATGCTCCTGCATCAAAGTTCACTTGCGGAAATTTTAAGTGCAACTACACTTATTGAGGTGGTCATGAATTATTTTGCACAAATTACTGGGAAGTTTCGATATGATTCACAAGCGCATTTTTACTTCATTCCCATCAAATCAAAGCCAACAATATTGGAAGGTTCGATGAGGTCTATGTAGCGATTCCACAATAAATTTATATAAAGTATATAAATTAACTCCTTCACACCTTTTATGTAACTCCCAATTTGATATGCTTGGAAAATATAAAATATGCTTTCAAAAATGTATTTAAAATCATTAAATGCTGAAAATACATCTTTTGTAACCTCTATCCATGATTGGCCAAGAAAAGCAACCACTTCCTCACAAATAGGAGCCCCACAATAGAAAAAGCCAAGCTAGTTGCTCTTGGGTGTCCAAATTCTTCAAGCAAAAGTTAAGGAATATTAAATTAGCTGTCACAACTTGTAACTCCCAAAATTCCATGCCCAAGAAGGTATATTTGAATATTTTTCCTTAAAAAGTTGCAAAATCAGCCCAAATCACCATAAAACTGCAATATAACAACTTGGCAAAATATTTGTCAAACATTTTAGTCCTTATTACAAACATTTATTCACCTACAATATTTAAAGACCAAACTAAAGAAAAAATAAATAAATTAAATATTTTTTTGGTTGATGCAAGATTGCCAGTCAACCATGGATGCTCCTGCATCAAAGTTCACTTGTGGACATTTTAAGTGCAACTACACTTATTGAGGTGGTCATGAATTATTTTGCACAGATTACTCGAAAGTTTTCAAATGATTCACAGCCATATTTTTACTTCATTCCCATCGAATCAAAGCCAACAATATTGGAAGGTTCTATGAGGTCTATGCAACGATTCCACAATAAATAAATAAATCTTAAGGAAGTGCCCTATCTTGGAAAGAACAATTAATAAATAACAAAAAAATAATAATTATTAATCAAGAAAAGGGAAGCACTCTATATTGGAAAGGGCATGACTCTTGACAAGGGTATGATTGGTGAAGGGGTGTGACCCTCCGCCTCTCACCCTGGCTCAAGTAGGGAATATATAAGAAAAGGTAAAATCATTTGTAAGAAGGCATCAAATTGGATCAAGAAAGTAGATTGGAAAATAAAGGGAATTAGAAATCAGAATAAGAGATCTATTGGAGTAAATATTATTAGCAAGAATATTATTGTGAAGTAAGTTAAATATGATTAGAAATAACTATATATATGTGATCATGTAATAGTGGTACTTGCAAAAAATTAATGATCTTTGTGAATAAGAGATTCGTATAATAATCTATTTCAAATATAGAGAATTAGATTGCAAGTAGGGAGATTGATCAACCTTCTGGGTTCACAAGAGGTGAAGGAATACTAGCCTTCATGCTCTTATCAAGTATGCCACCCCGAGATGGAATGGAACACTAGTTGTCCATGCTCGTGGGCTAAGGGTGGAATGGAAGACCGACCTTCCATGCCCTTGGCCTTGATCAAGGAGGGTGACCAGCCTCCAAGGTGAACTGAGGGATGGAAGGGTGACCCACCTTCCATGCTTTCACAATACAAGGGAAACCAACCTTAAGACCACAGTTTGCAAGCATTTCAACAAATTCCAAATAAGATTATTATGTGAATCCACATTGGAATGGCTACATGGATAGCATGATGTTTACTAATGATTAGTAATATATATTATCATGGATTATGATTTAATGTCAATTTCTAACTTGAATCAGTGTTCCACGGGGTTTCGGGGACGAGGACGGGGGGACAGTAGGGGACGCGTTTCGGAGACGCGGGGACAGGGGGTCTAACTTTGGGGGCGGCAAGGGGACGGCGGGGGGACGGCGGCGGAGGGGCGGCAGGGTGCTGAAATACATATAGTACTTGAAAAAATAGTTATAAAAAGATGTATAAGTATAAAAATTATACATTTTGGAGACAACTAGGAGTGCCCTAGATGTCTTGAGGACACCTCAAAATCCTCAAAGTCCTATTGGCATCTTGGAGACAGTGACATTGGTGGTGGGATGGTGGCGTTGGTGGTGGGCTGGTGGGGGGACGTCCCCCCCAAGTCCCCAAGTCTCTGAGACGTCCCCCTCTAGGAAACGCGAGGATTTTTGGGGGGTACGCGTCCTCGTGGAACACTGACTTGAATATTATTGTTTGTAGGACCTAAACCAAGATTTATCTTATAAAGGATAATTTAATTGGTAATTTCATTATTCTTAAATATATTGCATATCTTATTTTGGTTGGAATTGGGGTTTTAGGGAAAAATATAGGAATAACCGAAAGGGTACATTACAAATTTTGGTATCAGAGCATTGTCCTTCCCAACATGTGGAACATACACTAGTTGATGCAACTAAGCCAAAGGACTCAAAGGGCATTCGAAAGAGAAAGAAGACAACTTACAACAAGTAAAAAAATCTATTCAAAGTAATAAACTAGTCAAGAACAATTGGGAAATGATTTGAGGGATTTCATGGGGAAAATGAGAAAATATACCAATTACTCCTACAAACCCTCCAAAATATGAACAACACAATTAACGCTCTTCGACCTATGAAGGAGGGAATTTCTTACTCCTAAGATCCAAGACAAATAGGTTCTAAAGGGAGTGAATTTCCCTTAGTCACCTCAATGACACAAACTCAAGTGGTGGAGGTTCAAGATGAAATATATTGAAAAAATATTCTTAAAACAGATTTTCTAACATGTTTACAAATAAAGGACTTCGGGAACTAAAAGAATAGATTGCAAAGGTTTTTGGGTCAAGAGGATAAGCTCTCAGCCAAAGGATGTTAGTGCAGGTCAGGGATGTGCTAGCATCTCGTATGGATAGAGAGATAAACCCTTGCACATAACTCAAAAAATCTTCTATCTACCCATAATCTGAGCTCTAGTTATTCTACTAATTTAACAAAAAGAAAGAATGAAAGGAAATGACAAGGAAAGTGAGATGCTAACTCATGGAAGGTCCTACACTATGAATCCTCCCATGAATCTTCACATGAACAACCTACACACAAGGCGAATGAGGAAAAATGTTGGGATTGTTTCAAGGCTTGCCTCAATCAAACCCTCGCTTTGGTGTTTCCACCTCCACAAATAGACAAATAGATAGAGAATAGAAAAGACACAAAGTGAAGTAGACACAATAAGTGATAAAAGCAAACCTCACAATAGAGGAGAACATGTATCATGAAATAGACAATTGAGTGATAAAAGAAAACCTCGCTATGGAGGAGAACCTGTATCACGAAATAGATAGACACAATAAAATATGCTAGCAAATAGACAAGATAGCAAGAGAGCATTACCAACATTCCATGCCCCCCTCTTGGCTTGATAGATGTGAAATTGAGTGCTTGCAAGAGAGCCTTGTCTATTGATGAGACGTAAATTCAGTAGAGCTTCACCATAGAAATGAGATGAAGAAGAGAAAGGAATGAGAGAGAAAGTTGGAGCAAGAGAGAGTGAGAATGAATACAAATGAGAGTGAAAAGGAGGGTTTTGTGAAGTTGCATGGGTGGAAAGAGCTGTTACACTTGAGATTCTACCAGACGATGCATATCATGGGCAAAGTTTCCTGAGATTCCTCATTTAAACTCATAAAGTTAGGGGATGCTAGTGTGCCACATAGGCGTCCAACTCACAACTTTGAAAGAAATGAGGTGGTGGACTATTGATGCTTCATCATTGCCCCTTATGGAGTTGAAATTGTGAAATTTGAACTCATAAGGTCCTTGTCATAAGTGTGGATAGGCACCATATTATAGGGGGCCAAATGCACAAATGTGAAATTGCCACAGTGTGCAATTTTACATTACATTTTGCCCCCACTTTAGTGAGTTAATTTTTGAGAAAAAACAAGTACACTAAAGTAGAAAAGAAAACATTAGAGCAATAATAAAACTTTTAAAAATTTACAGATTTACGTGATAAAAGGGATATTGTAGAGGCCATAGAGGTCGAGTGGGAGGATATTGACGATGCCCCCATTGATCGGGCTCAGTAAGAAGCCATAGCACCAGACGTGAAGTTTTGTTCTGCAAAACTCAAATTTAGGTCAGTTTGAAAATCAAAAGAAGATACCATAGTGAGAAGAATGCTTAAGAAAAATTCAGTGGTTCAGAAGAAAAATATGATGAGGTGAGTATATGCCCCCTCCTATTTTTTTCCCCAGCTAGGTGGGGTGAAAACAAGAAGAATGGAAGGACCACATCTATCAGAAAAATGGAACAAAATAACCTATATAGATATACTCGAAAAGGCCCACAGAAGGGTCATTTTCATTATTCATCATGAGCGAATTGTTGAATTTTGTGAGAGAAAAGTTAGCAAAATGCCTTTCATACATGACTCATGAACCCCAAGATCAAGCAGCTTCATAGGGTCGTAGCCCAGGGCAATGAGGTTGATGAGGTTCGAGGAATCTGAACCTATCTTTTCATTTTGATGCACTTTTTTTATTTTTTCCAATTCGAGAGCGTAGGTGCCTAGCTAATGTGGAGGCATTTAATTGACACACTGTCATCCCAAAAATGCATCGATGGCCTTTGGTCGCACTAGTATTCTCCATGCATGTTGTTTTCCAGGTAGCATTCATGGTGCTCAACCTCGAATGTCAGTGTGTCACACAGTCGTCTATGCAGCATGCCTTCGTCCCAGAGGCCAACTTAGGAAATTTTTTGATGTAGAAGTTAGAATTTCTTGATGTAGATGGATCTAATACGGATCGTGTTTCCTTTGTGGGGTTGGATGGAGATGTGAGAGTAGGGAGGAAATCATCTTCTCATTCGACACTTCAAAATTAGGCCACACACATACATCCTGACGACTAGGACCATCTTCAACATGTGGGCCTATGGTGGGCCTATACCCTTCCAGAGATGCTTTATCACTCACCAATGCTCATGGCGCTCATGGAGTTTTGGGATGCATGTACCTCCTCCTTCCACGTGCCCTTAGGAGAGATGACTGTCACGCTCGAGGATGTGTATCAGATCATTGACTTGCCCATCCATAGACAACAGGTGGCCTATGATGATACACAATCAGCTCGATAGGCCCTGGAGGACCAACACTATTACACTGGGTGTATAGAGCCTAATGATACTAGTAGAGTCTAAACTAATGTATTGTAAACTTGGTAGAACCTACACAATTCAAAGATATGTCTAGCTGAGCAATCCACTCAACATTGTAAAGACTACATTAAAGTGTCAAGACAAGTCTTGTAAACTTATAATTTGGTGCTACACTATATGTGCCTTTAGAGACTTGAGGTTAACTAATTTATCCTATCCAAGGTGTTCTACTTGCTAGAAATTTACAAAATTGCATAACAATAAAAGAAACAAACTAGAGCTAATGGTTATGGGCACTTACAACTTAACCTGTAATTGAACTTCTACTAATAAAGTATTGTTGAACTAACTTGGAACTATTCAATTGGAAATTAAACTTACTCTAACCTATGGAGTACTACAGATTAACCAAATGCATGCATGTGCTCATGAACATTCATTACTAATAATCAAAGTATGAAAATCTATTCTAACTTGCATTCAATTTATGAACAACGATTAACAAAAATAACTACTAAATAGAAATAGAACTGTTATAAATGAAGTGAAGAACAATTACCTTGAGTGGCCTGCTCAAGTGGTTGCCTTCACTTAACGAGAACCAAATCTAAATATCATATTCTACGCATCCATATGAGATTGAACTTCATTCATTATGCATCACAAAATATTACACAAAATCTTCACAAATTGTATTCAATGAAATCATTCTAAGTAATCAACATGTCTTAGATAATAACTAAAACTGAAAAGCAACTGATAAAAAAATACTGAAATCAACTAACTTATCTAAGGACTCAACCACAAGCTAAATACAAGCATGGGGGAGTTTATTCCAAGTAACAACTAACCGCAATCATTAACTATCACTTTTAGATATTAGGGTATACAGTTAAGATTCAATTGTTCAAACTATAACTGAAAAGAAAGAAGAGTTCTAATAGAACTAAAACTCTATAAAATAGGATTGCATGTAAAACACACAAGTAGTTATACAAAATCCTATCAACAAAAGAGTTCTTCTCCAACACTTTATTGTCATAATTATGTGCATTCAAATCCATCAGGTGTCTTCATACAAGAGTTATTGCATTCAGCTTGATCTAGCACTTCCCCTATTTTTTTGTCTCAGTCTTCCTTTTGCTATGGGTTACAGGCTACAATTCCTTTTTTGAGCTTCAAAAGGGTTAATCCAAAAAACATATACACAAAGCTAACTACCATAATTAAACACATAATTCCATCCAATTTCATACATACTCACATATAAACTATGCGATGCTACTATATTATAACCATATTTCCATTATTATGATTTAGTTCCAACGTTGTATAATAAACATGGAAATATAGCTTAGCACAGGAGTATTGTCTGAAAGTTTCATGTAATAGTGTCTGAAAGTATACATAGAAGCAACAAAAAATAGGCTAATAATTGACCCCATCATTCCCCCCAATTATACTTTTGCTTGTCCTCAAGTAAAACACTAGGGGTACATATTACATCGTAGGGTGATCTCCCTGAAGTCCATGACAACATCAACCCCCGTGATCTACTTTAAGTAAAATCCTTTGCAAGCTGCAAGTTGTCTCATTATGATATTCCCATCTTTCTCACATTGCTCACCTTTCTCCTTGGTTCAATGTGGAAGTCGATAGAATAACATAGGTGGATGGAATGTAAGTGGTACCCAGTGAATTCCTATATCAACACCAATTCTCATGTATCTATGTACACTTTCAAGCATGGTGGTAAAATTGTACATGGAATGAGGTTCCTTTCTCTGCAGCTCTAGGTTTAAACTTTTTCATCTACTCTGCATATAACTATAGCATTGCCGACCCAAACCCACAAGTAATTTTTGCATTCTTTTGTAATCAATTTTCCTTAGTTTCATAATTTTTTTCCCTACACCTTTATGATCCAGGAGTTTCAATCATTCATCTATAACTATATTAGGGTCTTTAGATTCTTTCCTTATGAAGAGAGCAACTGATTTCTCCCTGTCCTCATATTCTTCCATTATTTCTCCCCTAAATTGTTCATTCTTGTAATCAGATGTCAGTGCCCTTACTTGGAGATCCCCTACAAACATCAGAGGATTCCACTCGGTTTCATTTGGCACCACATAATTGTGTAAATAGTATTCACACAATTGATCCTGCTCCTTAGGTGTGGAATTAGAATTTTTTTTTAAGAAACTCAAACTTTCTGCTCATCCCAACTGAATGATTACTAATTAGCCTACTAAACTGAAAACTCAAAAAAAATTCCTATAGAAACAATGCATATGTCCTTACTAGAGCTCTACATCTTATGATCTATGTAGCTTTGTCTACCACTTCTTCCAATTTGACTACTAATTTTCTTAATTCAATCTCTATCCTTTCCAGCTCCTTAGCATGTTCTTCAATCAAATTTTCTCTTACTTTCTTCTACTTTTTCTTTTCTTGTGCAAACTCATTAGTCACCCTCCATCATTGATAGCCAATTGACAAGGTTGTGTGGTGAATTGAAGTTCTTATGGGAGGAGGTTTTTAATTTTGTACTGCAAGATCTCCATCCCCTGTCTTAGTAATGGCCAATTGTGACAATAAATCAAGTTTAGTACCATGCCCATATGTTTGCAATTTTTCTTCCAATTCTTGTATTCTTGTTTCCCTTTCCTTATCTTTCTCTTCATAGCTCTACACCAACTCTTCCAAATGTTTAATTATTTCCAAGGCTTCTTGGAGCTCCTTCCTAAAATTTCTATCTTCTATATACATTTCCCTTGTTTCCATAAACTGTTCATTAACCCCCCCTTCATAGTCTTCATAGGTAGAACCATCTAGGGTTTTTTTTTGTGTTTTCTTAGTAACAAACACATATTTTGATTATGAATCAGAAGTGGTAGACACATATCTCTTCCTTTTCACAAGTGTGTTTAAATTTTTAGGGATATTTCCTTTCCCTTAAGAGTTTGTCTCTACTATCATTACGTCTTCCTCCTGTTGTTCTTTGCCCTTCTTCAAGTTTCTCCACACTTCCCCTCATGACACCTTGTTTCTTTAATCTATTTGAACGCCTAGGTGTAGGTGTCTCCTTCTCAAGATCCTTATTTTTCTTTTCTATTTTAGAAGGTGTGGATGTTGTGGAAATACTGCCTCTTCTACTCTTGGGTTTTAGTGGTTTTGAAGAAGATGGATTTTCTTCCACTGCTAGTGACCTAGACTTTGGAACATTGTGCTCCTCATGCTCACCTTGGCTACGAGTAGGTGAAGTCATAGGTGAGACATAAGGACATCCTCTTATAGGTTCAAATTGTGGCTCTAAAGTCTCGGGTACTACAAGTGCTTCTAATAAACTATTAATACCTTCACATTTCTTAAAATATTCCCAGTCTACCTATGGGTACTAAATTCTTAAGATTATTTTCACCAACAAAGCAATCAAACAATGGTGTGATAAGGAAGTGTTACTTTGTTTCCTTTGGTACTCTGATTCCATTCTTTTCAACATATTGTAAAGAAAATTTGGTACATTTACCAACCTATTGTGCTGAAGGTGACAACAATTTAAAATATATTGTATACAAAAGATTTTTCCTACCGTCACAGGTAAGATATCTAATGACATAGGAAGCACAATTAGCCCAAAACCATGGAAGAGAGACTCTTTGTACCTTTTGACGATGAGTCCAAATTCTCTCCTCACTCACAAAATTCCTCTGTGGTTGCAACTGCATTTGCACATGTTGGAAACTTTGCTCCAATTCTAGGTAACCTCGAGACTTGTGCTATGGTGACCTCAAATGCATTCATTGATAGTCCTTTTAGCATTGCTTCATCATGCTCTAGTGTGGCTTCAAACCTGCTTGCTATATCATTTTCAAATTCTGTTAGTTTCAGGAAATAATCAAGCCAACCCACTCTTGTGAAGATGGGTAAGACCATTGCATCTTCTAGTATTTGCTTGTGAGCCGACGGATCTCTCCTGATAACATCACCTCTCATTATGACTTTCTTTACTCTACTCAATGTGTTAACCTTGAAAACTCAGCTCAATTCCACTTCACCACCTTCAAAACCCTTCTCCTATTTTGTTGTTTCCTCTTGCACTTTCACTACCATACCATAACTACAACTCCCTTTTCAGTATCAACTTAATTGAGCTCAAAAATAGGTTCTAGGTTCAATTTATCTCAAGTTCTTAGGATTAGGGAATTAGCAATTGAAAGTATCAGCAAAAAGTATGTGTAATTTTAGGAGGGTTTTGCATGTCATAACTTTCTGTTGCATTTGGTTTAGGTGGCAAAATTCAAAAAAACTAGCTGAATTATACCCTCCCCCCAACTTAAGGGTTGAAATGACCTCACTTTGACTCATGAATGGCAAGGGTATGAGTAGAAAGTATAGAAATTAATGGTATGAATATTTTGGATGCATAATTTAATATGAAAGACATAATGAAATTATTAAGAAATCTATGGTAATTATGATAGTGTACCTTGTGTACTTCCAGAAGGGACTAACTGATCACCACACATGTAAACTGAATAGCATGTATCCAAAATATGATTTGATGTGACCAAAAATAACTGTAGGTGAATGAATTATGAGGTAGCAGATGTAAGGTAATGAAATGGATTAGACGGATAATAGCTGGTGATGTGGCAGTTCAAACGTTTAAATTTTGAAATGGCAGCAGGTAACTAAAGAAGCATGTTGCGGGTACTTATTATGAAAAGAGGGATATTGCATGTGAAAATTTTGATGTGAAAGTGCGTGAACTACAATTAATGTGGTGCCAAGTGATTTGAAATTTTTTTTCTTCTAGATGGTGCTACGAGTACCTTCAATAGTAGGTCATGTCTGAATATTGACATCTATTATGCTACAAGTCCTTACGGCATCAAAACCCTTTGTTGAATATGTAACAGTTAAACATAAAATAGGTCCCTCTAGAGAAAATGTGAACATCATTATAACTTTTTTTTGTGTTCTTTTTGAGGTAAATTAAGAAATTAATCTTGAGTGATCTGAGGGATTGAGATGTGTAGCTGAATCACTGGTTCATTCGAAGTGCTTAGTATATCATATGTTGTTGATATATCACTTTTTGTTTGTGAACTTGTATCTGGATCGTTGGGAGCACCATACTATTGAATAAGAGAAAGTACAAAGTCTTCTTTCTTCACGGGTTTCTTCTACAATTTCAATTTGTGGCCATTAACTAGAAGAGAGAATCTGACTGCATCTATGGTGTGCAACTTGACTACTCCATTAGGATAGACTTGGCTGATTTCATAAGGTCCCAACCACCTGGATTGGAGTTTCCTCTTTAAATATTTGTACCTTGAATCATATAATAATGCCCGATCCCCTACATTAAACTCCTTTGTTTTGATATATTGGTCATGCTACTTCATTCTTTATTGTTGTACTATCTCAATGTGATGGATTGCCTCCATCCTGCTTTCATCCAATTCATTTAAATGGTGTAACCTCTCCTTTTGATTTGTTTTTAAATCTATTTCCAGTTGTAATGTTGTTCTTAATGTCTTCTATTCAAACTCAATTGGAAGGACTATTGTTTTACCATACACTAGCTCATAGGGTGTAAAACCAGTTATTGTTTTCTAGGCTGTTCTATATGCCCATACTACTTTTGGTAACCTTGCAAACCGATCTTTTCTATGTAATTGCACTATTTTGGTGAGAATACTTTCAATTTCTCTATTAGTAACCTCCACCTGATCATTGGCATGAGGGTGATAAGGTGTTGGCTTCTTGTGCCTAATTTGGTATTCTTCAACCAATTTTGTGATGAGGTTTGAAGTAAATTGTGGACCCTGATCAATGACTATTTCTCTAAGTACTCCATACCTAGTAAATATATCCTCATACAAAAATTTAGCCACATTTCCATCTCTAGCAAACTATAATTCCTTTACTTCTACCCACTTTGTTAGATAGTCAATGCAAACTAGAATGTATTCCTTATTATTGGAGGTAGGTGAGATTGGTCCAATAAATTCTAGACCCCATTTTCCAAAGGGAACAAGTGTTAACTGAGGTTGCAAGGGAATTTCACCACTCCTTGTTGGTTTACCCATTATTTGGCACCTATCACAACTTCTTGTATAACAGAATCCTTGTGTAGAGTTGACCAATAATAACTAGTGAGGATTTTGAATGTTGTTCTTTTTGTTGCAAAATGACCCCCACATGGTACACCATGCCAAGCCTTCATGATATCATAGATTTCATCCTCCCTTATGCACCTTCTCATAATATTGTTGGGGTTGGTGTAGAAAAAATAACCTGATGTCCAAGAGTATGGAAAACACTTATGTACCAAATGTCTCTTTTTCCTTGGAGAAAAGTGTGGTGGAATCTGCCTTGTCACCAAACAATTTCCAATATTAGCATACTAGGGTACATGTACCTGAAGAGAAAACAAGTGTTTATCTGGAAATGAGTCATCCACTACCCCTTCGGCTAATTGTGTTGGAAATCTTGATAGAAAATATTCCACTACATTAGCCTTACCAGGCTTGTCCACTATTATAATATCAAACTCTTGTAGAAGGAGCAACCATCTTACTAATCTACCCCCAACTACAAGCTTGTTCATCAAGTATCTGATAGTTGTGTGGTCTATATGGACAAAAAATAAATAACTAGTGATGTAATGCCTAAACTTATTGATGGCATACATTACTGCTAGCATATCCTTTTCTATAACAGTATAATTCAGCTTTTCTCCCTGAAGATTCTTGCTAATGTAGTAAATTGCATATTCTTTGTTACCTTCTTTCTAATCCAAAACTACTCCAATAGAAAAATCTAAAGCATCTATATGTATATGAAAGGGTAAGGTCCAATTTCCCCCCCTAAAAATAGGTGCTTGAGTCAAGGATTTCTTCATCTCTTCAAAGGAGTGTTGGCACTCTAATGTCCACTCAAATTCAATGTCTTTACTCAGCAAAACAAACAATGGTGTTGCAATCTTACTGAAGTCTTTGATAAACCTTCTGTAGTAGCTAGCATGACCAAGAAAACTTCTGATATATCTTTGCTTCTATGGAATAGGTAAGGTAGAAATAATTTCTATCTTATGTGGATTAACCTGAATCCCTACACTAGTTATGAAGTGCCCTAAAACAATTCCTTGAGTCATCATCATAAAGCACTTTTCATTGTTGAGTGACAACTTGTGTTCTTTGCATCTTTTTAATACCTTTTCCAGATTACTAAGGGAATCCTCATAATTTTCCCCATATGTGGTGAAATCATCCATATATATCTTCATACAGTCATGAACATAATCAGAAAATATGTTGAGAACTACCCTTTGAAAAGTAGTTGGATCATTACATAAACCAAAGGGCATAATAGAGTAGGCATAAGTACCCCAAGGACATGTAAATGTAGTTTTGTCCTAATCTTCTAGAGAAATTTTTATTTGATTGTAACCACTGAAACCATCTAGGAATGAAAAGTACTTCTTCCCAACTAAAGATTCAAGCACTTGATCTATAAAGGGAAATGGAAAGTGGTCCTTTTTAGTGGTTGTGTTCAGTTCCCTGTAATCTACACAAACTCTCCATTTTCCACCTTTCTTGGGAACAATAACCAAAGGTGAGACCCATTCACTGTCAGATATAGGATAAATAAAGCCTGCATCA
Source organism: Sequoia sempervirens (assembly GCA_007258455.2). Classification (NCBI taxonomy): domain Eukaryota; kingdom Viridiplantae; phylum Streptophyta; class Pinopsida; order Cupressales; family Cupressaceae; genus Sequoia; species Sequoia sempervirens. The sequence continues at coordinate 375,637,876 of VDFB02075321.1, read as the reverse complement.
AAGAGTTTTTGAAATTCATCTTTCACTATTTCTCTCAAGGTAGGGTTCATTCATCATTGAGGTTATCTAATGGGTTTATAACCATCATTGATATAGATCTTATGCATACATAATTCAAGATCTATTCCTTTCATATCATGGTAGTACCATGCATATGCTATTGCATGTGCCTGCAACACAGTAGTTAGAGAATTTTGCTGCTCCTTAGTCAATGTATGCATTTTTCCTGGCATGACTTCTAATTCTTTGGATGATTCTTGCAAAAATGAGAGGTCAAGGCTTGGAATGATTGGTACACACTATTGTGGAAGTAGGGAATGAAATATATGAGATATTTCTTCTAAGAAATTGGTGGGTATAATACTTTGCAAGGGGTCTTGTAGGCATGTGAGGCAGTCATGTTGTTGTGGGCTCCTAACACATTCATTATGTATTATATGAGCAATGAGCTCATCTTCATCTTGATCATCCAATAGAGGGTTGCATTCTACACTCATCAATGTTTGCAGGGAATAATTATCTTCCTCATCCAAAGTGGGCCAAATAGTTGCTCAAGATCAGTATAAGGTTGGGCTAGCAAATAGGGGACCAATTTTTTGGTCACAATCCCATTAGGTATTATCATATTGTTAGACCTATAGCCTATGAATGCATCAGTTGTAGCTAACCATGTTCTTCCTAGGATGGGTGGGTATCCTACAAGTTTAACCTTTGGTTGTAAAACTATGAAATCAGATGGATATTCCTAAGAATCTAATGCAATAACCAAATCTTCAATGATTCCTTCAAGCTTGACTATTGGCCTATCAACCAATTGTAAAATAGTTTATGTATGTCTAAGGTTGGCTAGCTAAAGTAATTGCATTATTTCTTTAGTCATAACATTGATTGTTTCCCCTAAGTCTATCAAGGTGTTCTTAATAAGGGTCCCATTAATCTTAACATCCACTATTGGACTACCAAGGTCTATGTATTTAAGGACAGTTATGTTCCCTAACATGATATCTGTAAGTTTCCTAAGACATGTCCTATTTGAGGATTCTTCCTTTTCCTCCCCAGTTTCTCAAGACATAGGTCCTTGATTGCCTTTGTATAGATTGGAATGTCCTTAATAGCTTGGATGAGAGGAATCTGAATATTAACATCCCTAAGTTGGCCCAACAGGTTTGTCTCAGCTTGTGTGTGATGATTTTGAATGGTTAAGTGTTCAGGAAAAGGAGGCTTTGTACTTGAGGTAGTTTGGTGTACCTGATTTGACTCAAGTTCCAAAGGTGTTTTTTCTTAAGCTTCAATTGTAGATTCCTCATCTTCCATCTCAATGATTTGACGAGATGAAGGTCCAACAAGTTGTTTTCCTAATCTGAGGTGGACATCACTCACCTCTACCCCATAAGTACGGTATTGAATAGGCTCGTTAGTATAAGCCTCTTGAACAAGATTTTTTTTAGGGTTAGGTGTAAGTTGGATAGGTAATTATGGTGGATTGGGTGGCTGGGATGTAGGATTTGATGGAGGCATGATGGCTTGTTATTGTGGCTGAGGAGGAAGCATAGGTTGCTGATAATTCATTTATTTTTTGTTGCCATTGCTGACCTTTTTTCTATTGAGGTTACCATTGGTTCTGTTGTGTTGGACATTGGGGATTGTAATTGGAACCCTAAAAAATTTATTGTTACCAAGGATTTGATTGCCATTGGTTCTAATTTTTCTAATATTGTGGTCATTATTGAGGGTTTTTCCATTGATTTTGATTTGTTGTCCAGGGTTGAGAGTTCCAAGTAGAAAATTTTGATTTCCAATGGGAAAGGATGAATTAAAGTTAAGAGGGTCTTGTGGCATACCTTTTCTTTGTTGTCATGACCTTCTTTGAGCTATGTAAAATAGCTTCTCGTCCTCTCCTTCAAGTGGCTGAAAATTAGGTCTCTCAATTTTGTCTTGTTGAATACTAGATACCCTCTTGTATTTACAGTTTGCTTTCCTTTTCCTGTAGTTGGGGAAGTATTCAATAATCATTTCTTTAGCTTCCTCTTGCTTCTTCTTGATGTGGAGAGTATCCAACTAAGTTGCTAAATGGCTAATAATGTCCTCCTTCATGTTGGATAGTAAATTTCTTATCTCTATCTTTGAAACCCTTGTGGATGATTTAGCAATAATGTATGTCATATCTCCTCAAGGTCTCTTAGTGAAGGTCCTAGAATAATTCCTACAGACCTTGAAGATTTATTCAAAAGGAATTTGAGAGATATCCCTTTGTCCAATGAGGTTGAGGGCATCCATACAACCCTCATTGATTCCCCTCAAAAATACTAACTTGAGGAATTCTTCAAACAACTTGTTATGTGGGTTTTTCTTCAAGGAAAATTGAAATCTCTCCACAACCTTCTAATGGCTCATCCTCCTTTTATGACATTTTGAAAATGTCATCTCTCCTCCTATCAAGTCCCCTGCAATAGTCTTGGTACCTCTCCAAGAACAATGTCTTTATGGTATCCCAATCAGGAACAACATCCTTGCCTAATCCCATAAACCATCTTAGGGTTGCATCTTTTAGAGTTGCAAGGAAGAGTTCGAGCCTATGAGGATCAGAAGTATAGTCATAATTTCTACATAGGACATCAAATTCAAACAAAAATGTATTTGGATCCTCAACCATTAACCCATAAAAGACCGGTAATGTTCTAGGAGAGATATTCTTCAACACAATAGCCCTTTCCTAGTTGGTGATTGGGAACTCAAAGGTTGCACGTTCAGGATCATCCACTGCATCACCCATGGTTCAATATGTCCCCTCTATAAGTGTAGTAGATGTTGGCGATGGGAAATTTCTTCTTCAGTATTACCCTCGCTTTGAATATTGGATTTAACAATTTCTACGATGGCTTCTTGGCATGTAGAGGGAAGGAATCTTCCCAAAGAATCTCTTTGCCTTTGCATACATGAAATATGGCTTTATATAGTAGTGCTCCTACATAGTGTTAGTGTATCTTTCTGGTGTTGTCAAAAAGAGTAAGTCTAATAGTCCTAATGCTAAAAATAAAATGTAAACTATGAAAGCTTAGAAAACAAGTCTATGAAGATAGTACCATCCCCAGCAATGACACCAAAAATGTAGAGTCTAAACTAATGTATTGTAAACTTGGTAGAACCTACACAATTAAGAGAAATGTCTAGTTGAACAGTCCACTCAACATTGTAAAGACTACATTAAAGTGTCAACCCAAGGATTGTAAACTTGTGATTGTGCTTAACTATATGTGCCTTCAGAGACTTGAGGTTTCCTAATTTATCCTATCCAAGGTGTTCTACTTTCTAAAAGTTTATAGAATTGCATAATGGTTAAAAAAGAAAACTAGAGCTAATGGTTACAGGCACCTATAACTAAACTAAAACTAATAAGTATTTTTGAACTAACTCAAAACTATTCAACTAGCAATTAAACTTACTCTAACCTCTAGAGTACTACATATTAACCAAATGCATGCATGCTCATGAACATTCATTACTGATAATCAAAGTATGAAAATATATTATAACTTGCATTCAATTTATGGACAATGATGAATAGAAATAACTACTAAAGAGAAACAAAACTGTTATAAATGAAGTGAAGAATAGTTACCTTGAGTGGCCTGCTCAAGTGGTTTCCTTCACTTAACTAGAACCAAATCTAAATATTAGATTCTATACATCCATGTGAGATTGAACTTCATTCATTACGCATCACAAAATATTACACAAAATATTCTTCACAAATTGTATTAAATGAAATCATTCTGAGTAATCAACATGTCTATAGATAATAACTGAAACTGAAAAGCAACAAATAACAAAAATACTGAAATCAACTAACTTATCTAAGGACTCAACCACAGGCTATATACAAGCATGGGGGAGTTTATTCCAAGTAACAACTAACCGCAATCATTAACTATCACTCCTATATATTAGAGTATACATTTAAGAATTATAATTGAAAAGAAAGAAGAGTTCTAGTAGAACTAAAACTCTGTAAAATAGGAATCCATGTAAAACACACAAGGAGTTATTCAGAATTCTATCAAAAAAAGTGTTCTTATTCAACACTTTATTCACTTGTCATAATTATGCACGTTCAACTCCATCAAGTGTCTTCATATAGTAGTTATTGCATTTAGCTTGATCTGGCACTTCCCTTGTTTTGTTGTCCCAATCTTCCTTTTGTTGCGGGTTACATCTTCCAGTTGCTAGGGCTACAGTTCTTTTTTGAGCTACAATAGGTTAATCCACAAAACATATACACAAAGATAACTACCATAATTAAACATAGAATTCCATCCACATTTCATACATACTCACATATAAACTATGCAATGCTACTATATTATAACCATATTTCCATTACTATGATTTAGGTCCAAGGTTGTATAATAAACATGAAAAGATATTTTAGCATAGAAGTATTTTCTAAAAAATTTATGTAATAGTTTATGAAAGTATGCATAAAAGTAACAAAAAATAGGCTAATAACTAAACCCATCAATACCATCAACGACATCTACATATGGTGGTTTGAGCGTGGATGAATGGTTGTCCCACTCATCTAGAGGGTGATGGTAGTCATAGTCACCCTCTAATTCACTATGGATGAGTGAGGCTCTCACCTGCATAAGGGACTCATCCATGCTATTCATGAGATGGAGGAGTGGTAGACCATTTTTTCTTGGGGTCGCAGCATGCTCACCCATTTATACTATGATAAAGGGGGATATGCACATTATGATTTTTCTAGCCTCACAACTTGCATGCTCTTGTAGGTGTGGGATTTTACACCCATTACAGCTACTTGGTCAATCGGGTTTCCCTAAGGCATGGCATCTGGTACTCTGATGAAACATGTGTACCCATTGGTACATGATTGGAGGTATGGAGATCTTCATTTTTATTGGCTTTGCATGGATTCTTTGTGGTCACATGAGGTGAGATGGAAACCATATAGAGGCATGTAGTGGCCCATAGACAAGTGGAAATTGTGACATATGCAACACAATTGCTCGTGGCGGGACACACCAATTATATTAATGAACCATATTACTAGCACAGGGTCACCCGACAGTTTGAGATTTTGCATACTATCCCCCAACTCCTCCCTCATTCATCTGATTGGGGAGGAGCACCATTAGACCAGGCGATCATCGTCATCCAACCATAGCAAACGTCGCTGTCAGTGACAATGGGTCAGACAATGATGATCAACCTTGATGCTAATGATCCACAATGTTGGGGTTGCATGTGTTGGAAGCCTTGCAACATGAGCATGAAGTATGGATGGTTGTGTTAGTTATTTCTATGTTTTCATTAATGTCAACATGGTAATAACTACATGGTGATGACTATATGGGAAGTTTTCTTTGTTTACCAGAAGTTGTTCTCTGTTGGTAATACGCCTTTGTGATGGATCAATAAGTTGGTATTTGAGTCCGGAACTCATCGCAAGATTTGATATGACTCTAATCTCCTAACCATGTTTTATTGACTCATTCAAACTACCTTTTCATGGATCTTGAGACATTCTTTTGTCTATGAACAAAAAATTATCTTTGACAAAGTTCAACTCTATATCCTACTATTGTTCTGTGTGGTGTACTATGTGGAAGACTTCGCATTCTATTAAGGTGGACATTCTTATACTGTTGTTGTGCTGACAATCTCTTTACTGGTAGTATGATGGGAAATTAATGTGTTCTCAGATCTGGAAGGTGTTTGCTTTGAGGATTATTTGTTGGTTTGAAGAATTGTGTTCTTTAGTCTTGGCCGACTTGATGAGTGCAATAGATTATGGTGACTAATAGTCGACTTGGCATAATGCACTACATGGATAAAATGTTTGAATCTTATATGGTGTCAACTTATTGATGAATAAAATATACTTGTATATATATAAGGAAGTGGAAATAGAAGAAAGCGGTGTGGAAGAAAAAGGAGGAAGAGAGCAAGAAAGGAAAAGTGTGAGTGTGTGTGTGTGTGTGAGCAAGTGAACAAAGGAGATTATCAGAGCCTAAATTCTTTATTAGTAGTACATATTTGTTGAGAAATGCAACACTTTTTATTCTAAGCTTAAGTGGAACTAAACCCTACACATTGAAGGTGTATTCCACCAGAGCATTCTTTTGGCAGTGAGCCACTATCATTGCATCTTGGCAGTGAGCCATCTTTTGTATTAAGGTTGTGAGCCTTTTAAGGACAATGAGTCCTGGTAGTGAACCTCATAATATTTTCTATCTAGATATAATATATTGTGAGTTAACCCTCACCGTGGTTTTTTCCATTCTGGGTTTTCCACATAAAATCATGTTGTTCATGTGTGTGTTGCATTGAGTTGGTTTTATGTTTTCTCTTGTTGATTCAGTCAAAATAGTAATAATGATTAAGTGGATTTTATTATAGGTTTGTGGAATACTGATTCACCGCACCTCTTAGTATTCCGAATGTTCAATAGCCCATAACTATAGATCATGGTGGGTGACAACAGGTCCCTCCCTAATTTTCTCAGCACATGTTAGTGCATAGAAGTAGGGAGGAAGAGAGGGGAGAGGATCACGGTGGAAGCAATGATGGCAAGGAGGGAGAAGTGATAGGCGAAGGAGCAAAGAGGGATAGATGGAAACAAAGCCATTCATCACCCCTAGTTGTAGTCCTAGTCTCATCAGTGCCACATTCAGTAGCTAGTATCCATCTTGTCACGGTAGCAGTAGTAGTAGCTTGTGTAGGTCCTAAATGCAAAGAATCTAGGACTCAAGAGGCCTCTTCCTAATATTTATTTACAATACCAACCACAAAGCCAAGATATTATCTTTCAACCTCAATTAGGCCTAGGTTGGTGGATTCTTTAGGACCTTAGGATTATTAGGAATGATCTAGAAATAATTTGAAATGATGAAGCTAATTTAACTATATGACCTAATATGTAAAATATAGATTCACGAAGATAATCAAACTATAACTACACTTTGCACAAAGATCTAGGAGATATCAAAGGGAATGTTCCTGTCACCAAGAGGGTATCAAGACATAATAACCCATGGACAAAATAACCCGTGGTCAAAATAACCCATGGACAAAATAACCCATGTAATTTATAAATTTTATTTTCCTTTCTCTATATTCTTATGGGGATATTTTGTCCATGGGTTATTTTGACCACGAGTTATTTTGGCTTGGGTTATTATGACCCTAGGTTATTTTTTCCTTGGTTTATTGTGACCGGGTTATTCTATCCAGGGTTATTTTGATTGGGTTATTATGTCTTGTAACCCACCAAGAGTTGATTTTGGTATATGCAGAGGGACTAGTTCACCCCTAGGAAAATGGGTCTTTGATTAGGCTTCCAAAAACACTTTTCATAGTCCTTTGGTGCTAGATCTGAGATGTTGTTTTCCACCTGCAAACTTGTCGAAATGTCAGAAATGAATATCTCTTTAACCCTTCTCCAATTTGTAATCTAAGCATACACAAACAGGGAAAAACATTTGTGTCATATAGGGGTTTGCCTTAGTCAAACCTCGTGAATAGTAGAATGCTCGAATGCATGAAGACCTACAACACTTGTTAGCCTTCACAAGATAATATGAACACACATAAAGTTTGACATGATGTTAGGATCTTGATTTCTACTATAAATGATTGATAATGTTGCTCTTGAATGCTCTTGACAATAATATTTTCTCTTTGAATGCTAGAAGGTGTGTGTTCATTTCAAATGATCAAATGACTATGTATTTATAGGTGTTTATCCATTTTCCTAAAAATTAGATTCCAAAAGCCAACACTTATAATTTGAATTTTGATCATTAAAATGTCATCAAAAACATATTTTAATTTAGGTCCTAGCTCATAAAGGGGATCCATTCACCCATGGGTGAATGTGTCCTGACCTAACCTTTCAAGACACATTATCCAAGGAAATTTAATTATTAAATATTTATTTAATGTTGGTTCCCCTTTTGGAAAATGGTAAGAATAAGGCTTTGGAATGCATAATTTGGAAAATTAGAAGATTAATTAAGTCCAATAAATTAAGGGACTCAAACATAGTGTGAAATTTTAAAGGTATACAATTTTCTACACTACAAGTCCTAGCATTGCACCCCCTCTAGATCTACACTAGCAGGCCGAGGATCTGAGTACGAGAGCATGATTTTTGCTAGTTCCTTCTAGTACTTCATGTTTCAATTTTATCTCATATTTATGCTCATATTTTATATATAGCATTCAGTATTGAAAGCGTCTACTACTTTGTGGTTGCAGTGGACACACAGGAGTGGATCGCCTTCATCAAGCAGTGTGTCTCTAAGGTGGCCCCAAATGTGCCAATCTATGGGAGTGTCCTTGACGCGTACAGGTCGACATCAATGAGCAAACATGCCCACTTATTTGAATTTGTTGTGCAGTTGAGGGCTGCATATGAGGAAGCACATGTAGAGGTCATGCAGATAACTATCAATGTCATTAATGTGACTGAGCAGTGGGATCAACACGTGGTTGAGCTTCACAATTCCCTCAACAAGCGAGATTAGGCCCATATGTAGGAAGAGAGTGTCAAGAGGGAACATGATGCTTGTCAAAGCTAGGTCGATGACCTCGACGGGTAAGCAACAACCATGAGGCCAAGTGTAGATCCCAAGGTGCAGTAGCTTTCGAACGAGCTGGGATAGACCCGACAGTGGAGGCACGAATCCAAATGAAGGTTGCAGAGCTATGCAGAGAGGTAGGAGGATTGTGTATGAGTCTATCAATGTCGTGGTCACATTGATTGTGCTCCATTGCATTTTTCTAGCCTCAACCTCCATCGCCATCAAAACAAGAGGGCTCAAGGAGCCATGCACTGGGGGGCAAGAGGCCCATTTTGGATGTGTCAGATTTTGTATACCAATGATATTATTTTTTACAACATTATTTTTTTGTATAAACACATACAAATATATAGTCACCGCATTTTGATACTATGGTGCAATACATGTACATTATACACATTGATATATATATATGAGATTTTTGGTGTGATAGCATGGTGTTATTTATGTGTATGCTTTTACTTTCATGTATGATTATGTGATTGATGTTATGTATATAGATGTATGTTTAGATTAGATGCTATCATGATTTAATACACACACATGGACATATGTTAATTAAGTGCAATGATGATCTAATTGCCTAACCAAAAGAAAATCAAACGCAATGGATGGATACACAACACAATAAAACATATGTATAGATAATTCCTAATTAAAGAAATTAATCACATACACATGTTCACATCATAGCAAAAAGTGTAGGGACAGGGTGTTGATGAAGGAATGTCACAGCATAATGAACTACAATCGGTGAGGAACGAGTGTCATGCATATTCCACATAGATGCTATGCATAGTATTGACAAAGATGCATCACATTGATGGGCTCTTTAGAGGAATTCCATCCATGGATGTTAGTCCATAAGCACTAGAACCATACATGAAGATGATAATGTAAGGGCCTGACCAATTAGGGCTAAACTTCCCTTTTTTATCAGCCGGTGCATTTACATTACTCTAATTCTTATAGAGAACCAAATCACCTACCTTGAAAGTTCTAGAAAGAACACTTTGATTATAATGTTTAGATATTGATTATTGATAAGCTTCGAGATGGTCGATGACCTACAATTGGAACTCATTGAGCAACTCAAGATGATGCAAATGATTAGCACGGTATGCATCATCATCAATTAACCCTTTAAGGGAAATTCGTAAAGATGAAATTTCCATCTCTAAAGGCATGATATCCTTGACACCATACTTGAGGTTGTATGGTGTTGTACCAGTTGTCATACGAACACTCATGCAGTAATCCCACAAGGTATATGTTAATTGAGTATGCCAATCTTTACCATGTTTCACTATTTTTCAAAGAATCGTCTCAAGAGTTTTATTAGACACTTCAGCTTGGCCATTGGATTGAGGATAGTATGGTGTAGAAAAATAGCGTTGGATAAAAAAATTCTCTAGGAATTGCTTCACCTCTTTGTTCTTAAATGACATACCACTATCAGAAACAAGAGTAGAAGGCAATCCAAAATGAGCAATAATATTGCTCAGAAGAAAGCTATAAATTGCTTCAGCATTCGTGGATCGAAGTGGAACATCTTTAACCCATTTCATAAATTAATCGATAATAGTAATGATGAAGACATGTCATTTAGAAGAAGGAGGTGATATTTTTCCAATAATATCCAACCCCGAATTTGTGAATGGCCAAGGAGAAGTCTAATTTTCAATCTCTTCAGCAGGAGCACGAATAAGATTGTTACGATGTTGACATTGCAGACACTTCTTGACAAAGGAAAAGGAGTCTTGCTTCATCATTTTCCAAAAGTATCCCATGTGAATTATTTTATGCACCAAGTATTTACCACCAAAATGTCCACTCCAGAGCTCGAACGAGATTCTTGAAGGGCAAGGGGTATTTTTGCCTTAGTGAGACATTGAAGAAGAAGGCCATTATAAGACTTTTGATAAAGAACATTAGACAATATAATGTATCAGATTGAAAGTTTTTGTATCCAAGTGCGAGATTTTTTTTGTCACATCATCAGGAAAATTTCTAGTCTTCAGATAATTATAAATGTGAGAGTACCACTCATATGAGTCTACGTGAGCACACACTAGAGCATCATATTTGGGTTGATCTAAGACAACAAGAGAACAGAGAATGTAAACCATAAAGTGGTATTCTTCCAAGCCACCTTCTAAAGACACAAGGGAGCCTGCACTTGCAATTGCATATGTGTGTCGATTTTCTCTCCTAGGAACATTGTCTATTATGAAAGAAGAGAAATGATCAAGCAAGTATATGGCCAAATCTTGATACTAAGATAGCTTATTCTGCTTGGCTTAATATGTTCTTGTAATTTTATTTATGATAATCTCATAATCACCATGTATGTGAAGATGCTTAATATTTAAAGCTATCATGACATGCAAGCCAGTTATAAGGGCTTCGTACTCAATGCTTTTGTTATTATGATAAAATTCTAAATAAAATGATAGAGGAACTAGATTACCTTTGGGTGAGACTAAAACTACACCTACTTTGGAGCCAACTTGGCATATCGATCCATTGAAGTATATCTCCCATACAGGTTCATGGTTTGTTGCAAAAAGGTCTTCATTTACAAATAAATCTAGATTAGGGAAGGAGTGAGATGAGGGAGCATCTACTAACTGATCAACAATATATTGAATCTTGATTGTTTTCTAAGTTACAAACTTAATGTCGACCTCAAAGAGCAACATTTCCCATTTCACCAACCTTCCCAAAACATTGGTTCTAGTGAACAGATGCTTTAGAAGACACTTTTAAAATGATATGAGTTACATCATGATGTTAATATAATGGTGTAACTTCTACACGCTGTGAAAACGAGAGCAAGCGATTATTTCTCCATGGAAGAATAACGAGTTCCATAATCAATGAGAATACAGCTAATGTAGTAGACCACTCTTTCTTTACCATCATCATCATGTTGAGCTAACAAAGCGGCTAAGGCATGTGGTGATGCAAAGATATAAAGAAAAAAGGGTCTATCATGCATAGCCGACATTAAGATAGGAGGATTGGCCAAATAACTCTTGATCGAATCAAAAGGTTTTTCACACTCGTCGTCACATTGAAAGAGAGCATCTTTCTTTAAAAAATAATTGAAGGGAAGGGTATGATCAACCAACCGAGATATGAATCTATGAATTGTCTAAATATTTCCATGCAAACTACATAGTTCAGAGATGTTCCTAGGTGGAGGCATGTTAACAATTGCATCAATTTTATTCATATTGACTTCCATTCCATAGTGAGAAATAATAAATCCTAAAAAAATTCCAAAAACACACAAGAGGATTCAATGTCATCTTATAGATTTGAATCCTTTAAAAAAAATGAATATTTTCAACATGATCTTGGCGAGTGATGGACTTAGCCAAGATGTCATCAACATAATATTTTAGAGATTTTTGAATAAAGTCATGAAAGACAAATTTCATCACTCATTGGTAAGTTTCTCCTACATTCTTCAACCCAAAAGGCATGACCACATAACAGAAAGTACCACACAGGGAAGTGAAGGTTGTCTTATACTGATCTTTCGAGTTAGTAATAATTTGATTATAGCCTAAGAAGCCATCCATGAATGAGAAAAAGGCATGGCCTACAGTTGAGTCTACAATCATACTAATATTAGGCAACAAAAAATCATCCTTAAGAGAAGCCTTGTTGAGATCATGAAAGTCAATACAAATACGAATACAACCATCAAACTTGCTGACAAAGATGATACTCGATATCCAAGGTGAATAGTCGATAGGATGGATAAAGCTAGAATTTAATAGCTTCTTTATCTCGGTCTTAACTAACAATGCAACCTTAGGATTCATCTTTCGGATCATTTGTTTAACGGGCTTAGTATTGGGACATAGAATAATATTATGAACAACCATAGATTCATCAATACCAAGCATTTCCTCATATGACCAAGTGAAGATATCAAAATGAGAATGTAACAAACCATAATGTTGTTTAGAATCTTCCAAAGAACAACACTTTCCAATCTTAATCACCTTTTTAGAAGACTTAGGATCCATGAGAACATCGATAGTATCCCCTTTAAGGAGAGAGCTATGATCTTTAGGATGGGGAATAGGAACATCATCTTCCACGTTAGATAAAAGAACCTCCTCATCAATACTCAAAATGGATTCTCCAAAGTATGCTTGCTTATGCAAGTGATACAGGAATTGTCGTTTATGGTGATAAGAAGGAAAATGAGAGTAGATACCTAAGAACTCCTCTAGTGCTTCCTCTGAAGAGAGAACATCTAGAGGAACTTCATTAGATTCTACCTTACTCTCAATTATTTCAAGATGAACTAGACTGACAGGTTCAATGGAAATCATGTTGACACTCCACCATGGTTTTTTCCTAGACTGTTCATGAGAGCAACCAAGCCCCAAGTTACACTTGTGAGGTACACATTATATAGGGACTTGGATACCTTGTTCGTTACATGGAAACAACCCTTACATCCATAACCGTACTTAGAAACAAGTCTAAAGCCAAGGCTATAATGTGTTTGCAAGTCTTAAGAAGGGGATGAATCTACATAGAGAGCATCATTCCACTAGTGGGTATCATACTCATCTATAGGATCAAAATCATCATTCTTGATGGGACTACAAACATTAGCCTCTTTAACAAAAGCATTGTTATCTTCCTCAGCAGGGGTACAATCACTTTCCTTGATAGAAGCATGATTGTTTTCCTCAGTGGGAGGACAATAAGCCTTCTGGCATATGAAAATGTTGGAAGGTCAAGGTGAATAGGGTCAAATTTGTATTCCCCAATGAAGAATTAAAAAAAGTACAAGGACCCCCAATCATCACCAAGACATGCATTTGATTCCAAATAAGTAGAAGAGATAGACTTTGGATTCTCCATTTCAGTGCAATCTTCCTTAGGGAAATTTGTCTCAGGAGCAACCTTCGAGGTAGACACTACCAAAGAAGATGCCAACACATTAGAAGATAATGATGGAATGCAATTTTAAGAGTAGAAGAAACTAAGGCTTAACCAGAAGTTTCCATCTCACAAAGGTGTATAGCATTAGGGTCAACTTTGATCCTAATGACCTTGTTATTAGCAAAAAAAATTATACAACAATGTAAAGTAGAGGTTACAGCCCCCAAATTGTGAATCTAGGGTCTTCCCAAGAGAATATTGTAAGGTAAATTATTAGACATAACATAAACCAAGGTAGGTATAGTAATGGGTCCCAAACTCAAAGGAAATATTATCGTTCCTAGAGCTTGACAACCAGTGTTATCAAATCCATGAATGTACAAAGAAGAAGCAGCTAAAGAAGATGAATCAATCTTAATCTTAGGAATTAGATCAATGTTACATATGTTGAGAGTGGAACCGATCTCAATGAGAGCATGCCTAATACCAATGTAATATTCAATGAATCTGCATGAATATGAGTCGTCAATGTATTAACATCTATCGGCCTAGTGGAATAAGGTAAGAGGATCTTTTGCAAAGCTTCCAGGAGCATACCTTGATAACCAGAGCAAATTGAATCAAATCCCACAACGAGATCTTAGAAGGAGTAATGTGAAGTTTCTCAACAAGATCATAATCACCAGGTGCTTTAGTTGTAGGTTTAGGTGTTGGAGGAAGATTTGGTTGAGAAGGTGGTAAATAAGTAGGAAAAGATGAAGGTTATTTTTTTATTGTTTTACTCCTTCCAGTGTTATGTGTATGTCCTATGACACTATAAGAAAGAGTCGTAGCTTTCAAGAATCTCGTGTAAAGGTTTGATGAGTCATCAAAGACTAGAACCCCAATAAGTAGAATGAATCCTTTTAGGAGAAGGGCTAGTTGGAGTCACATAAATGATGGGTCTCTTACGCCTTTGAGGAGAAATGGAGACATTTGCTACATTTATAAACTCTTCAACTTGTGAAGATGAAGTAGACGGTTACAATGAAGAAGTTTTTTTGGGAGATATAAAGATAACATAAGGCGCCTCTTAGAAATCATTCAAGGCATCACCTAGCATATTGTAATCTTCCTTAGAAAAAGAATTATCCAAACCATTAAAACATTACAGAAAAATATTTGACATGATTTCCTTTTTAACGTTGGGTTCACAAAAATGTGAAGGAGGGGATTCACTATTCCCATGTCCCAAGAAAAACAAGATCTAAAGGGAGTGAATTTCCCTCATTCACTCAATGACATAGACTCAAGTGGAAAAGGTTCAAGATGAATAGATTACAAAAAAATTATTAAAATAGAGTTTTTGATATGCTCACAGATAAAGGACTTTGGGAAGAGAAATAGCAGATTAAAAAGATTTATAGGGAAAGAGGATAAGCTCTTAGAAAATGGACGTCAATGTAGGAGTAGGATAACAATGTGGTATGCTAGTGTCTCGTACAAATAGAGAGATAAACCCTTGCACAAAACTCAAATAATTTGCTATCTATCCAAAATATGAGGTTTGGTTATTCTACTAATTTAACAGAAAGAAAGAATGAAGGGAAATGACAAGGAAGGTGAGATTCTAACTCACAGAAGGTCATGTGCTACGAAGCCTCCCATGAATCTTCACATGAACAACCTGCACACAAGGAAAATGAGGAAAAATGTTGGGGTTATTTTAGGGCTTGCCTTAATCAAACCCCCACTTTGGTGTTTCCACCTCCACAAACAACCAAGTAGATAGAGAATAGAAAAGAAACAAAGTAAATTAGACACAATAAGTGATAAAATAAAACCCCACAATGGAGGAGAACCTGTATCACAAAATAGACAACTGGGCGATAAAATAAAACCATGCTATGGAGGATAGCATGTATCACAAAATAGATAGACATAATAAAATATGCTAGAAAATAGATAAGATAGCAAGAGAGTGTTACCAATAGTTTGTGGCTCCCTCTTAGCTTGATAGACGTGATGTTGGGTGCTTGCAAGAGAGCCTTGGTTGTTGATAAGACATACATATGGTAGAGCTTCATTGTAGAAATGAGATGGAGGAGAGAAAGGAATGAGAGAGCAAGTTGAAGCGAGAGAGTGAGAATGAATGTAAATGATATTGAAAAATAGGGTTTTGTTAAGTTGCATGGGTGGGAAGAGCTATTACATTCAAGATTATTCCACGATGACACGTATCACAGGCAAAGGTTCCCAAGATTCCTCATTTAAACTCATAAAGTTTAGGGGTGTTAGCACACCATGTAGGCATCCAACTCCAAAATTTGCAAGAAATAAGGTGGTGGACTATTGACACTTCATCATTTCCCCTTATGGAGTTGAAATCATGAAATTTTGACTCATAAGGTCCTTGTCATAAATGTGGCTAGGCACCATAAATGCGGGGGGGGGAAATGCACATATGTGAAATTGTCATGGGGTGCAATTTTATGACATTACATGACCCAACCAAACTAACAGGAGGGATACCACTTCTAACCATTTGTAAAATAAGTTTAGAGCTCCACTAGGGTCAACACCTAGTGTAAGTAGACCATCTTTCCTACCTAGAGAGGGATCATCAAGAGAGGAAGAAGAAATAAATACACCAAACAATAACTTAGATGAGTATACAATAGCTTACTCAAGATGACCCTAGAATAAGGAGGAATATTTCATTTGAAGAGTATTGTCAGGTTGTAACAATAAGTAACCTTAGAAGAGGAAGGGGTCAACCTAATAAAATATTACATCAAAAGGTGGGTAAAATGACTCTACCCAACTTTGATGGGTCAGGAAAGGTCACCGCCCATTCATGGATCCAAAAATTGGACACATATTTATCTCTTAGTCCCATGTCAGAAGAAGATGCCATCAAATTTTCCATATTACATTTGGAAAGGGTTGCACATGACTGGTGGCACCATGGTTGGATTACTCTAGGGCACCAAAACATAACAACCTATGATGAATTCACACAAAATCTTATGGACTGATTTGACCAAAAACACCTTGAAAGACACTTTAAATAACTAACAGAATTAAAACAACAAGGATCCATAGGAGAATGTATAAATGAATTTAAAAAGGTCTTAGTCATGGTACGTAGGATTATAGAGAAAAATCTAACTTGCATGTTTATTGAAGGTCTATCAGAGTCAATTTGTGGTTTACTAAGTGTTTTTAACACCAAATTTCTTCAAGATGCAATTCAAAAATCCCTATGGTTAGAAACCACATCAACAAAGGAAAAGATCCAATCTAAGAACATACCTTCAAGATCACCAAACCAACCCCCTTACAAAGGAAAGTGGAAACAAAATTCATTACCTTCTCAATCACACACAAGGGAAGAAAGGTCAAACCTTCGAAGAAATGGATTATGTTTTGATTGTAGTAAAAAATAGGAACCGAGACATAAGTGCACAAGGAGAGGAAAAATACTCAACTTAGAAGCAATATCTGATGAGGAGATAAGTGAAGAAGAATATGAAACCCAAAGGAATAAAAGGAAACAAGAGGATGAAGAAAATGCAAGTGGTATATTAGCTACACTTTCGGGAACAACTAAATACCACCCTCTTAGAATTTGTAGTGTTTTAAAAGGACACAAAGTGATTGTCCTAGTGGATAGTGGTGTCACTCACAACTTCATCGACGAAAGCCTTGTGACAAGAATGAGACTAGAAACAAAAAAAATTGAAGGTTTCAAAGTGGTCATGGTAGATGGATTTACTACTCCATGCACACAAAGAATCCAACAACTAAGTATTACCTTAGGAAGACATCAAATCAGAGATGACTTCTACGTGGTAAACTAGGTGATATCGAAGTGGTGTTAGGAATCAAATGGTTTCACTCCTTAGGATGAAATTACCAAAACTTCCAAAATATGGATCTTTATTTCAAAACAACGAACAATAGGTGATCTTAGAAGATTTATCTCATACGATTCCCAATGAAGGAACAATAAATCATGTAACAACTTAACACAACTAATGATAAGATCTAAAGATATAACTTGACTTTCATTTCTCAAATGGAAATCCACATGTTGTCATTACTAGTTGTCACAAAAACTTAGGCATAACTAAGATACAAGATGGATTGAGATTATCTTCCAAATTTCAAGATGTAAGTGCACAAAGATATCGTCTTGACCTAGGATTGTCAATTTCTTAAAAAAACAACCAATAACATTAAAGTCCACAAGAATATTCCAAAATTATTTATCTATAATGTTGATCTTACCCATAACACCTCATTTGAAACATCATAGAGTGAATTATTATCAACATGCCAAGTTGGAATTAGATATAATAAGATAAATCTAAGTCTGAAATTCAACCGAATTTTGATATACCAAAACAATTGTTTTGAAGAGAAAGTAATAAAGACAACTCAATTCTTTAGGAACATACAAATTTTGTTGTAAATCAAATAGAAAATTTTGACTCTTAGAGAGATCTTATGATAAATTTTAGAAAATAATTTGAGGTTTATCATAGGATATATTCATCGAGCTTCATCGAGGGGAACACAATTGATCTAATGAACAGTAATTTGTTCATTTTGAACAAGATCACAATGTACAATCAAGTCTATACCACATATGATCTATCCCAGACTCATTGAAATATGTTAAATGTCCAAGATACTAAGAGGGGGGTGAATCAATATCTCCTTAAATCTTTTGATTAGATACCATCCAATTATTCTAATGCATACAATAGCAAAGATAAGTGAAAGAATTAATAGAAAATGAAATCACAGAACACATGAACACTAGGATTTTTACGTGGAAAACCCAAAATGGGAAAAACCATAGTGAGTGGTAGCTCACAATATAGTATAACCGGTTATAAGATATTACAAAAGGGTGGATCACTGCCAGGACTCACTGTCCAAGTACAAAGGCTCACTTCCTATAGAATTAGAATGACAAAAATGGCTTACAGCCAGAAAGATGAACTGATAAAGTACACCTAGTGAGTGCAGATTCAATCCCAATGAAGCTCGGTAAACTGACTTGACACACTTCAACATATTCACTCTTCTTCACATTCACATTCACAACATAACCATTACATTACCAATCTTCAAAAATTGTCCAATATATATGATCTCTCCGCAAGCATCAATTAGGTTGGCCTAATTAGATGCACTTCTCATTCACCAAAAATACCAACTGTCGGCTTCAATCTTTCATAGAAATCTTCTCAAAAAGTAATTCACACATCCAACATGCTACATCAAGTCGGCATGGACCTAAGATAGGTCGCACATATATCCGCATAACAAAAATTAATTCACCATTACACAATACATCCATTAGATCGACCAAGGATAGACCCAATAGCACAATTGCAAATACCAATGTAATGTTGATACACCATTCGAACATTTGGACACGTGAGATCTTGAATGTACATGCTCCCAATGTCTACAAACTATTTCCCAAAATCGCAAGGAACAGTAATCACTAGCAAATAAATGTGGACCAAAATACTGGAGGATGTAAGCAAAATACCAGTTCAGATACCAGACTAGAATACTGGAACAACTTCAAACTTGATCTTGCAATTGCAACTCATATATCATGGTGACATCAATGACAACACAAAATAGAAAAACGAGATGTTCTTCTTCATTTTTCCAACAATCTCCCCCTTTTTCATTGATGGCAACATGTGCCAAAAAGAATATTTACAAAACTCCTTATTTACAACACTTCTCCCCCTAACACCAGTATTTCACCATTCTTCACTCCCCCTTTGACATCAAGGACAAAGGGTGTGCCAAAAACAACTGGAAAACGTTAAAAAAAAAGAAACATGTATCAACCAGAGGACGAGAAGCCTTGAAGCTCCTTCAGAATACCTTCCCATACTGATTTTCCATCCTCCCAGCTATCCTTTGCGACAATCAACATCCTGTTCAGAGATTCCAACTATACCAGAGTTTCTTCTACACCATCTGAAGTATCATGAGTCAAATTTATCTTCTCGAGTTTTTCCATGCATGCTAGAGCCTTGCCAACCAGAGTGTATTCCACTCTTACAATGTCACTCAACTAATCAAATTTTCTAATAATTTCTTCCTTCTGCTTCTGTAAGACAGAATTTTTCTTTATGCACAGTGATGGTGTTCCAAATTGATCTGTCTGTATCTTTAGATAGGTTGTAAGTACTAGAGATGACATATAGCTGAGACTCAATGGAGTCCATAACAGCCTTAATATTCGAAGTGGTATCTGACCACTTCAAGCAATAAGCAAGGATAACATTTGCTTCTGACTCACAAACCTTCATGGCTTCCAGATTACTGATTGTTAAATGTCCAAGATACTAAGAGGGGGGGTGAATCAATATCTTCTTAAATTTTATAATCAGAGACCATTCAATTATTCTAATGCATACAATAGCAAAGATAAGTGAAAGCATTAATAGAACATGAAATCACAAAACACATGAACACCAAGATTTTTACGTGGAAAACCCAAAATGGGAAAAACCACGATGAGTGTTAGCTCATAATATAGTATAACCAATTATAAGATATTTCAAAAGGGTGGCTCACTATCAGGACTCACTGTCCAAGTATAAAGGCTCACTGCCTACATAATTACAATGATAAAAATGACTTACAACTAGAAAGATGAACTGATAAAGTACACCTAGTGAATGCAGATTCAGTCCCAATGAAGCTCAATAACCTTACTTGACACACTTCATCATATTCGTTCTTCTTCACTTTCGCATTCACAACATAACCATTACATTACCAATCTTCAAAAACTCTCCAATATATATATGATTTCTCTGTAAGCATCAATTAGGTCAACCTAATTAGATGCACTTCTCATTCAGCACAAATACCAACTGTCGGCTTCAAGCTTTCACATAAATCTTCTCAAAAATCAATTCACACATCCAACATGCTACATCAAGTTGGCATGGACCTAGATAGGTCGCACATATATACGCATAACAAAAATTAATTCACCATTACACAAAACATCCATTAGGTCAGCCAAGGATAGACCCAATAGCACAATTGTAAATACCAGTCTAATGTCAGTACACCATTTGAGCATCTGGATACGTGAGATCTTGAATGTACGTGCTCCTAACATCTAAAAACTATTTCCCAAAACCACAAGCAATAGTAATCACCAACAAACAAATGTGGACCAAAATACCAGAGGATGTAAGCAAAATACTGGTTCAGATACCGGACCAGAATACCGGAACAACTTTAGACTTGATCTTGCAATTGCAACTCATATATCATGGTGACATCAATGACAACACAAAATAGAAAAGTGAGATGTTCTTCTTCATTTTTCCAACAAAATAATGGTGATGCATGGATCTACCTTGTAACCTACAAAATTTACCTAGTGAACTATGTCTTGTAGACCAAATTCACTTCTATATTTAATCTCTAGAGTAGATCATTTCATCCAGGAGTCTCCTTCTCCTAAGTCCTTTTTCTTGATCAAAGTAGCTCTACATTCATGATTAAAGATCAAGGACCTCAGTATTAGGCATATAGGTACCTTAGATAAATTTGATACAAATCAAGTTACACTCAAATTTGTTACATACATCTATGTTAAGTTACATTATGGGGCCATAACCCACAAATCCCAGGATCATTCTCACCTCTCAAACTTTGGGAAAAAATGAATCAGGTGAAATAAAACAATACTTTCCCAAGATATAATCTTAGTGTCAAACATGGTGATATGTCAAATTTTATAGGAGTGATGACCTCCAATTAATTTGGAAGTTGGACAAGAATTGGATATTAGTGTAAACCTATAAATTTAAGCCCTATTGTTTTCTATGAATGTTAAGACTTTGGTACATCTTTCATGGGACTTGATCATTCCAATAATTTTTTTACTTGAATATTATCTATAAAATATATACTTAGAAGGTTATAACATGTCATTAGAATCAAACTCACCTCAAAACTTGGTTTGAATGTTTATGTTAAATAAAATATACTTTATCTAAGGGAAATTATCATTTGATCTTTAGAGAGAAAGGATCCAACATATAGTAAAGGACATCCAGATCCTTTAACTCAAATACAAAAGTGGTTTTACACAAGGGAGTGGGATCTTGATATTCACAACATTCCCATGACGAAGGATGATTTTTTTTTATCATCCTGGATTTCAACAAGGGTAATCAAGAGTATGTATTCACTACTTTGAATCCTTTTGGTACAATGAAATGAGAGAAAACTTGTCTTAAATAATAGGTCTTGTTATTAAGAGTTATTGAGAAATAGTAGTAAATGAGCCAAAAGTATCTTGGATAATAAATTGTCCTCATACTTTAGAGGATGGTATTAACCTTTTGGTAGTCAAGTTGAGGCAAGTATACTAACAACTACTCTCCAAGGACATCATTTTTATCAATAACTATAGAGTTTTTAATTCCTAATTATATCAAAGCACACAACATAAGCTAATTACATCACTAAAAGGAGCAATTTCCAAGAATTACAAATCTACAAGGTTGATTAGGGATCTTGGTAACTTTACAAGCACCCTAGAGTTGAAATTTCTTGAGGACAAGCAATATTAGCAAGGGTGGTCTATCATATCACTGCCATAAACCATAATCATAGCCTATCTTGAAATCATGGGTCAAAGAAATAAGAAGTGGTAACCAAAAAGAAAAATATATATAAATAGCAACTCTTCAAAGGGAAGGTTTGATGGGGTCTGTGTAGCAATCCCACAATGAAAAAAATAGATTAATAAATCTGAAGGCAACACCCTATCTTGGAAAGAACAGTTAAAAAATAACAAAAAAAGAAAAAATAATAATAATTAATTAAACAAGAAAGGGAAACGCTCCATATTGGAAAGGGTATGACTTTGGACAAGGGTATGATTGGTGAAGGGGTGTGACTTTCCCCCCTCAATTAGGGGATATATAAGAAAGATAAAATCATTTGTAAGAAGGCATCAAATTGGATCAAGTAGATTGGAAAATAAAGAGAATTAGAAATAAGAATAAGAGATCTATTGGAATAAATATTATTAGCAAGAATATTATTGGTAAATTAAATATAATTAGAAATAATTATATATATGATCATGTAATAGTGGCACTTGCAGAAAATTAATGATCTTTGTGAATAATCTACATGCTTCTCTTTATTATATGTGATAAGGGATTCATATAATATTCTATTTCAAATTTAAAGAATTGGATTACAAATAGTGAGGTCGATCAACTTTTTGGGTTCACGAGAGGTGAAGGTAGGTCAACCTTCATGCTCTTATCAAGTATGCCACCCCGAGATAGAATGGAAGATCAACCTTCCATGCTCATGGGCCAAGGGTGGAATGGAAGACTAGCCTTCCATGCACTTGGGATTGATCAAGGAGGACGACCAGCCTCCAAGGTGAATGGAGGGATGGAACGGTGGCCCATCTTCCATGCTCTCGTAGGACAAGGGCAACCAACCTTGAGACTCCAATTTGCAAGCATTTCAATGAATTCCTAATAAGATTATTATGGGAATCCAATTGGAATGGCTATTGTCTTAATTATATTTTGATGTGACTAATGTTCATGGATATCATGATGTTTACTAATGATTAGTAATATATAATATCATAGCTTATGATTTAATGTCAATTTCTAGTGACTAATATTGTGTGTAGGACCTAAACCAAGTTTTATCTTATAAAAGATAATTTAATTGGCAATTTCATTATTCTTAAATATATTGCATCTCTTATTTTGGTTGGAATTGGGGTTTTAGGGAAAAATATAGGAATATCCCAAAGGGTTCATTACATATTCAAATGTTTTTACTTCAAGAAGCCTAACTAGGTTAAGCAATGATAATTTATATTCATAATGCTCAAACTACATCATACAACAATACATCTAATAATGATTTGAGGATTGGATAAGCATATAGGTGAGGAAGTTTCTAAGCTAGCTATAGAAAAAAATAGATCAAAAAGTGCTAAAGGATATGATTTAGGAGAAAAGGATGAAAATGAATTTAAAGGGTCATGATTATCATCTAGTAGTGGAGTATTTTCAATTATTCACACTTTTTCCACTTGACGATCTCCAATTACAACACTACATAATTATAGAGATGGGTTTCTAAATTTTTAATGGTTACATTCAAATAAAGAGAGTAGATCCCTTTCAATAGAATCATCGAGCTTTCCATAATCAAATAAATTAATTCAAGCATTGGGATCTCTAACATACAAAAAGCAAGAAAAGAGATTGGAACTAAATGAATTATCACAAATGGTATTATTGTCGAATGCACAAGACAACTAGGAGGGGGGTTAAATTAGTTGTACATCAAAACATCAAAACCCTCATTAACATTTAGATTTGCATTAGTGCTTAAACCCTTAACAACCATTAAACCCTCATCATGTAAACATGAGAAATAGTAATTCAAACACATCCAAACACATGAGAACACCAGATTTACATGGAAAACCCAAGAAGGGAAAAACCATGGTAAGGATTAGCTCACAATATAGTAATTGCAACACTGAATACAACAAGTTCACTACCGAATGGATCATTTCCCAATGGCTCACTTCCAAATTAAAAAGAAGAAAGAATATTGTTACAAAGAGCAACAAAAAATTTCCACCACTGCTTCACCAAAACATTCACACTCTCTTTGTAGAATGTAGACACCTTCTGCTCACTACTTCCAGTAGTCTTAGGCATTAAATCTCACATTGCATTTCACACTTTCACACTTCACATATTACTACTTCACATTACACATCTCTCTCACATCCTCCATCAATTCAACACTCATATATACCATCTTCAATCTTGAAAACAATTCATAATGTTAGTTATGCACCTCAAATGTGCAAATTTGAGTTAGGTCAGCACTTAAACATTCTCGCGGTGGAGAGGAATGAAGTCGGACCACATCACACCTTAACTTGGACCTAAATCTATCTAAACATGCCACTCCACACTTCCAAAAAAATTGAAGTATATCCACAGTTAGTGTAAACACCGAAGTTCACTTGAACCTATGTTAACACCATTGAACAATTAAATACATTCTTCCTTTGATCCAAAGATGACTCTTGAACTACAAACAAAACTTAAACACAATTTGGAATATTCCATAAACATCCTAAAATCCAACAAATCCTTCGCAACATCATACACCAAAAGAACATATCCATTATGCATAACCAACTAACCTTCCACATAGTGGAACACATGAATCCAACCTTGTGGAGCACCAAAACACAAACAACTTAGATTGGAGATAGATACTAGCAATATAAGCACACTTCCAGATTTGCAAGACCGAAAACCAAACTACGAAGAAATGTGGAGAAAAACCATTTCTCCCAAACAACACTGCTTTCACAGTTCACACACTAGTGAACACAACTTTCTCTACACAATGATCAAGAACTTGAAACCCTGGATATAACACCTTTGATCAACATATCCAAACTACACAAGCATATCTTTAGCCATGAAGAAATGTGGAGAAAAACATTGAACACCACTTTATCACACTAAACACTTCTTCACCATATTGCTTTCTCTTTTATTCAATTTTTCTCAAAAACACTTGGAAACCAAGAACCATAAACACATTCTCAAAATCTCGAACACTTTCTACAACAACTCAACCACACAAAAGGTTGAACATCACCAACACATGTTCATCAAAGCAACACTAGAGGTTGGCATCAGTGATACTTACTAATGACAACACAATGTAACTAAACTTCCATCAATCTCCCCCATAGACCTATTGACATCAATGCAACAAAAAATATCTGTTGACATCAATGACAACATAAACTCAACACAAACTTCCAACAATTATAGTGGTGAAGAATCAAATGAACTTGAATCATATGTTATTGAGATTAAGTGAATCTATGATGATAATGAATGAGCTAGATAATATAGATCAACTCGCTACATATGGGTAACCTTTTAAATAAGAGGTCACATGCATACTTCTAGTGTATTGTAAGAAAATTTAATACCTTGTGATAATTGGGATGTCTTCCAAAATATGGATATTTAGAATCTCTAGGAAACAAAAATCAAGAAAATTATATGTTTTAAATGGTTCATGATTCAGACACATCAACAACTTTGTTTATCAATGAGTACCATAAAGAAGATGGTTGAGATGTTAGATCATACCATAAGTATATTAAGTATATTATATATGTCCAAATCTTAAGTTGCTTCAATTGAGAAAATGAGAGTGCAAAAGTATATCATGTTTATTCCATTATAAAAGATGTTTTGACTAAATTAGTGTTGAACACCCAAAATACTGAGAGGGGCGGTGAATTAGTATTCGAGCTTAAACCATTCAAAAATTAAACATTCAATAACTAATGCATATTCAACTAGAGTAAGGAAATAAATCATGAAACATCCACAACATCACATAGCACATGAACACCAAGATTTTTACATGAAAAACCCAAAATGGGAAAAACTACAATGAGGGTTAGCTCACAATATATTATGACCAGTTATAATATATTATAGAAATTCTCATTGTAGATGGACTCATTCTCCAAGTGGACTCACTAACCATAGAGAAAAATATAGAATAAAGAAGGTGTCTCAAAACCTATTTTGAACTATTACAATTGCATCTACAATATGTAGGAATACAGTTCCAGTGAAGAATAATAACAATCTCCGCACTGATTGTAATTCAACTCTCTACAATGCTCTTCATTCACACAACTTAGATCCTCTACAACATAATTCACACTTCTCTACTCAAATTATCATCACACACAATAAATGTCACATCTATCACTATCCAAAATACCGAAAACAATCCAACATATATATTGGCATCAAGTATAACATCAATTAGGTCAGCCTAATTAGATGTAACACCAAAAATATAACTTGTTGGCTCAAAAATTATCATCCATAACACACACCACAATTAAAATTTCAAAACATCTTAAGATAGGTTGTGGACCTATAATAGATCCCACATAAGATAAAAATAATTATTCATCATTCGCACAACATCAAGCATGTTACATCAGCTCCAAATAAGACCTAAATAAAAAAAACTACATCTGTGTATTCATATCTTGATACGTGGACCTCAGGATTTGATACCATCTGGAATTCACACTCAATTAACATCTGGAAACTTATCCTCGACACCACAAAACCAAAAACTCATTCATGGAGAAGTGCAGAATATCCCACACAAACACATTGTACAAAAAATGACTATAATATGCCAGGTCGAACTATATTACTCTTATCTCTCAACCTGTATGTCCAATCAAGATGAAATACTGGATTTGAATGCATCTAACAACCACAAAAATTAGGTTAGAAGCAAAGAGAAAAAAAACTTCTTATGCGGAGTGGCACGGACCCAAAAACTAATGCACTATAACACTAAACAGGGAATTCTAACACTTAGTCATATTTTCACACAACTGATCTTTCTAGACCAAAACAACTTGCACAAATGACTTCCTTAACATGTCAAAACATGTCAATAATAATCAAAGTGATCCACAACAATGTTGACATCAATGACAACACTATATCATGTCATTAAGAGCCATCCATGCTCATGTTGCCAAAACAACATTGTCAATGACAATCTCTTCAAACTTCCAACAATCTCCCCCTTTGTCATTGATGGAAACATTCCAAAAATATACAATACTCTCCAATACTCTCCCCCTTTGACATCAAGGGCAAAGGGATCATATACAAAATTGTTTTGAATCTTATCGGAACTCCCCCTGAATGATGTATTCATATATAAAAATGCAAAAATAATGAATCAACTCCCACTAAGTCATATATTGAAGCAAAAACTCAAAATTGTACTAAAAGACATTTATATTGTTTGCATATTTATAAAGAATCTAAACATAAATGCATGAAAAAATAAAGAAATGTGTCAACCGAAGGTGGTTGACACCTATAATTTCTTCAACTAGTCTTCCAAGGCTTTCCTTCCTTGCTCCCATTCTTGCTTGGCTTCCACAAGCAACCTGATCTACATTTCAAACTCCAATAGAAGTTCTTCTCCTTCTTCTGGTGTAGCAGGTACCAGATTCATCTTCTTAGCCTTGTCAGAACTGAGAAGAGCTCTAGAAACAATTGTAAGTTTGGGATTGACCAGATCCCTTACCTCTCCAAATTGCAAAATGATGTACTCTTTTTGTGCCTACATCTGGAAGAACTTCTTGTGAAGATCCTCTATGATATTCCTTGCCACACAAGTGAGGTCAAATACTAGGTCATATGTGTTGGAGGTTGTATTGATTTGAGACTCAATAGAGTCTATTTCCTTCCTTATACTTTGTATGACTCCAAGCCACTTCATTCCATACTGCAATAATGCCTTAGCCTCGCCTATGCATGCTTTTGCATCCTTCAACAATTTTGAAAATTTCTTATGTGCAATGGCACATTTTTTTGTGATCTCTAGCATCCTTTTGTCACTTAACCTCTTTCTTTTCCTCTACCTTCAATCCGGATGCATATATTTTGAAGGAATCAATCAATAATTCCATATTATCCATACCGAAGAGAGATGTGTCCACATTTGATTCAGGTATGATCTCATGCAAAGCCTTAACTGCTTCATTCATTAGTTCTCTGCTCTTTTGATATGAATCAATTATCTCTTTTTGGCAGATGTATGGAACAAGTCTCCTAGTTGAAGCTTGTGGATAGGAGAAATCTTGTTTAAGTCCACATTTCCTTGATTCATTGGCAATTGCAATAGTTGTGAGAACACAACTAGTTGGAAACTAGGTTGTACATTCAATAGGTTTCTTAGAGAATCTTCGGAGGAGCTGAAAGATTCACTAGTGTTCTTTGTAACTTTTGTAGCCTTTTCCTTATCATCAGTAGTATCAGAGTCAACTGATTTGTCTTTCTTTACATCTTTGGATGCATCCATGTTTTTTTCTTCTTATTCTTCTCCATGCTCTTCTTCTTTTTCTTCATCAACTTTCTCTTCTTCATGCTCTGTATCATCATCTTTATCATCAATATTTTTTGTGTTTCTTCCTCTACAATATTTTTTATGTTTGTTGAAGGAATAACTTCAACATTTATACTAGAGAAGAATTAGAAGTTTCCTTTTCAATGTCTTCTCTAATCATTGCTTCTCCTTCATTCTCTTTTGTCATATCCTCCACTTCCGGAGGAGTGTTATCTGTTGTAGCTTCTTCATTGGCATCATGCTCATGTTGAGCATCATCTACATGTACTTCTACTACATTGAGTTCTAGAGAACTAGAATCAACATTCATTTCTTCTTCAACCATCAGAGTTAGTCTTAACTTTTTCACAATTTCTCCTACTTTGTCATTGATCTCTTTTTTTACTCTCTCATATCACTTTGGTCTTTTCCCATAAGGGCTCTAATTCTTTGTTTAGTTCTCATCTCCTTACTGTATATGGTGACCAATGTGGCCCTGTCATCTTTAGAAAGTGGAGTACTAACTCTTTCCAAGGCTTCATCTTTCAGCCTTTCATGCTCTTGTTTTGCCTCTTGTCTCCTTTTTAACGAAGTATTTCATAAATCATCATCAGGAATATCCTTCTTGGTATTCCGCATATGAAATTCAAGCACAATAATGTACTTGATAATTTCCTTAAGAATGGTGCCCTTGTCCACCTCATCTACATCCTTATACAGAGCATTTTTTTCTACTAACATTTCATTATGTATAATGTTGTTAAATAGTGCCTCAAGTTTCATTGGGGAGTGAGGCCTTACCAAATCAAATTGTTTCTATTTTTTTCCTTTCACCAAAGACTTCTTCTGACTTGTCTCCTTTTATTTCTTCTTCTTCAAAGCACCTTGATTTGTAGCTTCCTTCTTATTTTCCCTTATGTGTATCTTGAAAGATTCTTTCTCTTTCTCTACCTCCTCTTCGCTATCGATATCAACTATGTCAACTCTTATCCTCTTGATGCTAGCTTCACCTTGTGAAGCATCACTCTTTATTTCCAAACCAACTATGGTCCTTCCATTTCTTCCTCTTCATCAACAACATTTATTCCAATATCTTTCTCTCTTGTAGCTTTTTGTTTCATTCTTCTCTTAGTTGGGGCAGCAAGAGGTGCAACGGTGGTGGTTTTCTTCTTCTCGGCCTTGGTGGCATGCACAACCGGAGGGGATTTCTCCCTTACTAGAGTACTAGTGGTAGTTTTTCTCTTCTCTCCTACAATAGATAAAGCCCCAAAGGACTTTTGGAAAAATGGTGGAGTGGTAGTTTCTCTACCTAATCTTCTTGAACTCCCGGATGCTTCTCCAACACTCATGTCTGATCTTTCTCTTTCTCTAGCATACCGCACCATTTCCTTTGAAATGCCACGTTCTTGTGCATATATGCCAACCATGGCATCAACATTTTTCCTTATTTGTGGTTATTTTTGCTTCATGTGGACTTCCATGGATTTTTCTTCAAAATTCCCATGCCTAGGCTTTGTCTCATCCTTCAGAATCTTCAATAAAATATTTGCATACCCATTAATATTGGCCTATGTCACCTCATAACCCAATTCAGGAACCCAAACTGATCTTAGTTCCACTGCTTTCATAATGCAATGATCTATGGAAAACAAGAAGGTGATATCATTTTTGTATTTTTCCACAATTGACCTATGGATCCTCTCTCTCTCATACATTCATCTTTGAAATATCGCAAAGAGGGTAGTAAGGGCATCATCCTGTGCATTGTTCTCTCCAAGGATCCTCATGTAGTCTGCAATTTGATGTGCAACAGGCCTTCCACTTACCCAATTAACCTTTCCAATTATAGGAACCTCCTTCAAAAAGTAGAAAAGTAAGCACATTACCAAAGTTCCATACAAACAGATATTTCTTTTTTTGATCTCCTTTAGATTCTCCATCAATTGTTGCCTAAGTAACTCACACAAGTCATAGTATGCACCATTATCTAGCATATCATGTGCCACATTGATTGTGGTGGAAGAAACAAATTTATCTCTATTTGTGAAATAAACCTTGTAACCAATGACCATGGCAGCATACCTAATAGCAGGGTTTCTAGTAGGATTTACAGCAAGGGCTCTATATCAAATGTAGCACCAGTTTTCTCCATCACATCTTTATTTTTAACAAATTTCAAGGTGGGAACCGATCCGGTGGAACATAAATTGGTGGCCTCTCTTATGACCTCCTTTTTAATCATGTGTGGTATATCAGTTCAAACAAACTGATCATGAATTCTACTCAAATCTATTTGAATCCACTTGATATCATAAAAGAAGTTGGGGAATCATTGTCACACATCCATTTTCTTCTAACCAAGTTTTTGTATTCCAACTTCAAAGAAAAGTCCTCACCAGTTAATTCATTTGTTCATACATCAATTAAATTGTTGGGAGAATTCTCATCCATATTTCCATGAATGTATGCCCTAATTTCCTCTATTGGTAAAACTCCATACGGTTATGTGTGAGAAAGTTCCTAGTGGGTCATCTTTTATGGATTTTGCAGGGTATCTCTTAAATTTTGGTTGGGTTTTCTCCGTAACCTCTATAAATGTTGGCATGCCATTATAATATGAATTCAAATTTCTCTTAAACAAGAATTTTTGCAAACTAGGGCATACAAGATTTGCTAAATAAATTTTTTCTTTGTTCCTCGACTTAGGGTTTCGATGCACTGAACCTTGAATCGCTTTGAATATCTTGAATTCTCTTCACGCTGCATTGCTCCACTTTGAATGCCTTTGGTGAAATGAATTTTCCTTAGCAAATTTATTTTTAACCCTTCAGATTGACCTAATTCTATAATAAATGCTTCAATTCATAAAGTTAGCAACCCTAAAATTGTATGCACAGTCAGCTTCTGAAGCTTAGAAATCTTCCACAATGCCATATTTTCTTCCATAATTTTCACCAATAGATCAAATATGTTGGTCTTCATCTCATATCTTTGTGTTGCAGCCTCAACATCATTTTTTTGGCGGGGAACAAAAGATATTCATTAAACCTCCCCCCAAGCCATAGTTCTTGGCTTAGTTTCTAGAGGAAACATTTGCACCGAAGGATGGCATAGTTTCTCTCTTGTCTTATGTCTCTTCCTTCTTTCTCCAAATATTTTCCATTTCCTTTTTTACTTCAACCAGATCAACCTTTTTGGCTAGTTCATTTTTCCTTACCAGATTATCCTTCATTATATTTCTACTTCTACAAAACTTAGCAATATGTCTAGTTCTATTGCAATTGTGACATACATTCTTTTGAACAGTAT
Source organism: Sequoia sempervirens (assembly GCA_007258455.2). Classification (NCBI taxonomy): domain Eukaryota; kingdom Viridiplantae; phylum Streptophyta; class Pinopsida; order Cupressales; family Cupressaceae; genus Sequoia; species Sequoia sempervirens. The sequence goes on along the minus strand of VDFB02075321.1, from coordinate 375,606,008 downwards.
TACTTCCATTCCTTCTAGATCTGCACTAATTATCCTTGTTTCCAAATCCATAAAATGTATAATAGTAACCATTCATTCTACCATTGTTATATGCATTCATCATTTGACTTCTACATTCACTTTCTCTATGTCCAAATTTTTTGTATGTAAAGCATTGACTAGTAAAGGATGGAACATTCTAATTCACTATGCTTCTACATTCCATTGCTCCATGTCCAAATTTATTGTAAGAATAACAAAAACCATTTAAATATGGGTACCTTTGAGCATTTGGTTGTCTACCCAGAGGCCTTCTAGCTTCATTTATTTAATTCTAGATCTTGCCATTGTTCTTGTCTTCAGCCTTCTCTGGTTCATTGATCATCTTTTTTGTATTAGGTGTTTGATCTGCTTTTGAGTTTCACCTTTTTCAAATCCTAAACCATCTTTTTTTTATGCTTTCTGACCTGCAATCAACTCATCAAGCATTGTAGAGCTTGTCTTGAATTTATCTTCATGACTTCTTTCTTTCTCCATATTTGATCTCAAATTTACCACTTCTTGTTCAAGCCTCATGCATTCATCAGGTTTTCTTGTCATCATTGCATTCAGACATTCTTGAACTATTATTTTCTTCAACTTGCACTTTTAGTCTAGTGATGTTTTCATTTGCTTGTTTCAATAGCTCACTGACTTCCTTATGCCTTTCTCTAAACTTCTTGATTTACTCTCAATTTTTTGATGCATTCATTTGCTTCTTTAACATGTTCCTTCAAATCTTTGTTTTCACCTTCAATTTTTCCAAGATCTTCAAGAGCAACTTTGAGTTCTCCATCTTTGTCAAGAATGCAATCTTCTTATATAAATATAACATTAAGGATCTCTTTTGAAGGAATAAGAAACATTCTATTAGCCATGTGTTCAATATCCAAGACCTTTCCAAAGCAGTTAAGATCCTTCCTAGGAACTTGTCATGTCCCCAATTTGGAGGTAGATTAATTTAATTAATTAATTTGTCCAAATATTACTATTTGATAAGGATGACTAATTAATTATTTTAATTTCATTAAATATTAAATTAATTATTTGTAAAGTTATCCCAAAAATACAATATCATAAGGTGACTTTATATTTAATTAATTTAATAATAAAGTGACTAAAAATAAAATAATATCAAAAAGTCACTTAATGAAATAAAATAATATTTTATTCTAAAAGCTTCTTGGAGATGGGTTAGAAAAAGTATATAAGAAGTTCATTGCTAGTCATTTAAGCACACTTGGATTTTATTACTTTTTACATACCTGTGTGGTAGAAAGAGAGCTTGAATGTTTTCATTGCCTGAGGGTTTGAAGACTCTAAGGTACCAATTTCGGTTGTGAAATATCAACCCTAGTTGGATAGTGGAGGGAGATACTTTAGTATTTCTCATTGAGATAATTGCAGTCATTGGAGAACATTTTTGGAGAAGTTTGGTGAGTTATTTGAGGTCTATAATTTTGTTTTAGTCTACAAACCAGCCATGGGAGGAATTGCATTTTCATTCATTTCTCTTCACTATGGGGAAAAAAAAATTTGGGTATTGGAGGGATTGTCTCATTTCGAGTTGGCAATCATTTCTACACCAATTTGGAGACCTGTTATTGCTACATTTATTTATACAAAAAATTTCCAAGCAAGGGAAGGGGCGACAAAAGTTGGAGGGCATTTCTTCATTGAAGAGGCACTATACCATCAACATATGATCCCAAGTTTTTTATATGCATTTATTACTTCATACTTTAGCATCATTTCATTGTAATAATGTTGTTATAACAGCAACTATAGTTGCATACATTCATGTCATTGTAAGCCAAGAGTCTTGGAGAATCATTCACAATCAACTTGCATTTAGTTCATGCACCATTTAATAAGAGTAGGAGTTGCATAATTATCGTAGCAATACATTATTGTAATCAGTTGGGAAGTTATTTTGCAATAGACGTTTCTTTGGAGGTTGCATGCCAAATGTATGACGAAATGTCACTTGGATGTAGCTGCTCATTTGCATCAAGTTGTGTCATTTAATTGCATTAGAAAAACACAATCTTGAACATATTGCATATCATTTTTATTTTATTATTAGTCAATTTTCATCATTGGAGAGCCTCTTGAAACATCATTAGCATCAAGCAACATCAAAACAAAGCAATCAGAAATTTATAACAGCAAGTTCAAACTTTGCAAGACAAGTGTTTGACGAAATGTCCAAGGCTTGAAAAGGTGAAAACGAAATCAGATTTTGCCAAGGACATTACAATGGTATCAAAGCTAAGAATCTTGCCAACCTGTTTGGTGGATTTGGTTTCAGTAAATCAGAAATTTTAGTTGAATCATGGATGATATAATATCTACTTATGAAGTGTATCTTACACTTCCACAAGAGCTCATAAATGGCCTCCTTTCTTCAGCAATTCAAAGGAAGCTTGGATGGAGCCATTGATTCAACAACAAATTTCTATGACGAAAAGTTTGGAGTCATGGTATACCTCACAAAACAAAAAGGAGCAACATGAGGTATCTACAAGTGAAACATCTAAGAATCTCTATGATGAATTTTCAGTAGTTAGTGGCCAGCATATTGTTGATCCTAAGGAGAGTAGAATGGAGAATGATGTTGAGCACGTGACACTTCATGATGACTTCAAGATTGAGGAAGAGCACACGGTGGAGGAATTCAAACCAGCTACATTAGAGCAGCTACATGAAGACATAAAGATGGACAGGGATGTTGATCATTCACTAAGTGGAGCAACCACTAGTGATTTGGCTTCACATGATGAGGAAGATAATATACAATGGCATGATGTCTTTATCGATTTTTTTGAGGAAAGCAGCATAATGTCCCATCTTTCTCATGAAATAGGAGCTTTTGATCATGAGAAAGTCAATAATATGATATCACCCATTGATGGAAGCCCTACACCAGTTGATAGACATGAAGATATCAAGCATAAGAGGACTGAGTTTGTATATTTTGACATGGAAGAGGTAAAGAGGTTTGAAAAGATGAATGAAGAATGGATGCAAAAACCCAAAAAGGCTAAATTAGTCGATGCCAATGCAAGACAACACCTTCAAGAAGTCAAAGAAAAGGTCAATCTCATCAACATAGCAAGGCAAACAAGGATAGATAACATTAGAGGAATTTTTATTCAAAGAGGGGATGAATTTGAAAATGCACATTATTCTAATGATGGTGATGAGGTTGATAAGATTTGTCAATTGAAGGACTGGTGTATTCCGGCTATACCATGTGTTCTACCTCATACTTCATTGAGTGTTGACAGTACTACTTTGAAGGCAGCAACATTTGAGGTGGATAGATGGAGTTGGGATTGTCACCTTGGTGGTACAGGACATATTGATGATGAGTCCAAGTTTGATAGGTCTTCCACTTTGATTCCTCCAGCTGGATATTTCCAGCAACAGGAGTTTGAGGTTTGGTTAGATTGGATTTCAGGGGGAAGTATCAGAGTGACACAACGGAAGTCAATTGGAGTAGAGTTTGGAGGACTTCCAGTTTTTTCATGTGATCCAAGTGGATATTGTTTTTGGAGAGTCTGGATGCATGAGGTTTATTATTGCAGTACTTGAAGTCGGCATGGTGGAGCAGATATTCAGGTTTAGGATCCAGGAGTTCTCTTGTTGCATAGTTGGCCTCACAGATTGATAGGACTTCACAGTGACAGGAGCTTCAACATTATTCAGCAGATGTTGGTTGGAGTTCTTCTCAGGATCACTTGGGATCTGGGTGGTTGGTGGACAGGTGTAGGTGATTCTCCATTTCGGGCTTTAGGTATTGTGGCAGTTGGATGGCTTGGCAAATGCAGATTGCTTGAGGGAAAGCAATCTTTAGGAAGGAAGGACTATCATGTCCCCGATTTGGAGGAAAATTAATTTAATTAATTAAGTTGTCCAAATATTGCTATTTCATAAGGATGACCAATTAATTATTTTAATTAAATTAAATATTAAATTAATTATTTATAAAGTTATCCTAAAAATACAATATCATAAGGTGACTTTATATTTAATTAATTTAATAATAAAGTGACTAAAAATAAAATAATATCAAAAAGTCACTTAATGAAATAAAATAATATTTCATTCTAGAAGCTTCTTGGAGATGGGTTAGAAAAAGTATATAAGAAGCTCATTGCTAGTCATTCAAACACACTTGGATTTTATTACTTTGTACATACCTGCATGGTAGAAAGAGAGCTTGAATGCTTTCATTGCCTAAGGGTTTGAAGACTCTAAGGTACCAATTTCAGTTGTGAAATATCAACCCTAGTTGGATAGTGGAGGGAGATACTTCAGTCTTTCTCATTGAAATAATTGCAGTCATTGGAGAACATTTTTGGAGAAGTTTGGGGAGATATTGGAGGTCTGTAATTTTGTTTCAGTTTGCAGACCAGCTATGGGAGGAATTGCATTTTCATTCATTACTCTTCACTAAGGGGACAAAATTTTGTGGGTATTGGAGGGATTGTCTCATTTCGAGTTGGCAATCATTTCTACACCAATTTGGAGACCTATTATTGCTGCATTTATATACACAAAAAATTGTCAGGAAAGGGAAAAGGTGACAAAAGTTGGAGGGCATTTCTTCATTGAAGAGGCACTATACCATCAACATATCATCCCAGGTTTTTTATATGCATTTCTTACTTCATACTTTAGCATCATTTCATTGTAATAATGGTGTTATAACGACAACTACAGTTGCATACATTCATGTCATTGTAAGCCAAGAGTCTTGGAAAATCATTCACAATCAGCTTGCATTTAGTTCATGCACCATTTAATAAGAGTAGGAGTTGCATAATTATCATAGCAATACATTATTGTAATCAGCTGGGAAGTTATTTTACAATAGAAGTTTCTTTCGAGGTTGCATGAAAAATGTATGATGAAATGTCACTTGGTTGTAGCTGCTCATTTGCATCAAGTTGTGTCATTTAATTGCATTAGAAAAACAGAAGAACATATTGCATATCATTGTTATTTTATTATTAGTCAATTTGCATCATTGGAGAGCCTCTTGAAACATCATTAGCATCAAGCAACATCAAAACAAAGCAATCAGAAATTTATAACAGCAAGTTCAAACTTTGCAAGGCAAGTGTTTGACGAAATGTCCAAGGCTTGAAAAGGTGAAAACAAAGTCAGATTTTGCCAAGGACAAAGCAACTTTGAGTTCTCCATCTTTTTCAAGAATGCAATCTTCTTCTATAAATACAACATCAAGGATCTCTTCCGAAGGAATAAGAAACCTTCTATCAGCCATGTGTTAAATATCCAAGACCTTCCTAAAGCGGTTAAGATCCTTCCTAGGAACTAAGCTCTGATACCAATTGTTGAACACCCAAAATACTGAGAGGTGGTTGAATTAGTATTCTCTTAAACCATTCAAACATTAAACCTCCAATCACTAATGCATATTCAACTGCAATAAGGAAAGAAATCATGAAACATCCACAATATCACATAACACATGAACACTAGGATTTTTACATGGAAGACCCAAAATGGGAAAACCATGGTGAGGGTTAGTTCACAATACATTATAACCGGTTATAATATATTACAGATTTGCTCACTACAAATGGACACACTGTCCAAGTGGACTCACTGTCCATAGAGAAAAAGATAGAATAAAGAATGTGGCTCACAACCTATTTTGAACTATTACAATTGCATCTACAATATGCAAGAATATAGTTCCAGTGAAGCACAATAACAATCTTCGCACTGATTCTGATTCAACTCTTTGCAATGCTCTTCATTCGCACAACTTAGATCCTCTCCAACATAATTTGCACTGCACTCTACTCAAATTTGCATCACACACAATACATGCCACATCTATCACTATCCAAAATACCAAAAAATATCCAACATATATATCGGCATCAAGTGTAACATCAATTAAGTCAACCTAATTAGATGTAACACAAAAAATATAACTTGTTGGCTCAAAACTTATCATCCATAACACACACCACAATTCAAATCTCAAAATATCTTAAGATAGGTCAGCATGGACCTATAATATATCCCACATAAGATTAAAAAAATACTTATTCATCCTTCGCACATCAAGTGTGTTAGGTTGGCTCCAAATATGACTTCAATAGAAAAACCTACATCTGTGTATCCATATCTTGACATGTGACATTAGAACTCGATACCATTTGGAATTCACACTCAATTGACATCTAGAAACTTATTCTCGACACCACAAAACCAAAAAACTCATTCGCGGAGAAGTGCAGAATCTCCCACACAAACACACTATACAGAAAATGACTGTAATATGCCAGGTCAAACTTTGTTACTCCTCTCAACTTGTATGTCCAATCATGATGAAATCTTGGATTTGAATGCATCTAACAACCACAAAAATTAGGATAGAAGCGGAAAAAAAAAAACTCTTATGCGGAGTGGCGCGGACCCAAAAATAGATGCACTACAACACTGAACTGCCAATTCTAACACTTAGTCATATTTTCACACAACTGAGCTTTTCGGACCAAAAAAACTTGCACATATGACTTCCTTAACATCTCAAAACCTGTTAGGAATAACCAAAGTGATCCACAACAATGTTGACATCAATGAAAACACTGTATCATGCCGTTAAGTGCCATCCATGCTCATGTTCCCAAAATAGCATCATCAATGGCAACATGAAATGTTTGTATATGGTTTATAGAGGAAAAATATAACAATATATTCCAATCACTCAAAAAAATGCTCTAAAAATTTGTAGAGCACATGCAACCTATTTGACATAATATCATGGTAGTCATATACTTGTCAAATGTTAAGGGAGATCAAATATTAAATCATAAATTTAGTTAACTAATCTTCAAACTCATTTTATTTCAATGAGTTAAATTTGAACACTCATTACAAGACTTTGTATTATTGTTTTAAATGTTTTAAGTTACCAGTTAGTTATTTGGGATAGAGTGGTAGCAACAAGGTGTAGCACTTAAGGTTTCTACATATCTCATAGAGACTCAGAATCTTGTATAGTCTCATTGCAATGGTCAATTCTTGATAAACACAAGTTTCCTTTCAAACCATTCATATTTTCTTTTAGGTTCAGATGGCATAAAAACCTCTGCAAAATTTCCTTAGTTTTAGTAGGACCTAACTTCCTCGCCAAATCAGGACTTTTAGGTCCATCTACACTTTTATGTGTATTTCAGATGCATCAACAACTAGACATTGGGTCAAGTTCACTTAAGATCAAAATTTTCACAAAAGGGTTAAATGAGGTCAAGTTCTCCAAAAATGAGTCAAATAGCTCAATCTTCCTTGAAATACGAACCAAACAAGATCATGTCCACTTTGCAAGTGATCAACATGCAAGTGGAAATTCCAGGCCATTTGCACCTTAGAACTTTGTGGGTCAAATGGACTCAACTTCCCTGCAAAGTAGATGGTGATGTTAGCATGACAAAAATTGATGTCAACTTAGTACGATGTTAGGGTGGATGAAAAATACTCGTTGAATGTATGATGATGTCATCATAAGGTGTGCTTTGTATGACAATATGTGGGTCAGATGGTTGCTAATTCTTTGTTAAAGTATGGGTCTGATGGGGTCAAGTTCTACACAAAAATTGGATCAAGTGGCTCCAAATTATCTGCAATAATGCAAGTATGACAAGGTCAAGTTCCCCACAACAAGCAGGTTAGATGGCTCTAACTTCTCCACAAAAATGTATTTCCAATGGGGTAAAGTTCCCTACAAGGATTGGGTAAGATGGAGCTAAGTTCAATAAAAAAAAGTGGGTCTGATGGGGTCAAGTTCCCTATGAGGATCAAGTCAGATGAAGCCAAGTTCCTTGCAAGGTTCGGGTCATATGGCTTCATCTAAATGGGATGAACTTCCCCATATAATGTGGGTTATATGGCACCATCCAAATGAGCTCCAAAAACCCACACGAGAATAATGTGCAGTTTTGAGTATTTTTAAGAATTGTAAAAGGCGACTTATGTTATTTTTTGGTGTTCTATGCACCTACGATTAAATTTCAACCATTTGGAATACTTGACTTTAGGTTTTAGGAATTTGAATACTTGCCAAGAAACTATCCAACCATTAGGGTATGACTAGTTTTGAGGCCAAGAAAGCTTTTAAACCACATGCAATCTTAGATACTTTGCACTAATAATCATGTACAAACAATATCATGCCAAAATAATTCAAGCTATGGATCTTCAATCTGCCTTTGCATGTTTAAGAGAATATCTTGCCAATTATATTATGGAAGCTTTCAATTTTTCCATGAAGAAAACATAGTGATCACCAATCACAAAACTATTATCCAAAATTGCTTTTCTTTTTGTGGGAATTCCACCATCTTCTCCATAGTGGAATTTCATCTTTCATCTGCATCGGTGGAATTACTATTTGCAAGTGAACTTTTTCCGAACTTCCCATCATACTAAGATATGTGGGATTCCTATATGCAACAATCGACTCGAATGGCTCCAACTTCTCCACAAAAGTGCAAGCCCAATGGGTCAAGTTCCCTGCAACAAGTAGGTAGGATGATTCCAACTTCTCCACAAAAATGTGAGTCCAATGGGGTCAAGTTACTCACAAGGATCAGGTCAAATGGAGCCAAGTTCCCCACAAAAATGCATGTCTGATGGGGTCATGTTCCCCACAAAGATCGGGTGAGATGGAAACAAGTTCCCCGCAAGGTTCAGTTCAGATGGATCCATCTAGATGGGATGAACTTCCTTGCAAAATGCAGGTGATATGGCACCATCCAAATGGTGCCATGCTAATCAAAGAGTTGGCCAGTTCACTAGGTTTCAATAAGAATATGAATGGTAGTTGATAAATGCCTCTAAATTTCCCAACTCACCTATAAGAATTTTAAAAAAATAGATTGATAATTGAATTTAAAATTAAAGTCACAAGTAGCTTGATTTCTCAGTAGTCTATAGTCACTAGTAGCTTATCCATTTATATCTTTGAATTCAATAGCTTGACCAATGAGTAAACTAAATTGATAATGGGATAGCGGGACTTTTGCAGGAAGTTCACTTGCAAGTGAATTTGTTCAAACATGTTGAACTGACTTTGTGGAGAAAGTTGTGTCAACTGGACACAACGTTTCAATACACTAGAAAGTGTAGTTCACATGGGATATGGATATCTGCATCACCTGTGGGTTTTTGAAGTCCATCTCGATGCCAGAGGAAATTTTGCATATCTTGATGTAATATGAAGTTTCACATATCTAGATGCGATAGGAAATCTCACATAGATGTAGTTGTGAAGGTCCAACCAACAAAGGTCCAGTTCTGAAACAAAAATCGTGCAAAGTTGTTGACGCGCCTAATCTTCTCAAACTTTGAAGTGTGAAGTAGCACTTAAAAGTCTCGCACATCTCGTAGCAATTGGATTTCCCACAATTGCAGGGAACTTGGATGTATCTAGCTCGACTAGGCAAATTGCAGGGAGCTTCAATCCAACCGCACCTAGAACCAAAGCATAAAGCAATTGTGAAAAAAGGAGTCTCATTTGGACCCAAATCAAGTAATAAGGCATTTGTGAGGAATGTAGCTTCAAGTGAACCTGAAAGTGTTAAAGGTAAATTTGTGAGAGATCTTAAGGTCATTGAAACCTAAACCAAGAATGACATCCAATTGTGGAGAAACGTGAGCCAAGGTTGCAAGGAAAATTGTACAGTTTGAAGCCAATAAAAGGATGTTATTGTTTTCGCACTGAGGATTGAGTGGATGTCCTTGTTTATCTTGTAAAGGCACAGATACTTAAGCAGAAAATTCATTTGCATTAGGATATTATGTTAAGTTCATGTGGGGACAAGAATCTCCACAAGAGTTATAGCCAAGTCAATTGAGGCCAACTTCTTGGTATAATGGAACTTTATAACAAATCGAAACATGTGAAACTTACCTTCGCAACAATACAAGCGAGTCAGTGTCATGTTCCCCGAAGTTGTAACACCCAATTTGAAATATCGAAATACTAATAAATAAATAAAATGAACATCTAAGCGAATATCAAAATATATATCAATATTAGCAATTCTATTATAATTACAATTATCAAGATAGTAGGATAATTACAAAATATTGGCCGACTAAAATAATATAATATACTAGCCCATTACAATAGTATAATAAATAGGATATAATAAAACTAAGTAAGATCAAAATTATAATAATTATCATAAGGATGATAAAGTTAAATATAAATCAGTATCTTATCATTCACTAAACAACAATCAAAGGAAGCAACGGTTGGCTGCTTAAGGAAAGCGATCTGCCAAGTGACGTGCCTTTTTCCCAGCCAGGGCCGATACTAATAAGAGTCTCTTGCAAGCAAAGAAGAGACACGGGAAGAGAACGGCATGAAGACGGCAATAAATCAAGACAGCGATTCAAATTAGAAAAAAGGCAGTGATGTGTAGTTAGAGGAGTAAGAACGGTGCTATTTCCATGATATGTTAGGTTGCATAGGAGCAAACCAAAGGGGGCAACGCATGGGAAAGATGTTAGGTGGGACTTCGGTCAAGGAGAAAGAAAGAGAGATTTGGTAGAATAACTGATCTTAGCAAATTCCTTATTTATGCACTTGAGACACGTCCTCCCAATTGGGCGATTCCTCGGAGGCAGTAAATGTATTTCAGAGATATGTCGATTGGTCTTTGTCTCCAGCAATATAGAACAATGCCAGAAATACTCGATCTTGCAAAGATGATGCGATAGCCAAGAAATATAATTAGCCGATGTATGAGCTTTTGGCCTGAAACAAGTCTCACGCCATAAAACAACTGTGGTTTGCCGCCAACCTCGTGCCGGAATACTGCGAATGGTACGGTCAGTTGCCAGTTGTTTTCTATGTGCGTTGGTGGAGTTGGTCGTTCTACTTTAAATGTCCGAGAGGCATTTATTTATACTGTTGGCATTCCTTTTTACACTGCACAAGAGAGATTTTTTGTTTATCAAGAACATTGGCTTGGTTTTGATAACGCACGGCGATCAATTTTTTTTTTTTCATGCCGCCGGATAGTTCTCCTGGCCAACAAAAATTGCCTTCTCCATTGCCTCGGTTGCACTTCAGTTTCAGGAGCATTCACTTGGTTTTACCGTCACAAAAGTCGCTTGGAAACTTATGTAAACACTCGTAGATCTTTGAAAAAGAAGAAAAACTATAAACCCGTCGAGAATTAGCTCATAGCTAATCGGTAAGTTCTTCAATTAAATCATGTTTTCTTTGTTACGCTAGGTTATATGGTTTTCTAAATACTTTATTTTAAATTTGCAAACCCTGTAGAAATGGCGGAAGCTGCAAATGGGGCTCAAAACCCTCAAAATCTTCTGGCAGCGGCTATGAAATAGACGTAGAAAGCTGCGCTAAAAGATTGGAATTTTTTACGGCCACTGAGCTTCTGGGGCACGTGTGAAGCGATGACGATTTCTGCCCCTCCACCGTCTGAAGATTTGAGTTATTTGAAGTCTTCGGCATTTAATATATGGCTTTTAGGGTAGGAGTTTCCTGGGACCGTTTATCCAGTTGTAATATAAAAGTATGAGGGAAAAAAAAACCTTACAAACTGGAAAGTGGCTAATGGCTCAAAGAACTTGATTATGTTGTCCTTAGTGATGGAAGGACCAGGCTTCTGAATTTTTTTTTTTGGGATGTAGCTGATCGTTTTCGTTTGGAAACGAGAGAAAAATCCATGTGCTCCTGATATACCTTGGTAGTATGTACCAACTCTTTGTTCTTTATAAATTCCCCTGTTTTGAATTGTAGCTAATTTGAGTTTACTCTTCCTTTAAATTTGTCTGTAAGAACTCAGGTACCACATTTATTTTCTCCAGTCACTTGGTCAAGGTCTAAGGTTATGGATGGTGCCCTTGAATTTCCCTGGCCAAAATTGCTGAAAGCAATTACGGTCACCTAATGATGTTCTCAGCTTGAAGCCTCTGCATTTCCATACTAAATAACAAACAATTATCTCTAATTTTCTCAAACAAATTCCAGTATCTGTAGTTGTACCACAAACAAGGTGTGAGTATTTGGAAGGTTAATCACTGTATGCGCTTAGTGTCCACTTTTTGCTCTCATTGCTTTTACTGTTGCAGTTTCTGGGCTGAGAAACTTGACCTGATGAGGGATCCAGTTTACTCAAGTATCTTTGCCTGACTTGTGGGTGCACATGCAGATTTACTCCATATTTTCATCTACTTGCTGCGGGGCTTCAATTTCATTGAACATACAAGTGATAGTGGCTGGAAATTGCTGAGTGTGTTAAGTATCAATTTCTTGATGTTATATTTAACGTGCAATAATAAAAGAAATTCTTTGCATTGTCAATTATTTGAATACAAGTTTCTCATCATTTGATTCAAATTGGCGGTGCCAGGAATTAGAGAGACAAACCAATTATAAATCCAGGCTTGTACCTGTCCAAAAAGTATGACATATTTTGGGCTTCCCAGAGCTGTTCCAACATCCTTCAAATTATTTATAGGTAACCCTTTTCCTGCCTATCCACTTAAAAAATATTGGAATACCTCATCTATTATCAAAATTTATTTCAACTTTTCAGTTTTATAGTGAGTTTGATTTTCTATAGTTTTCAAACGAGTTATTTGGTTACTCTTTCAAATGAATACAAGAATAGGAACTAAAAGTGCTAGAGGATGCTAACCATGGTGTTTGGCTCAGCTTGAATTTTGAGGATTAAGCATTTCTTTTTTACTTGACCAACATTTTGTACAAAGTGTAAAGCTTGCTTCATTTTAATTTTTAACTTGTTATTTGTTATATGGTGAGACAACTTCAACTTCTCAAATTATTTTTAGGATTTCATTTAGAGCATGTGATGATAAGGACGCACTGCAGGTACTTTTTCTCACCAATTTGCTCATTTTCTCCCAAACAAAGATAAGCAAAATATCATATTTCTGAAACAGAAATAAATATAATATACAACGTTAAATGAAGGATTAAGCCCTAGTGTACTTTGAATGCAACATGAGATATCTTTTCCTTTTTTTCTGATTTGCAAAGTAGAAGAGATAAAGAAGAATGCACCTTTACAAATTTGTACAAACAGGGATTTAATTTCTGCTATAGATTGGAATGACTAATGAATATATTCATCCAGATTCCCTGCATTGAGTGTTCAAAGTTTACACCTTTTATGGTATAGAAAACTGCATAATGGCACACATCCATATAAACATGAGTATGATAGCAGCTGATTGGTGCTGCTTAAATATTATTTTTCAAACCTTTCTTTGGGTTCTATCTTTGTAGTCAAAGCTTGAGAACCATTATTTCTCCTCGGTACTGGTAAATCAGTCTCATAGCGCCTCTCCTAAGAATCAATTCTACCAATTAGCAAATGAGAAACCTGAAATCTATATCAAACCCAAGATCCAATTTATACAATGACATGGCTCACACAATCTACTAGTGACAGATTTTTTCCCTAGGAATCTTTACTTTTTCTCATACTAGCAAATAAAAATGGACTGAAAATAAAGTGATAAACCCAGAAATGTGAGTTGTAGATAGTGGAAGTGAAATTATAACCATTAATTCTAATGTCTGGTAGGATTTGTGAAGTCAAATCTCTATAATTACCAGTAAAAATGATAAAAGCATGGAAAGCTCACTCATATCCTTATTTAGCCACCTTTTACAAAGAGTCTTTCATAAATACTTTGAAAATATCCCAGCTAGATTTCTTCTCAAGTAGCAGGCCATAATCCTGTCATTAGCAAACTCCAATTTGTACTTTCTTAATTTGTGTGGTTTTTGGTATTTGTATATATAAGAGAGTCCAATTATAATATTCCAATTTGCAAGAATGATGAAAATGTTTATTTCTCACCAATAGCAAAATTAGCATCCAGTTCGTAGGTTGTGCTTGCCATGCAAATTTATAAGATTGAGTTTTCTGTATTCTGTTGCATGGTACTTTCCTTTTTCAATAAAATTTTATGCAATGGTTCAAAAATTCATCATTTATTTAAAGTTAGTCTCAAACTGCCATATTTTTCATGAAATATTTGTCGTGCTTCTAAACAAAACTTAAAATTAGAAGCAAAACTTACTTAAAATTATTAGAAATATTTTTTCTACTCCGCTGATCCCAAAGAGCTTTGGAAATTTAAAACTATGTTTTTCCTTTAAATTAGCTTATATAATACCAGTACATCTTCTTTGTTTTTGTATTAGAAAGAGTTGGCAGCTATCCAATTAAGTTTCTTTTACAAATATTTATTTTTTACTTATTTTTAGTTTGGTATAGGTTGGAGGTTCCAGCTGTGGGATGGATTGCAAAAGAGGCTACAGAAGCACAACTCTTAGAAGGTTGGGCCAACAAACTGAAGGAATCAAGTTTTCAGCTTGTTGATGCCAGGGCTGGATTTTCAAAGGTCTTTGTTGTTAAAGGATGATCTTTATGAAGCTCTATAATTGGCCTTTCTGTGTCAAGGTGGATTATATTCAAAATATGAAGCATTTTCTAAGAAAAAAAATCTTTGATCTATATGATATTACACTGTTATTAGTTGGATAATATCTTCATTGTTGTAAGATACTATTATGGTTAGTTGTGTTGTTCAGATATCTATGTTCATATAGCATTGTGTGCAAATGGGTTCATAGTGCTTTCTTTCACAATCAATCATCTCATAGGCTATAGAAGCCAAATAAGGTAGGTTGTTTGGTTTAAATGTTTAATCAACACTTAATTTTCAAGATACCATCTTTAACTCATGGGCTTAAATATCTGGACTCTTGGTTGACTGACTGTCTATTAGCTTCAAAAAAAGAGAAGGGAAAGAATATAGAAGAACGAAATATGCTCAGCCATCAAATTAAATTCTTCATAGTTCATGCACAGTCCCTTAGAGAAAAAAATTATAGAACAGGTATATATTTAAAAATCTATTACAATATACTTCATCCAAGAGGCTTGCAAATTATTGTTTCAATATATGAATGTAAATAGTATGATGCTTCGATGGATGGTTGCACCCCATTCCAAAGCTTCCATTCTGGCAGTCAGAGAGGATAGTAGGGAAGGTTGTGGAATTTTGCTTTACACCTGCCAAATGCATTTGCTTGAAAGTTTGTAAAGTCATTTCAACAAATCCATTTTGTACATATCCTGCAATAATTGACTAAAAAAAATAGACCAAAATTTTCCATAATTGACCATCCACACCTCTTCGACATACCCATTGCACATAGTTCTTGCCAGATTGCGAGATTTGAGCAGATCTGATAGACACTATTAGATTAGATCAGTAGACCAGACTCCGGTTGATTTGAAAGATGATTCAGTTGTAAAACAGTAGTTGGGTATGGCTCATTTGCTTTCTTCTTCGTCTTCTCTTAATCGTTATGTCTGTCAAACACCCATTTCAACTACATTTCTGCATCCTCCACATCAGTATTACAAGGCACCATCAGTATTACTTAATCAACGTTTGCATAGCTTGAGAAATAAGTATGGATTGATCAATGGTTACCCACTTGAGCTCAAGGGTGGATTTTCATGTTTGCAACCTTTGAGTTTTAATAATTATCATAAATCTACAATGTTTGTGGCTGAAAATAGATTATGGTTTCAAAACCAATCCACTACTCTGTTCTCTGGATTGAGAGAAACTGTGGTAAATGAAGGGGAGGAGGTGTCATGGATTGATACATTGCTTCCAAGATGGCTAGGGCCATATGCCCATTTGGCTTAGCTGGACAAGCCTATTGGATCCTGGCTGCTTGTTTGGCCTTTCATGTGGTAAGTTCATTAAAAGTCTTCTTTTTAAGATTTAAAGTTTTGTAAGTATCTGCTCTATTTATTTTCTCTAAACCCATGTAAAAGCTCAACTTCATAAAATTCTTAGCCACCTAAGAACACTTAGGCCATTGCAAAATGTGTTTCTAGTGTTCACTATTTAATTAGATGCATTCTCAGGTGAGATTTTTCTGATGAAATAGTGTTCCTTTCTATTTTATATAAGCAATCTCATAACCACCTAAACTAGGGGAAAATACTTGCATCTTAGTTTACACATACATATATTCTTTTCATATAATAAAGGAGTATGCAAAACATGTTAGAGGTGTTTTCTATATATTACAAGTAATTTGTATTTAATTCAAACAAAATTGTATATATTTGGGAGTATGAAAAAAATGCCAAAGGTGTTCTGTACATATTACTGACATTTTCTATATAATTTGAACAGGTTGGAATGAACACATTTTATGTTTACTTCTTTATTTTCTGATACAGATGGTTATACACCCATAATCTTTTCATAATTTCTATTTTCTGCTGTGAGATTAAAACTTTGTTTGTTCTGGTACTGGTGGCTGGCTTTATCTCCAAAAATGTATTACATGCAACTTTGTAAAAATATACATACAAATTTATAGAAGTGCTAAACTGCATGTCACACCCCCTCTTACTTTGCAATATTTTTCTATCGGCGTAACCCTTGCACCCCCTCTGGTGCAAGTGCTAGTATAAGAATCGGCTGGAGAAGGTATTGTTGTTGCGTGAACATAATGGGGAGGTAAAGTATTGATATACATTGAATAAAGATTAGTAATTACTTTGTGGGCATAATAGATATCCAGTGTATTAATAATTTTAAATCTCAGTGGAGACTTACAAAAATAATTGGGTATGTTATGATTATGAATATATCTAGATATATACTGTGAGGGTTAAATATAAATAACAAGTATATATTTTGGTGATTATTTATTTATACATACATAAATATAGGTAAGTTTGATAATGAATAATATGACACGAGTTATATATATATATATATATATATATATATATATATATATATATATATATATGAATAATGATATAGGGAAGAATACATATGCACTACCTACATAATGATATTGAAATAGAATACATATATACGTATTCATATAGAAATAAAGGTTTATATAAATTGAGTCAATTAGAAATGATGATATACACTCATTTAGATAATAAATATATAAGATTGTGCAAATAATGGTGCTTGCAATATTTATTGAGCCTTATAAGTAATAGTGACTATATTCATTCACTATGGTGTTGAACGGTACAATAGAACTCCATCTATGGTTTCTTGAAGGATGTTTAACATTTACACTATTGCACTTATGAAATACATTATAGGAGAATCATTCATAATGAGTGATAAGAAGGAAATGCATAATCCTTTGACAAGAATGAAAGAATCATATCATCATCACGTGGGAAGAAAGGAGTCATATCAGGCTATAGTG
This sequence comes from Sequoia sempervirens, assembly GCA_007258455.2. Classification (NCBI taxonomy): domain Eukaryota; kingdom Viridiplantae; phylum Streptophyta; class Pinopsida; order Cupressales; family Cupressaceae; genus Sequoia; species Sequoia sempervirens. The sequence goes on along the minus strand of VDFB02075321.1, from coordinate 375,588,661 downwards.
AATATGTCTGAAGGAAGTCCAGTATAGTGCAACAACCAGAGGTAAGTATCCTCAACCAACTAGATAACATTGAGGGATTATGTAATCAATCCAAGTTATTGTGGACAATAGGTTATAGTATAATGACTAATCCATATCTTATCAGGTTAAATAGCAGTGAATGTTTATAAACACTCTAATATGTGATAATTGTGAATTCAATTAAATATAATATGATGAGTGAATGCATAGAGAGATTAAATGACACAGATATATATGTCAATATACTAAGTTTCATCTATATAGTGTAAGTGAATGACAATTTCCACATCTAGAGATAAATGGATATTGATTATCAATGTCCCAATAATGATGCTTATACCAATTATTGCTTCTCATAAGCTATTATGATCCTTACTATAAGAATAGATTTCAGGCCAAATCCCTTTCACTAATACCCACTGAGGATAGGAAGTTTGTGGAAGGAAAGGCCGGTAATTCGATCACTTGATGGATGGTCCCAAGATGGGTAGGAAACCTTGAGGGAGTCCACTTGGAGACCGTTCATGCACCCTTGGAATAGTAATTCTACTATCCTTCATTGAGGTTAGGAAAGAAGAAAGGACGAAGATCTATTCAGCTCAAGAGTAATAAGTTATATCAGAATATGATGTGTTTTATGCACTAGATAATAATGCATTTGCCTTATTCTTAATATGTACAACTTGAATAATCTAATCTAACTATGATCAAGGATCTTTGTGGTATTTGTTCGTTATGCATGATGTGTGAAAGTTCTAAAGGCAAGTTTCATTTACAAGTTAATTGATTGGTAAATACAAAATCCCTTATCCTAACTTGTGCATTTTATGTTTCTAGGTCAAGCTAGCCTAAGTCTAATAAGGGGACATTACAATCAGATAGACCTAAGTGGAATTTGTAGACTTTTCATGTGCAATTGAACTTTTGTGGGTCGGATGGACTCGACTTTCCCACAGAAGTTCCAATTGAATGGACACCCAAAACCCGCAAGAGGACAAATTGCACAATTTTGAATATTTTCAAAATTTTCAAAAAATGAGAACTAAACTATTTTTCTGTGTTCTACCCATTTATTGGACTTTCACCCACTTGGAATAATGATTGTTTTGAAAACTTTTGGATTTGACCATTTCTAAGTAATCATGACCATTGAAAAAATTGATTTACCTTTTCTAGATGAATTATCTTTGCATCTTACAAAAGTTGTGTCCACAAACAAATCAGACAAAAGCAAAATTGTTATATCTGTCTTTGGCAAGAACTTCTCTACCTCACAAACCTTGTTTTACAATGTCAACAAGAATTTTCATACTTTTATCATTTATATTTCAATTACAAAGATTTACACATAAAATAATCAATATTGAATAATAAACACTATAGATATCTTAGATACATCTATCTTAGAAATGTTGATAAATGTCAATTTTGAACTATTTTATTCACTTAAGAGTTATTTTATTTTACAATAGAACAATTTTATTTACTACATACATACATGGACACATAAATCTTAATTTTTATATAAGAATTATTTTATTTTAATTGGTATTCATGCATGTATGTAGAAAATAAAATAATTTATAACTCTTTAAGTAAATAAAATAGCTCCAAATTGATCTCTCAACATTCTTTTAGATAAATGCATTTAAGATATCTATACTAGAATTGTACTCCATTATTCATTATGTGATGATTGGCATGCATATCCTAACAACAAATTTACAAAATTCTAAGATGTGCTTTGTGCCTTATCTCATATAATAAAATTAATTATCCCTCATAGAACTCAAAGTCACAAGTTTCTCACATGTTAGGCCTTATGCATTCATTTATGCACCTTCTCTCCACACCAAGGGAAAATAGACCTTGTATAGTTTGACCACCCACTAATATTTCACAAATTCTCTCTCCCTAACATGTTGATAGGGCTACTTGTAGACTTCAAATAATATGTTTTATCATCATCACATGTAGCTCATACATCAAAACAAATGGTGTCTATCTAATAGATCAATTTAAATTTGTTTAGTATGCTCATAAGACAACTTGAATATGTTATTTTCAATTACCCCTAATGACATTATAATTTATTTTCAACTCTTTTAAGACCTTATTTAAATGCTTCTTCTTGACCATTGAAATGAATGATGAGGATTGCTCTCAAGGGGTTTTATTATGTCCTACAATAAGTGCTTCAATAATTATATCTAAAAATTGTGTATTTCAATCAATTACGTTCAAACATTGTCATCATGTTCTCATAAGAGAACTTCATAGCATTTCTACAAAATAAGCATGGGCTTCAATAAATCTCATCATGTCGTTTGGATCTACCAACTTAGGGAAATTTTGCATTGTCCAAGAAAATTATATGCATCAATTATTTTGTTGATCTATCTTCCTTGTAGTCTAGTCACCTACATGACCTACTACAACACCTTCACATGCTCTTGTAATACAATAGCATGTTCATGGTTCAAAACTACCCCTTAAGCACCCCTTGGCCTTTGACTAGTGCACATGCCTCTTGTTTACCCATCTATTACAAATAGTCAAGCACAACTATGACTCAAAAAAAGTGTACATTAGGTTACCCATACACTAACTCTTCTCATATTGCATACAACTCAAATAATTAGTACCCACATCATCCTCAAATAGCTTCACGAAAATCTTGAATTGATCCTAGTAGAATAGCAACAACCATTTTGAGATTTTGGCACTATATTGGCTTCCAAAGTTGCAAATTTGCATCCCAAGAGAGTGAACTTATCCTTAAGGATAGGGCCTTGTTATCAAGAGGAAAGGGTAGAGATTCATTAAAAGAGCATGGATAACTTAAGGTTGATTCTTGAGGGTGGATGTGTTGGACTAATCGCCAGTGTCTCCCTTCGAATTTGGGACATGGACTAACCACCTCCCACAAATCTGTTTATCTTTAGCATTTGTATTGGGTATTAACAAGTCGATCTTTTGGCGCAACGGCAAACGTGTTCCAGCAAATGGTATCAAAGTTGTGGTCACGGGTTCTAATCCCCTCGAGTGACATTCAAGGGGGGATTGTTGGACTAATCGCTAGTGTCTCCCGTTGGATTCACGACATGGACTAACTACCTCTCGTAGATCCATTTATCTTTGGTGTTTGTATCGAGGATTAACAAGTTGCTCTTTCAGTGCAACAAAAAACATGTTCCAATAGGAGGACCTCTCCTTCAATTTGGGCTCAATTAAACCTAGAAGTGTACTCCTAGAGGTTTCCTTATAAGGACAATTAGACCAATTAGTAACTACATCCAAAGACTAAAATATTTTTCACTAAGCCTATAACATACTAGCTACTCAGAAGACCTCTAATTATGTTCATAATATACTCTTGCATATATATGATAACAATGTTTTAGTCATCTTTATAGACAAGTTCACTTAAGGTGTACATACACATACAAGAGATAGGCATGCTTAATACTTGACTCTCTAGATTGCAAAAGGTTAAGCACAAGTTACAATGGACAAGGAGAGCATGGAGAAACGTAATCTACTCCTACAATAATAGAGAATATATGAGATGATTAAAATGACATTTGTTTGGTCTTTCACCTTCAAGATTGGTACCTACTCAATTGAGTGACTAAGGCATCGTTGAGAAGGAAGAAGAGAACACACCTAGAAACCATCAATAGGAACTAGACTTATATGTGTACACACATCAAAAAATAAGAAACATTTGCACCACAAAACAACAATCCAAAAACACAAGAGAAGACCATTGCGAAACCATTTACAATGCATTAAAATTGTTACATCCCTTATATTGAGACTATGAATTTGGTTATGATTATTTAGATGCAAGTTAGTTGCAAGTAACTTTTTTCATGTGAATGTGAAATTAAGAATAGAATAGACGCTTTATTTATCGTAATTGTAAAGTTAACGATCTTTTTATGGAGAGTGAATTTCTTGTTCCCATGAAATTGAATGTATTCATGAGTTGATATCTAAATACGTATTTATATAGCCGTTGAGAACATTCTAACCATAATACCTATCAGTGGATGAAGGACTGACGACGTCACGACGGAAAAGGAAATGTCATCAGGGAGGGGTAGTGGTTAATAGAGGATCAGAAATTCTCATCTCGTCTTGAGCCAGTGTAAGACAAGGAATCAAAATTGTAACTTGGCCATTAATAATTTAATGTAATTATTTATTAAATAAGTCAATTTAAATTATATACAAATAAATAATCACCTTATGAGAGATTTCAAATGATTATTAAATAATTGCTAGAATTAAAATATTCATTTTTATCCTCTTAATGTCGAGCAAACCAAATCTTGGAAACTATATATTTGATAATATTTTACAAGAGGATGTAAAATATTAAATTAATAATAAAGATATATTTGCATCGTCTTTTTGAAATAAAAACTATTGTATGGTTTTAATCGAAGCTAAATATTTTTGAATTGGGTGAATCGGAGTTTTGGGGGAAAATGGAAATTCCATTACCGTGCCACCCTCATTCTTGAACATCCAAGATTGTGGGCAGACGAAAAGCTCTTGGAGGGAATTCGAGCGGTTTATGGGAAGATTATGGTTCCCCATCGAAAATTCTTCATTATTCACCGACGGGAATTTGGTCTCACACATTTTTTTTATCCCTCTGAACTTTGGCATCGGGTTTTCTTTGGGGAAATCGATTCTCTTACATTGCTCTGGAGTTAAGTCGTTTTGGAGCCTGTTCTTCATTCCTCACCTGCCATATTCATATTCTATCTCTACCATTATCAGAACCCTATCTCTGTGCTTGAAATTTCAGTCCAAGTTCTTTTCTTTTCTTCCGTCTTTATCTCCTTTCAACGGCGAACTTTTTTAGTCTTTTCATTTGATTATCTTCTGCAGGTAGTTGTGTGTGTGTGGCGAAGATTTCTTCAGCCTTCTAATTTGAATCCTTTGCTCCTGAAGCGTGATTATTTCCTTGGCCGCGTCTCTTTCAGCGGTGATCTGCAAGTGTGTTCTCCAGAGAGTTGGAGGTTGAAGTAATCAAGTTGAATTCATCTTTACAGGCACATATGAGACTCTAAAACATAATCTGTAGCTTGGCATTTTTTATATCGAAATGAAATTTTGTTTATTATACTTTCGTTCTAGTGAAACTCGGTCTGTTTGGAAATGAAAGGCATCGAATTTGTTGTGGAAAGAACTTAAATGGGACTCTTAAGTAAATCGCAAACTTTCTTCTTTTCTTGACTGAGGATCTTTAGTCTAATCTTGTTTTCTTGAAAATCTTCTGTTAACTTCTCTCCTACCGAGTCTTGTTTCATTAAAACTCTTCTCTTAATATGTCTTGGAAAACTGAGACAATCCGTTTATATTTTTCCTCTGCATATGATTTTCTTGACCTCGAACTTTTCTTGCTAACTCGAATTAGAACTATTGAAATCATTCAATCTGTGAGAATGGAACGGAGGACAGTATATGAGTTCTCCAGTAACCAAAAATCTATGTTTAAAGATTCCTTGAGAGGAGCATGTTTGGGTTGAGTCATTTAATTATTTTCTCATCTATGTACTTCCCGAAAGAATAAGTCTATGTTTTAAGACCCTGCTGCTAGATGGACTTGGTATGTAAAAATATTTATTTAAGAAGAGAAACTTAATTTTACTTTATAATTTAAATACTTGAGACCATGTAATCATGTTGAGCAAGGGTGAGAGCCCTGATAGCACAAGAGTGCCAGAAATGTAAAAAGAAATCCTTGGCCAAGGTATGATGCTAGATTCAGCGTTTGTCAACCATCAAGTACCAGATATACCACTGATCAGAGTGACCTTTCTAGTTGGGAGGTACCCTTAGTAAGGTTCGATCAAAAGGTATAGGTCCTTGACACTAGGCTTATAGGCATGATGATAAAGTGATCCTTGTTAACTACCCTCATGAAGGGACAGGGTCCTTAGTTGAAGGAACACGAGAGACCAGTAGGTCTTCGGTTGGGCGGTAAAGCCCCTAATGACATCTCATTTTCCCCATGATGACTGTGTCAAGATCAAGCGCTTCAGCTTCTTAATTGTAAACTCTTGAAACCGTTTTCTCTCTCTTAAGTTTCTAAAGTGATTACTTAGCATAAATTGATTAGTTGTGATTTTATTTGAAAGCATTGAAAAGTTAGTTGCAATACGATAGTTCTTCTGTTATTGGAAATTAGTTAGATGTTCCTTTTCAGTTATTTTAGTTAGATGTTCTTTTCAACTAAACTAAAACTAGAAGTAAGTTGATGCATGGATTGATATGTAAATTTTACTTTCATAAGAAATTCTTTCTGTTAAAATGAAAGGGGGAAAACCCTAGATTGTTAGTTATTTAGTTGCCTTTCAGCTAAAGTTGGCAATATAACTGCTTCTCCGTTAGTTGTAAGATGTTAGTATGTTACAAATATGTTGTCACACATTTATCTAACTCTCATCAAAACATGCCAACAAGCATGGCAAGAGAGATTTAAAAACTAGGCTCAATGAATCACATTGCAAACCATAATGAAGACATCTACAAAAGACAAATATGTGTATTATCCTTCCTTTTGCTTACAAAGTATGTTCCAACCCCTTACAAATATTGACATTCATTATTGATACCCTGGATTAACTTAAGATACTTTACAACCAAAATATTGGCTCTAAGACCAAATCTTTAAGCATAATACAAGCATGTACATATAGCCTAACAACTTACAAATAACCCCTTGGGCACAAAAGAGCAATCATATTAGCATTGAAGCCCATGGGGCAACCTCTACAATCAAATATCTTAAGTACCACACAATGACAAGGCAAAGGACTACAGTTGGAGAAGTCAAAAATTCATCTTCAATCACAAATCAAGTACATGGAGCAAGGGAGAAGGCCACTAAGAGAGTTGCATAAGTCAATCAAAATCATAAACTAGGCCTCTCATGTTTACAAATCCACATATGCATTCAATGCATTCAAACCTTTATAGTCATGTTGCCCTGTAGTGATGGTGATACTCCAAGCACATCAATAGAGTAGGTCAATCAAGGGAGATAATCCACCAAGGCACACACCAAGCACCTATCACTATCAATCAAGGCCTACAACATGGAAGAGGGGCAACATGTATCAGATATCAACATGGAGTGTACTAAGGCAAGAAAACCTCCAAGATATGCAAATTGTTGGAGCCAAAATATACATGCAAGCACATATGCATCTATTTATAAAAACAATATATACCTTCATACCATAAGCCAACACCATGAAGCTGCCACCAAGTTAAAAGATTGCCTATACAATGATAGCCGGAATCTAGTTCATAGGCAATAGTAAAAGATAACACTAAAACAAGGAAATGACTTTGACTAAAACAAGCACAAGAGATGAGTAAAAATGATGCCCACAAGGAATGGGATGGCCCATTGGTTCACCACAAGCTCCCATCAATCTCCTTCAATTCCCTCTACAATTGTATATCAATTGTGCATATCTACAAGCTAGAAAACTTTCAACAACAGTGTGTATACATTTATGAAATATGAGTGTAGGCCCAACACATGTGAACACTAGGCAAATAACGATGACCCAAAAATAGTTAGAACAAATCATTAAGATTTGTGGTTTATACACCTCCATGTAAGCATTAAAGGAATGGAGGAAAGGCATGTTGCAATTTTACTATAAGAGGGCATCATCATGTGTATGTGGCCACTATATAAAGGTCATCACTTTTAGCACAAAAACCAAATAACAATATATATTGCCATCATTGTATTGAAAAAGTCTAGCAAGAAAATCAATTTAAAACATAGCACCTAGGATATTTTAAATAGGCAAAGCAAAGCAATGGCAATTAGAATATAGTACTAAAGGAATGATTTTAATATAGCAAGGTGTGTGCATGTGTGTGTGCATGTGCTTGTGTCTGTGCATGTGCCTATGTCTGTGCTTGTGCCTGTGCTTGTGCATGTGTGTGTGCGTGCGTGTGTGTATGCCCGCGTGCGCGTGTGTGTGCGCAAATGGAATCAAGATATGCAATGATAGCCAAATAAATACACCACACACCAACATAAAGCATAATACTTGCACAATGAAGAGAGCTTGATAAATATAATTAGGCTTGTAAATTAATAACATTTGAGATAAATGCAACACCAAAATTAAAACAGCCTTAGAGAAAGATAGACTCTTAAGATTCAAATGGACAAGCATTCATAATTGGCATGTGTGGACAAACACACCCTAGACCAATGACACAAACCCAAACAACACATAGTGATCCAAACATTAAGGTTCACAAGTGAAGCACAACTAGGGTGCACAACACAAGATTACACTTTGCAACCAAAAGGAGCAATCTGAAAGTGTCAAACCCAAATGGTGTAGTGAAAAGATAGTGGTGAAACTTCCACAATGCATACAACAAAGCAAGAGCCTCTTCTTCAATTATAATATTGTTTCATCTTTGGAATGGGTCCAAGTTAACCTATCTAGTCATCTAAGAACAATGCCAATCCTACTTCCCAAGGCATTCCCTTTCATGTGAAAACCTTTATTTCATTAAAGGAAAACCAAAATACTAAAATTAAAAGTTTGACCAATACTTTTTCAATTCTATGAAAGCATCCTAACACTCCTATATCCAAAAAAATATAGAATATTTGTATTAAATCCCCTCCAAAGCAATTGTCACTACATATCCTTGGGTGCCAATAAGTCTTGAAAAAAAAACAAAAACTCCAAACCTCACTTGAATTCACTAGAGGATTTAGGATTGGAATCGTGACCACCTTGGTGTGATCAACAAGACTTCCCTCACTCCAAGTTAAATGTTTTAATATTACTCCAAAGTGAAAAACAAGCATTTCTTTGCATTCAATGCCACTCTACTCTTCTTTCATGGGGCTGAAAACAAAAAAAAACTCTTTCATGTTTGACGAACCACTCAAATTTTTAAGGAATTTGCACTATAAAATTTTATATAAGCTATTGTATAGAACTGAGTTCTAAAACTTGTAGTGATAACACCTATCATTGAAACTTCGTATGCAAACTCCTTGATCTTTACCCCAACCATGTCTAGACTTCTTGCTAACCTAATAGCCATCTCAATTTCGGCATCATGTTTCAATTTTATTCAAATGGGTTTTAACAGGCAATGGAACAATCGTCAACTTGGTTTGATCAATCATACAGAACTAAGTTAAACTTTGTAGTCTACCTGCAACACTAAATCATAAATATCAAACAAACTAGAAACCATCCACACTAACTCAAATAAGTGAAAAATAATGATATAGAAACCTGAAGTATGTGTTAATCAAATCTATCACACAAATGGACACTCGCAAGAACAATACAACAAAAGTACAAGTCGTAACAAACATATTATTAAAAGCATGTCCAAATTCATTCATGTTACTAGTACTCATCCCTATAATGTTATAACCACAATTATCATACTAGCACCTAACAGAATCATACATTTTCAGAAATGTCCATACTTATACCTTAATGTTTGTACCTTAATGTTTGTTGGTCATAACACACACCTACAACTGCTCCCAAAAAAAAACCTTATATTAGCTGACAAGCTATTAACTATAACATTAACACAGTCATCTATTACATGAGTTCAATTACTAAACACATATAATGTAATTTGCACATCCTTATCTATTCAATTACATGAGTCAAAGTTTAAAGCAATTGACCAAAATATTGTTTTTGATTAAGAAAAAAGCAGGTTTTGAAGGGACCTGAAACCCTTTACAAACAGATTTGAATGGATCTAGAACCCTCAACTAGAAAGTTGTCCTAACATAAAGACCATGAAAGCACAGACAACCAAGGGTAAAAAAGGCATCCAGAGCCAAAGAACCAAAACTAAAAACAAAGCTGCAAGAAAAATAGCTTGCAGCCAGCCAAAAACCAACCCCCAAACAAGAACCATCAAGATTTACATTTAGAGCTACTCTTGTGGGAGCGGAGAGTCATGTCAAAAGAAGGCTTAGAGGACTTTGCTTTCTTGCCCTTTACAGAAATCCAGCCCTCTTCCACTTGCGCTGCCTTATCATGCCAAACCAACATCCCATTATCCTGAAAAAGAATGCCTGTAGCCACTATCTCAGAGATTTCATCAGTATTCCTCCTTGCAGGCGTGATCTTATCAGGAAAGCCACCAGAAATGATAGCCGGAGCGCTATCACCAAAAGTGGCAGCCTTAGGCCCATTCTCTCTCTCTTTAGGGGTTTCAACATGGTAATCTTGCATAGTATCAACAACCCCACCATTTGAAACATCTAGAGAGGATGCCCCTAGACTGTGATTCCAAAGCAACCACCTCAGAAAAACTCCTATGTTGCTCAGATTTCTTCTCAGCTGTATAATGTTGTTAAGAAGCACCTTTCTACCATGTAGTCGTCATTGTTTTTTTCTCAAATCCACATTGTGCAGCAGCATGACCTGTCTTAAAACATCTTCTACATTGGAAGGGAATCCCTTCATAGTCCAAAGATTGGACCCAAGAACCCTTAGAAGATTTAAGTAAAATCTCAATAGGCAGCCCTTTTGAAACATCCATTTCAACCAATATGTGGGCAAAGGTGGAGTGAAAAATATCAAAGGATTCATCATCCACCAACAAAAAATCTCCAACAGCATCACCCACTTCCTCTAAAAGAGGATTAGCCCATAAATGGAGGGGAAGATTAGGAAGTCGAACCCAAATCAGGATCTTATTGAAAGTTTCAAAAGAAGGGTTGAAATCAGCATGCCAAGGCTTAATCATCAACAAAAATTTGTCCTCCCAACTAAAAAAATGATCACATAAAATTTTGTTTCTATCCTGAGCATTGTCAAACTTAGCAACAAAAAACCCCTTAGCCATGGGGAAAATATGAACTTTACCAGTAATTAAAGGCTCCCATTCTTTTGAGATCCAGGAGTACAGATGAGGGAGGCTAGGTCAAAAACCCCTAAACTGACAAATCACCCAGTGTACGGAGAGAACAAAAGCATTATGATCAATTTCCTCTACCGTCTCAGCTTTCAAATCAACGGAGATAGCATTTGCAATAGGAATGAACCCACCATTCGGCAGTCTCCCATGTCGTAACCTCGATGTCATCATTGTCGCCTTAGCAGTAGGGCCACTATGCTTAAAGCGTCTATCACCAAACCTCACCACAAAGGAATCACCATTCTTCGTCGCAGCAATCTCTTTTTGCTTCGTCGGTAACCTGTCGCCACCATGGAAAACACCTCTGTCGTCGCCCTTGCATCCTGCTCGGGCCGCCAAGGAAGGGTTACTCCTCCTGCTCGGGCCACCAGGGTAGGGTTATCTCCTCCAACTTGGGTCGCCATTTCTTATCATAATACCTCACAAAGTTACCTCACAAAATATTGTTGATAATGTATTTTTGTTCATTTTCTATTTATGAGAATGACAAAAAGTATATTTGGGAACAAAAACAAAACGGAAAGCAAAGATGTAAATATAGCTCAGCAGGGACTAGTTTGTATCATTTAAGTGAGAGATTGTAAGGTAGACAGCATCCAAAAAAAATAGGACAGATAGAATATGTTGTTTTTGCACTTTGGGATTACCGAAAACAAAATGACATTATGTCATGGAATGTACAGTTTACAATAATATCTTGATCATACACCAGTATTTGGAAAGTTTACTCCTTGACTGCCTTATTTTCAAAGGAGACTACAACTAATAGTAGATTTTTGGCCAAGTCATGACAGAAGATCCAAAATTTAGAAGGAAACAGTTATCAAGCATGGTTGGGACAGCAACTATCAGAAGCATTAATGTGCAAAGCACAGTTGTCTCTATCCTTGAATCGCATAAATTACTTAGTCCCATGGACATTATTGAAAGCATTCATCCATCACCTAATCCAACAACCAACCATCCAAATCATGACAAAGTTGTGTTATAAAGACATTCCTCTTAATTAAAGGCAAGCTGGTGTAAAAATATCATGGCGCTAATATTCTAGTAATATAGAAAGAAAAATAAAAGCATGCATCAAGCACATTCCACCAGAGCAGCATTAAATTACGAAAGACAATAAGTTCTTAAAAAATCAATTTGAGGAATTTGCAGGAACTTAATTTTCAGTAGCAATAGATTCAATGCTATCTAGACTAATTTCCATTTTCATTCAACCGTGTTCAACTTCCTTTTACATGAGTGCATTACTCAGGAATGTAGAGTTATTTAATCTGACAATGTTAAGCAAATATTTAAAACTGATCTCATTTTTTAAAATATATACGAACATCCATTTTTAAGAAGAAGTCAAGATGACCATTAAGAATCACAATCAAACTTTCTATGTTAAGAAATATGAATATACTCCTTCCACCTATGGTTTCTCATTGGTCAAAAAGCTAAAAAAATTCATGGCACAGGTTACAAGATTGCACCAATCAGGTTGGATTGCTTGATGCACAATTTGAGTTCCACCCAATAAACCATATAGATGTCTATATTTCTAGTCAATTGTGTTATAAAGAGCGTAGTGTTATAATATATCATGTTAAAAAAGTTTGAAATGTTCTAATAGCCAATGAAGAATTCTTATATAGTGTCTTCTAAAATCACCATGTACAAACAACAAATGTTTGAGAAATTTCCAAGAGAAAAGATTACATAAAATTACCATATATAAAAAACCCAATTTTATTATTTTTAAATTACTTTTATGGAAAAAAGAAGAAGAAAATATATCTGCTACTTCAACAAATCAAACATCTAAAGGATACAAATAGATATTTAAAGGCTACTCAAAGAATTAACTTTATTTACTTAGAATTCTTCTATGTTAAGGAATGAGTTGCATAATGGCACATACAATCAAAATAAAGTCATTGTGTTTTAAACAAAATGATCAAAACAGCCACATTATTCATTATTTTTGCAAGCCTTGTTAAGTTGCACAACCTAATCTATGAAATAAAACTCTCATAATGATCAAAATCCACCCTTGTGACATCTCCAATACAACTAAGATAAAATAAATCTATTAAAAAAAAATTTGAATATTTTGCCAAGGGAAAAAAATCCTTCACTATTTTTGAAGATATTACTGTAAAACCATATGTATCGAGCTTCATACCATGCATGCTCTTTGGGTTTATTTATGCACCAGTTGTAAATAGCTATTAGATCCCTTTATAGCGCCAATTTTCAAAAAGCATTAAGCAACAAAGGCAAAGGATATGGACAAAAAAACCTTGTAACCGCGAAAGCCAAAGTAAATAAAAAAGCTTCTTAGTAGTCAGTTTGTTTTGATATGGTAAGGAAGCTATGCAAAAAACAATATCACCAAAAATATTTAAAAACTCAAGAATTAAGAGTACTTTAACTGTTACTTCAAAACTATTTTGAATCCCCTGGAACTTCCTTGGTTATCACAAAATAGATTTAAGTGTTTTGACTAGCTACATTGACCTAGCACAAAATAAAATTAGCCTTCAAAACTTTCACAACTTATACGTTGGTTAGTTGATCAGAAGTTGGGACCAAGTGTAAGAGACTTGGTGTCTCTAAACACCAATTTATGTTGAATAGTGAATTTTTGCTGAGTTTGAGGGTTTGTGGTTTGTTTCAATGCTTTTTGCATATAATGTTTTTGTTGGTTTTTAAACTAAATGATACCAGATCAAATGAAAAAGCAATAAATTACCACTACAGCAACAAACACTGTTAAGATTGATGGCGATTGACTTTATTCTTATTGATAAATGATTACAAAGTTGTAGATATAACATGCATACAAAAAGGCAACATATGTATTATTTAAAAACCTAGTTTTCTGATTGCAACCGCCTAGAAGAAGAAAGAAAAGTACGACCAGCTTGATATAAGGGTCTCTCCTCCTGTTTCTTGCTTGAATCAGTATTTCCCAACCTAGGCACCACCATTGGTACTGATTTGGAGCTGCAAAGAAAGGTGTCCTGCCTTGTAAGAAAACCACGCCTTTTTGCTAGGTGGTACGACCCTCTTAATGGCAGATTTGTACGGCCTATCATCAGCAATAAGTACGACCAAAGAGAAGGAAGAAACTAGTGAAGAATGAAGGTAAATGATGAAAACCAATCTGCAAATGATTCTTTCTCTGAAACCCCTGTTGAATCCTCTCAATGAAGCACAAGCTTGACCTCTGTAATGAAGCCAACCACTAGCATACTTTAGCTGATCTTTCACAACTTCAGAATGCTGGTCTATGAAGAGTTGGCATTCTCCACAGCCTGTAGATTGCTGAAACTTGACAGAAACCCTTGGTTTCTAACAAATTCCAAAGCTCTCACCAAAAAAGACAAATTTGAATAATCAATCACATGAGTTTGATTTTCCTTGAGAGACTTTATTTATTCCTTCAAGAGGCTCGACCCAAAAAAGCACATTAATGACAATTTTAAATGATATTTAATTTCCCCTTTGTCACTTAGGAAAATTAAACATTAAATGGGCGTATTTTTCCTTTTGAGTAATAAATACTCATTAAATAATACTAGCCCACTTTATTATAAAGTCTTTTAATACTTTATAATATTTCATTTAATTATTAATAATTCATTATTTGACTTTATAATATAAAGTCACAATACTAATTATTAAATTATCATTAAATACTCAAATATTCACCATTTGCTCATCCAACTACCAAACTGGGTCGAGTCTGAGAAAACCAACTAAACTAGGTGCCCTGCCAGAAATAGTAAACCCAAACGCCTTGACTTACTATAAATAGTAAGTTCCCAAATAACACTCTGTAAGCCTCTGCAAAGGCCCAAACCTGAATCAGCAAGTGAAGTGTTGTCTCCAACCACCGGGTAACTACCACAAAGGACCCTCTAACCATAACTGTCAACCTACGAGGGTCAAAATAATAGGATCACTCCTCAACAAACAATGTCAGCTAAAACGGGGACATTACAATCCGCCCTCCCTGAAATTGCTTGTCCCCAAGCAATCTTCGCAAATAAGGATGCACCACACCACTTGGATCCCAAGGATAGTGACAAACAATGTCCCTGTTAGCCACAACTGTCTCCTGTAACTCCCACAACTGAACAACTGAAATAGAATGCCATCCCCTATCAACCTCAGTGTTGTCTGTCATAGGAAGCTGAAACTCGAGAGGAAGCAAGTCAAACTGCAAGCAACACTCGCCCCCAAAAATTGCACGAGATATACTACCATCCAACATATCTAACACGTGCATACCAAAACTGTGCACCTAAAATAAATTGTGTACATGCGGGTCAAACATGAAACCATATGCACTATGCACCGTGTACACACTATGAAACTCCTTTGTGAGCTAAGTTTGAAATCCCAGTGCACAAGTAGGATCCCAAACGCTATCAACACTCATCTCAAGACCAGGGTTAAGAGAGTGACCCACATCAAACTCAAAGAGCAGATTATCGTATGAAGATATAACATCCGCCTCGAACAATGGATTGGTCACAAACTGAGTCGAACCACTAGGTTGATCCCAATCGGCTGCCTTTGGACCCCAGGGATACTGAGCAAAACCATGCCCAATCTGCACGAACTCCTCCTCTACCTTCTCATTTTTCCCACAAACGAGAGAGATAGAGCGTAGACTCCCATCTGTAATCCCCCTCAACACATATCTCCTGCCCTGTTGTTGGAAAACGTGCCTCAATCTTACTGGCATGTAAACCCCTGAAAGAGCAAAGTCAGTGAGACCCTCTAGAAGTCTTACCGACTAACAGCTGTATTCTAATCATTTGAAGTGCTCGGGTCACCGAGACTTTGATTCTGTCTTGTCGACAGTTTGGTTCCTAGTGGTTATCAGGGAGACTCATGGTGACTGAAGTCATCGGGGAGAGGCATGAACATTCGAAATATATCAACCCGACAGTGTATGTCTCGCTGATGGTTATTCACAAGGATGTCATTGGGGAGACTCTTGGCTGACAGGTTTGCATTTGGTAAGAACTCTTGCCGATGGATGTGGTCTTGCCGACAAGCTGGTGCATTCGATATGACCTCTTAGCGATAGCGTTTCTCTCACCGACGGAATTGTTTGTGAACTGTTGATGGATCTCCATGCGATGAACTTCGGTGTAACCTCTTGCCAATGGTGTTGCTCTTGCCGATAGACTAGTCGAAGTAATATGAATTGTCGGGTATGTCTTCGGTATGATCTCCTGTCGATGACTGTTGGTCTCGCTGATAGACAAGTGTGATCGGTGTGAACTCTTGCCGATGGTTATCGTCTTGTCGACGGGTATGAACATCGGTATAACATAAGGTTTTGTAAGACTCTTGGCGATAGCTAAACTCTTGTCGATAGATCTGCACAAGATAGATTTTTGTTCGGTATGACCTTTCGCCGATAGCAATGGTCTGGCCGATGGTTCTGCAGTGGATATCGATATGATGTCTTAGCGATAGAGTGAGTCTGGGCGACAGATTTGAACTCGATATGACTCTTGCCGATGGTGGTGACTCTGGCCGATAACGACAGTCGGGCATTGTGACATCGGGGAGACACGGCCTAGTGTCTCACAGACATCTAATATTGTTTGAACGCCTTGACCATCTATCCTACGTGGTTTGTTTTCAACCAATCAAAGAAGCGGAATGTGAACCGCTAGCAGTTGGACTGTTGCGACCGTTCTTGTGAGGGAGATGAACAAACTATGAGGAAAAACGATTATGCTCGGGCAATGGCGAATGACAATGTACAGAAGAGTGTGAGATAACGAAGTGTTGCTCAATTGAACGCAATTTGATCAATGTGTATGAATTCAATTCTGAGAGCATTTATGTACAAGGTTGATCAGGAAACTATGCTGTTGTAAATTGACATCAAAAAGTTAAATCTGAACTCTGTATATAATTTTCTTTACTGTAATATAAAGAGGCTTTTCTTGGTGTGGTGGGTTTTTCTCCCGTAAGGGTTTTCCCACGTAAATCTGGTGTCCAGATTGTGTAGGTTCATTTCTATGTTTCTGTTATTTCTTGCATGAGTATCTTAATTGAACTGTAATTGCAAAATTTAAAGTCACTTCTGCATTCTTCCCTGAAGTTTTGATGTTAGGAGAGTTTGTTCCGCACCTAAGCTTTCTTACAAGGGGTATCAGAGCCCGGCGATTTGTGTTATCCTTGTGGGTACGTTGGGTTTTTTGTGTCAATTATGTTCAATGGGAGTCTTGTAGAAGTCTGGTAATTCAAATTACAGATTAAGATGGCAAGCACGTCAGAAATATTGAAATTGAGAAATTCAATAGCAGTAATTTGAAGAAAAGACTGCATCTTCTTTGTGGAAAAGACTGGGAGCTATTTATCAGGGCAAGTCCTTGGTGAAAAAGTTGTTCTTGAGGAAGAAGTTGTACTCTTTGAAAATGCAGGAAGGAGTGTCTGTTGTTGATCACTAGAATGCTTTCAACATGTTGATTGCTCAGTTAGCATCTGTGGGTGTGAAGATTCATGAAGAAGATCGTTGTATGATGTTATTATGTTCTTTTCCAGATTCTTGGGATCACTTGGTGATGGCTATTGGGAGTACGACATCCACTTTTAAGATGGAAGATGTTTCTTTATTATCAAAAGAGATGAGAAGAAAATCTTCTGAGATGGCGAAGGAGGCCCTTGTTGTTAGAGGCAGATCGAAAGAAAAAGGCAAGATGAAGGACATGAAGTCCAAATCCAAATCAGAGGGGAGATCAAAGTCTCCAGGTAAGAAGTCCAAGGTGAAGTGCTGGAATTGTGGGCAACCTGGTCATGTCCAAAAGGATTGTAAAAAGGAGAAAAAGAAGAAGAATAAGTATTCTTCCGACAATGATTCTTCTCAAAGTGATGCAAACGTTTTCATTGCAGCCTTGGCTATAGGCATCAGATGATGTCTGGTTGATTGATTCTGGAGCATCTTTCCACATGACATCTCATAGAGATTGGTTCACTAAGTATGAAAAATACGATGGTGGAAGGGTGTATTTGGCAAGCGATTCATCTCTGGAAATAGTTGGTCGTGGAAAAGTCAGAATTCAATTCCCTGATGGAAGAGTAAAGGGAATCAATGATGTAATGCATATACCAGGTCTGGCTCGAAATTTACTTTCTGTTAGTAAGCTAAATGATATTGGAGTGCAAGTCACGTTCTCTGAAAATGGCTGCAAGATGACTAGAGGCTCAATTGTGCTAGCTAAGGGTGTTCGTATTGGTACCTTGTATAAGCTGGATGCACATGTTGCGCAATGCAATAGTCTCTCTGTAAAGTCACAGAAAGCTACTTATGGAGAAAAAGAGGAAAAAGTTCCTGATAGTGCAAACTCTATGGAAGTTAAACTTCCAGTAGAAAAGACTATGCTCTAGCATCATAGACTAGGCCACATTGGTGAAAAAGGTTTAAAAACTTTGAAGAATAAAAACCTGGTTGAAGGGCTTGATGATTGTAACCTTGTATTCGAATTTTGTGAACATTGTATATATGGTAAACAACACCGTGTTTCATTTTACTCCAGTCCTCACAAATATTTTGATTTACTTGATTACATTCATTCTGATTTGTTTGGTCCAATAAATGTACCTTCTTTGTCTAAATCAAAATATTATGTATCGTTTATTGATGATTATTCAAGAAGGGCATTTGTTTATTTTTTGAAAAGTAAAGCAGAAGTGTTCAGTCGTTTTAAGGAATTTAAAAACCTTGTGGAAAATCAAACTGGAAGAAAAATAAAATGTTTAAGGACTGACAATGGTGGTGAGTTTTGTTCTGATGAGTTCAAGAGGTACTGTAAAGATCATGGGATTAAAAGACATAAAACTACACCTTACACTCCGCAGCAAAATGGAGTTGCAGAAAGGTTCAACAGAACAGTGATGGAAAGAGCATAAAGTATGCTAAGCAGTGTTGGCTTGGAGGAGAAGCTTTGGGCTGAGGCAGTTGCAACAGCATGTTACTTAATAAACCATTCTCTTAATTCTTCTCTTGTTGAGAAAGCACCTTTGGAAGCATGGTCTGGAAAGAAGCCCTCTCTAAGACACATTCTTGTCTTTGGCTGTGAGGCATATGCATATGTGTCGAATGAGAAAATATCTAAATTGGAAAACAAGGTTGTTAAATGTATTTTTATTGGTTACAGTGCTAGCATAAAAGGATACAAGCTTTGGAATCCTGATACAGAGAAGGTTCTATACAACAGAAGTGTTATTTTTCGTGAGCTAAAGCCTTCTACTTTGGATCTGCAGTCAGAGACAATCAAAAAATAAAAAGGATGTAGTTGAAATTCCTCCGACACCAAACAAAGAGGAATTGAAAATTCAAAATGTACCTGAAACTGAGGAGAGCTCAAGTAGTTCTGAAAGTTCTGAAGAAGAAAATCAACCTCAGCCTCAGCCTGTGAGGAGGTCAACACGTGAAAGAAAGCAACCTGATAGGTATGGGTTGTCCTTGATAGATTCTACTTGTGCCTATGATTTAATTTCTAGCACTGATGAGCCTAGGACTGTGAAAGAGGCATTTAGAATGTTTGATTTAAACTCTTGGTTGGAAACCATGAATGAAGAAATGGCATCATTAGAAAAGACTGATACTTGGAGTTTGGTGCCCTTGCCTAAAGGCAGAAAACTGTTGGCTACAAATAGGTATTTAAAAAGAAAATAGGTCTAGATGGCAGTGTGGAAAAGTATAAGGCAAGGTTGGTTGCGAAGGGATATTCCCAGATAGAGGGAATTGATTATAGAGAAATATTTTCTCCTGTAGCTAAGCTGACATCTATCAGATTTCTTTTGTCACTTGCAACAGCGTATGACTTAGAGATTGAACAGATGGATGTGAAGATAGCATTTCTTCATGGTGACCTTGAAGAAGAAATTTATGTCCCAGCCTGAGCACTTTGTGAAAAAAGGTAAAGAGAAACTGGTTTGCAAGTTGAAAAAATCTTTGTATGGTTTAAAACAATCTCCTAGAATGTGGTACCAGAAATTTGACACTTTTGTTTTGTCATTGGGATTTGTAAGATTGAAATCTGATCATTGTGTACTACAAAGCTGAAAATAATCGTGTTCTTATTATTGCTCTCTATGTTGATGATATGTTGTTCATAGGCAATAGTAAGTTAATGATTTCTGATCTAAAATCTCAGTTGTCTGCAAAGTTCGAAATGAAAGATCTTGGTGCAACCAGGTATATTCTTAGAATGGAAATAACCAGGGACAGGAAAAGTAGAAAACTTTGGCTCAGTCAAAGTAAGTATATTAATACTGTTCTAGAGAGATTTTGTATTAATGATTGCAAGCAGCTAGTTGTTCCAGTTTTGCAGGGAACGAAGCTATCTGTTGAAGACTGTCCAAAATCTCCTAATGAGATAGACATGACCAGAGTGCGTTATGCTAGTGCAGTTGGCAGTTTAATGTATGCAATGGTTTGTACAAGGCCAGACATTGCCCAAGCAGTGGGAGTACTTAGTCGTTTTATGGAAATTTCTGGAAGAACACATTGAGATGTTGTGAAAAGGGTGTTTAGATATCTGAAGGGCACTTCAAAATATGCTTTGTGTTACCATGGCAATTTGGTTGAATCACAGAGGACTCTCAGCATTTGAGGCTGTGGATTTTAATTGGGCAGGGGACGTTGACAGCAAAAGATCCACCAGTGGATATATTTTCATAATGAATGGTGGCGCAGTTAGTTGGATGAGTAAGCAGCAGGTTGTAGTCACTTTGTCCATTACATAGGCATAATACATGGCAGCAACACACGCCTGTAAAGAAGCAATCTAGTTAAAACGTTTGTGTTTTAACATTGGGTTTGATGCAGGGATAATTACAATATACTGTGACAGTCAGAGTGCTATTTGTTTGGCGAAAAATCCTACTTTCCATGCCAGGAGGAAACATATTGATGTTCAATATCATTTTGTACGAGATATGGTGGAGAATGGAAATGTCTCTTTAGAAAAAGTGGATACTTTGGAAAATGTTGGAGATGCATTGACGAAGCTAGTGAGCACAAACAAGTTCAGGTGGTGTGCCAGTTCGATGGGCCTTAGTGCCCATGAATTTCAGTAGTTTTGTTGTGCTCTGGAGGTGTCAGTAAGATCTTTGTCAAGTGGGAGATTGTTGGAAAACATGCCTCAATCTTACTGGCATGTAAACTCCTGAAAGAGCAAAGTCGGTGAGACCCTCTGGAAGTCTTACTGACTAGCAATTGTATTCTAATCATTTGAAGTGCTCAGGTCGTCGAGACTTTGATTTTGTCTTGCTGATGGTTTGGTTCCTAGTGGTTATCGGGGAGACTCATGGCGACTGAAATCATTGAGGAGAGGCATGAACATTCGGAATAACTCATCCCGATAGTGTATGTCTCGCCGACGGTTATTCACAAGGATGTCATCGGGGAGACTCTTGGCTGACAGGTTTGCATTCGGTAAGAACTCTTGTTGATGGATGTGGTCTCGCCGACAGGCTGGTGCATTCAATATGACCTCTTAGCGATAGCGTTTCTCTCGCCGACAGAATTGTTTGTGAACTGTCGATGGATCTCCATGCGATGAACTTCTGTGTAACCTCTTGTCGATTGTGTTGCTCTTGTCGATAGACTGGTCGGAGTAATATGAACTGTCGGGTATGTCTTCGGTATGATCTCCTGCCAATGACTGTTGGTCTCACCAACAGACAGGTGTGATCGGTGTGAACTCTTGCCTATGGTTATCATCTTGTCGATGGGTATGAACATCAGTATATCATAAGGTTTTGTAAGACTCTTGGAGATAGCGGAACTCTTGCTGATAGATCTGCATAAGATGGATTTGTGTTCGGTATGACCTCTCGCTGATAGCGATGGTCTGGTTGATGGTTCTACAGTGGATATCGATATGATGTCTTAGCAATAGAGTCTGGGCAACAGGTTTGAACTCGATGTGACTCTTGCCGATGGTGGTGACTTTGGCTGATAACGACAGTCGAGTAGTGTGGCATCGGGGAGACACGGCCTAGTGTCTCACCGACATGCGATACTATTTCAATGCCTTGACTGAATGTCTATCCTACGTGGTTTGTTTTTGACCAATCAAAGAAGCAGAATGTGAACCGCTAGTAGTTGTACTATTGCGACCGTTCCTGTGAGGGAGATGAACAGACTGAGGAAAAACGATTATGGTCGAGCAATGGCAGATGACGATGTACAGAAGAGTGTGAGATAACGAAGTGTTGCTTGATTGAACGCGATTTGATCAGTGTGTATGAATTCAATTCTGAGAGCATTTTTGTACAAGGTTGATCATGAAATTATGCTGCTGTAAATTGACATTAGAAAGTTAAGTTTGAACTCTGTATGTAATTTTCTTTACTGTAATACAAAGAGGCTTTTCTTGGTGTAGTGGGTTTTTCTCCCGTAAGGGTTTTCCCACGTAAATCTGGTGTCCAAATTGTGTATGTTCATTTCTCTGTTTTTGTTATTTCTTTCATGAGTATCTTAATTGAACTGTAACTCAAATCTCATCTCTATCTTAGGCAAGTTGAGGGTGAACACACCGATGTCCTGAAGCCATCTCATTCCCAACACTAAATCCATCCCACCCATGTTAACCAAATAAAAATCTGCCTATAACTCATAATCATTCAACATGAGGGTAAGATTACAAATTCGTCAAGTGCAAGTGAGGGTATATCCATCTGCCACCCGAACTCTGAATCCAGCGAAGTCCTATGTCCGAAGTCTACATCTGCTAACAAAGCTCTCATCGATAAAATTATGTGTGGCTCTAGTGTCAAACATGGCAATACAACGTTGTCCATCCACTAATCCTCTGAACCTGAATGAATCATCAAGTGCACTAGCAGATAACACCAACGGGGACAGATTGGCATTGAGCCCAAACTCCATAGAGGCATTTCCATCCTCTGTGTGCTCTGAAATAGCCTACTGGTCTAAATCTTCAGACTCGTCATCTCAATAATAAACCCACATGGCACGGTTGGCTTTGCCCTTTGGTCTCAAAGGACAATCATGCTCTTTGTTGTAGGGTTCCTTTCACCAATAACAAAGTTGTTTCCTTCTCAATTCATCACGAGTTGCATCATCAATTCTTCTTGTTTTCTTTTTTGGTTCTGCAACTGGTGTATTACTCTCCTCAACAGGCAAGGTGTTTGTTTTGGGCTGAAATTGTTTCTTTGGAGTAGCAAGCTCCATACTCCTTGCCTTCCGCATAGCCTTCTGAAGAGTAGGGGGATCAAATGCTTTGAGCCAACCTCTCATAGGCTCATATAACCCCTCAATAAACAAGATGACAAGTCTCCTCTCCAAAATGCATGTCACCATAACTGATATCTTCTGGAATTCACTGCTGTAGGTATCTAGACTACCTATCTACCTGAGTTGAGCTAGCTCTCTGAAGTAAAGTTTTGGATCCTTGTCAAAACGTTCTATAATTCTGCTCGTGAACTCCTGATAAGTGGTTACCATGTGATGACCCAGTCTATACATGTCGTGATGTCACCAGTCATGCGCCAAACCATCAAGATGCAGTGTAGCAAACTTAATGGCTTCGTCCTCTTGCATGGGTCTCAACGATAAGTAATTGTCTAACTTCTAAACCCAAGATCTCGCTGAACTCTTATCTGAGCCATCAAAATAAGACAAGATAATCTTGTTCACTACATGCTGAAGATTCCTATTCACCTGTTGTGGTGGTGGTGGCTGGTATTGGGGAGCTCTGCACTCAAACCTACCTCCACCTCTGGGTCTATGCACATCCATGAACTCGTGAAAAGATAAAGACTGCCTGATCTTAGGAGCCAATGTCGAATACTCTACAAAGTACCTAGTCACGTCAACCACTGACATACCCTGTGGTGTCTGAAACTCTAGCTGAGGAACTGGTTGCTTTTCCTGCTGAACTGGAGGGACCTCTCGGGCAATAAAAGTAGGTTGTCTAGGCCTACGCTCAGGGATACTAAAAGATGCATGTTGCGGTATTGACACCTATGGTTGCTTTGCATCTGTAGTACTGCTAGATTGCCTTATCTGCAAGACATGCTGATGTGGAGTGTACTGTCTCATCGTGCCCATAAGTTGAGACATCATATCCATCATGTTATCATGCCTTCGTCTAAACTCTGTCTCCGGGCTCTCACCTCTAGCATGTTCTTTTCCTAAATCCCTAGGAGTCTCTCTAGAAATCTCCCTATCTGCCATCAAAGTAGTGATATGGTTCTCACTACTGCTGGAACTAGATTTGTGTATGCCCAAAATCCCTGAAGCTGTTTCACCTTCCGGAATAGGTGGACCTGACCAATCCTCTCTACATGTTCCTCTACCCTTGGTGTAAAATATAATGTCTCTACTCATGAAAAAGCATCGAAAAAACACAAGATGGCAGGAAAACTATGCTTTGATACCACTATAAGAGACCTGGTGTCTCTAAACCCCAATTTATGTTGAATAGTGAAGTTTTGCTGAGTTTGAGGGTTTGTGGTTTGTTTCAATGATTTTTGCATATAATGTTTTTGTTGGTTTTTAAACTAAATGATGCCAGATCAAATGAAAAAGCAATAAATTACCACTACAACAACAAACACTCTCAAGATTGATGGTGATTTCCCTTATTCTTATTGATAAATGATTACAAAGTTGTAGATATAACATGCATACAAAAAGGCAACATATGTATTATTTAAAAACCTGGTTTTCTTATTGAAGCCGCTTGGAAGAAGAAAGAAAAGTACGGCCAGCTTGATATAAGGGTCTCTCCTCCTGTTTCTTGCTTGAATCAGTATTTCCCAACCTAGGCGCCACCATTGGTACTGATTTGGAGCTGCAAAGAAAGGCGTCCTACCTTGTAAGAAAATCACACCTTTTTGTTGGGTGGTACGGCCCTCTTAATGGCAGATTTGTACAGCCTATCAGCAGCAATAAGTACAGCCAAAGAGAAAGAAGAAACTAGTGAAGAATGAAGGTAAATGATGAAAACCAATCTGCAAATGATTCTTTCTCTGAAACCCTGTTGAATCCTCTCAATGAAGCACAAGTTTGACCTATGTAATGATACCAACCATTAGCATACTTTAGTTGATCTTTCACAGCTTCAAAATGTTGGTCTATGAAGAGTTGATGTTCTCCATAGCCTGTAGATTGTTGAAACTTGACAGAAACCCTTGGTTTCTCACAAATTCCAAAGCTCTCACCAAAAAAGACAAATTTGAATAATCAATCACGAGTTCGATTTTCCTTGAGAGACTTTATTTATTCCTTCAAGAGGCTCGACCCAAAAAAGCACATTAATGACAATTTTAAATGATATTTAATTTCCCCTTTGTCACTTAGGAAAATTAAACATTAAATGGGCATATTTTTCCTTTTGAGTAATAAATACTCATTAAATAATATTAGCCCACTTTATTATAAAGTCTTTTAATACTCTATAATATTTCATTTAATTATTAATAATTCATTATTTGACTTTATAATATAAAGTCACAATAATAATTATTAAATTACCATTAAATACTCAAATATTCACCATTTGCTCATCCAACTGCCAAACTGGGTCGAGTCTAAGAAAACTAACTGAACCAGGTGCCCTATCAAAAATAGTAAACTTTGACGCCCTGACTTACTATAAATAGTAAATGCCCAAATAACACTCTGTAAGCCTATGCAAAGGCCCAAACTTGAATCAGAAAGTGAAGTGTTGTCTCCAACCACCGAGTAACTGCCACAAAGGACCCTCTAACCATAACTATCAGCCTACGAGGGTCAAAATAATAGGCTCACTCCTCAACAAACAATGTCAGTGAAAACAAGGACATTACACCAAGGATATCTAAGAATGAAGGGTACATCACCATTTCTTGAGATGCATCCTAGTAAGTTAAAAATGTTTCGTTGTTAGCCAAAAAAAGATAATCACTAGTCTTGCTTTATAATGAACTAATTCCTTTGTTATTATGAGAAATATTTAAAAGATGCCTAACCAAGCAATTTATCAATGAGGAACAATAAAGTGTGAAAAAAAATGGAGATGAGATTTATCTCCAATATTTCCTTGTTTTCATAAATAATCTTTAAAATTTACAACCATCCTATTTTAAAATACCATGTATCCAATGAATCAGAATTATCAAAGAGGGAATAATTAAAACAATAAATCATCTGTGAGAAAGAATGGAATGATGAGATTTATCTCCAAAATTTTCTTTTTTCAATAAAAAAACTATCTCTAAAACCACACAACCATCCTATTTTAAAGCACCATGTATGCAATGAATCGGATGTTAGAAAACCCAGAAATGTGTATCTCATGAAGCTAGGCAAAATACTTTTGCCTAACGTACATGCTAAGGTAAGGCAGCCTTAAGATTTCGAGTAAGGGTCTCAAGTTGTTTGAGTCCTTCTTCTGGTGAATTTGCTTCTGCAAGTAACTTTACCATTGCACTCCCTACAATTACTCCATCTGCGCCCCATTCTGCAATCTGTAACAAAGGAAAGGGAAACAAAATTTTAAAATCTCTGATCGTAACATGACCCATTAGAAGTTTCACCAACACTGTTACCCAATAATATATTTAATATTACAAGCTAAGGGGAAAATTAACTACTATCAATTCCTATTCCAGAATAAATATTAGCAGATATCTCATTATTTTGAAAAATTAAATGCATCAACCTGGAATCTAGTTCATTAATCTCGCTATACCTACTAATTGCATTTAAATGTGCCTTGTTTTTCTTTTGAGTTTTGACAGATGCTCCTCAAATTTTCTCAATAAATTTTTTACCTCTCTATGCAAGTAAGAACTTGTAAATCAAATTAGAAACAACTCAAAAAAGTAAAACTAATGCATTAACATAGGACATAAGTAATTAGCCCAAAAGAAAAAGAAGAAAAGACAGGATGGAAAAGACTGCCATGTTGTTCTAGCAATAAATAGGAGCATACTCCACATATTCGGACTGTGAACACCAAAAATTTCCAACTTGGCAAAACTTGGCAGTATAAAAAAAGTACAATTGTTTTTTACAAATTTCTTAAAAAAACACAAATTTTATGTAAAATAGGGTTACAAAATGTATCAAATGAGTATATAAAGTTGAGGAAGTGTTTTCTATTAGATTTGAATACAAATAGAGTACAAAATCACATTATCATGCAAATACAACGGTTAGTTGATACTATTATGAATTTATGCTAATTGTATTCGAAAATCATTACCATAAATTGCATATCAAAAAAGTTACAAATTATTGGATTTTACGATTTCCTCATCATTCAAATAAAAAATTGGGGAGAGGGTTTAGTCCTCACACTCAGCTATGACTCCTTGCTCAACCTAAAAGGTTGCACCTATGGTTCCACCTTGCTACTAGATGGCTGTGAATCCCCCTGTACTGCATGTTCAACATCATCTGCATTGATGTCATCCAGTCCAATCTCTCTTGCCTCTACTACATCTACACCCTCTATAGGCTATCTCTCAAAATCAACAATTTGTCTTTTGTAAATAAGGAGGCCCCCTCATCTTGTGCAGTCTAGTCACTATAGGGATCAATTTTATTGAAATCAATAAACTCTTATGATTTGTCCTCCACCTTTCTTGTGTTAAGGTAAAGCTTGTATTGCACAAAAACTAGGTTGTTAGGGCATTGTTGAGTCAACGTTTTGAACTCCATGTGAATGGCATCAAAAGAACTCCAATTCCATTCATAGCTAAAAGCTTTACAAGTCTAAGGCAAAATTTTGAGGGCTGGCTTGAAGATTTGGGATATTTCTTCCCCAATCTTCCCACCAAGAACCTACAAATCAGATATTCAAAAGTTATAAGAAAGCAATATTTTTAAACTAAATACTTTTAAAAATTAAAGATAAAAGATTCAATTTGAAATTTAAATTGCAGTTTGAAGTTACCTTGATGATCTTTGCAACACTTTTTGCAAATGCATCATCAAAAACTATCTTTGCAATACTCTCTCCATCAACTTTTTTTAAATATGTTGAATCCAGCCATGCTCGACTTTGAAACATCTACTTCAAGGATATCAATGAACCACAAATGTTTTGCAACTTTAGAAAGTTGCAAAACTTGTGACACCCAATCACACAAGCTCCTTCCCTTTGGTGTGATCTTTTATCAAGTTGAGAACCCAAGGTGATTATAAATATATCTTGTGATGCTCCTTGCATTTTCTTCAACTAGTCTCACCCAATAACTTTTTCCTACGTCCTCCAATACAAGGTCAAGGCAATGGGTTGTGCGCGGGGTCCAAAAGAGTGACAAATGTCAATCTTCAAGCAATCTCCTAGTCATCACATATGTCACTGCACTGTCAATGACATCTTGTACCAATTTTTTTATGCCCACCTCTAAGACGATCTTTTCCAACATTGGGCTCAAACTTTTTGCATTCTTTATTCTATTATGGGATCATTGACTTCAAGAAAACCAGCTCAACATTTGAAGCCACCCAAAAATTGAGTATGGTGAAATTCCTTCCATTTGTCCACCAATTTGAAAAAACGCTGCATCCAAACTTTTGTCACTGCTTCTTTTGATCTTCCACAATTATCCTTGCATCTACAATAACATCCTAGGTAAACATCCCACTTAACTCTTTTGATGAGGGTGCCTTGTACCCTTTCCTTGCAACTATCAATGATGTCACCAAATCATCCCAATAAGAACTATTCACTATACTAAAGGGGAGGTGGTTGTAATACTGAAAATTTGCACACACCTTATTTCCTTCCTTGTGCATCTCCTTGTTCCACCCTATATCCTGCAATGAAGGTTGTGCTCCAAATATGTTTTTAGGCACAAAAAAGACATGTGACTAGGATATACTCAAGCTGGATGAAGTGGATGTCTGCATATGTGTGGACCATGACTAGAGCCCACAATATCTATCATATGAGATTTTGTTTCTTTTGCCAAGTTTAGATTAGCAGGGGCTACTATGGCTGCTTGTGCCCTTGTCCTCTCTAGTTTCTTCTCATCCAAAAATGCAAGGACTACATGCATCTCTCATTTAGCCTCTTCTATGGCATTTTCACATGGGTGGGCATCATAGTTAAGAATGCCTAAAATATGGTATTTGCAGCGATCAATGCCTCCATTAAGCTTTTTTGTGTACAAGAGAGAAATCACACTCCCCAATACCAGTCCCGTTACGGCATATTTTTAGCTGAAGTGATGGCTTCCAATGAGATAGCTTCCACTTGTTAATTCTAAGTCTAAGCAGAGACAAATACCATTGTATGCTAACCTACAATATTTTTAAATACAAAATAAGAAGCATTTAAAACAAATACAACAATTTGAACTCAAAAAAAAATTAAAAATCATGTAAATGCATTTTAAATGCAATACAGTAATTGAATAGCAGTAGCATTAATTATTTTACCTAAAATAGCATTTTTTATTGTAAAGCATAAACCATATATTTAAGGAAAAACAAAAAAACCAAAAAAAAACTCATAATTTCATTCACAAAAACTTGTGTAAATAAGCAATTAAATTTTACGGAAATCAAATCCCATGCATTTAAAATTTGAAAATTTGCATGTTATAGAGAATTTAGCATGCTAGAAAGATTTTACATGTATAGAAAAGAAGGAAAATAAATAACTTCAAAACCCTAAATTACTCAAATTCGCTCTTTGAATCCACTATAAACTCACTCCAATTTGCTCAAGAATGCTCATATGTAGATGTGATCTTTCCCCTTGGACGTGTAAGGCTTGCAACTGTCCAAATGCATTTTTTCAGAGTTTCTTTGGTGTATAGTTTTTCTACTATGCAAATGTAGGAAAGCTTTCTCTTTTCTACACTTCAATAATTTAATTCAATATGCCAATTTTCAGCTCACAGCAAAGTATTTGAAACAACTACCACCGTACCTTCACAAATGAGATAGTATGTCTTCTCTTTTCATGGTTACTATGACATAGTTAACTGCTCTACTCAACTACACTTATCCTTGCCATTTACAACTCATCTCTCCTGTGCTTCTAGTCCTACTTGTGAGCTCACTTGCATACTTATTATTACCATCTTGTTTGTTATAATCTTTAGTAATGGTAGGGCTTCATTGGACTGTCTTTTACAAATGTGTCTTGCACCCGTCTTGACAACTCTTGCAGATTGATTGCACCTTTGTTTGTAATGTCATGGATGACACATGGACCTTGACCCAAATTCACAGCTTTCTTTAACGGACCTCAGTTCTACATAAAACTCCTTCAACATTAAATTTTTGTTATACCATGCTCGTTAATGCCACTTCTGAACTTCTTGTTTCCACCATGAGATCAAATTCAGATCATTCAGACAAATCACATCTTCCAGTCTACTCTTCAAAGACTCACTCTTTGAATCTATTGCAGTCACTATCCAATAGCTAGTAACAATGTGTCTCATCAGCATCATAGCCTCAAGTCCAACCAAATGGAATGGTGTTTGTTCTATTGCTCTACAATTGGTCCTCTAAGCCCAAGCTACTATCGGTTGCCATTCCTTCCAATCATCTGTGTATGTTGCTGTTTTTTGTGACAGCACTTTGTTGAATGCTTTAGTCTGCCCATGAAAGTCATTTTTAAAAAACTTTAATGACCGTCTCCAGTCCATGGTAGTCATTTATTAATTAAAAAAAATGACTCACATGGGCTGGTCGCAGTCATCTTTAATTAAAATTAACTGTCATGGGCCAGTGACAGTCATTAATTTTTAAAAAAATAATTTTTATGAACTTACGACTCATGGGATACGCCACTACAATATCCATATCACTATTAAGTCCTGTTTTATGTTATTTCTTTTTTGACAGACATTATAATTATTTTCATTTTTCTAAAAAGAATATTCCATTCACGGCAAGTAAGAGAGGTGGCAAACATAAGGACCATTGCTCGAAACATTGGTGAGAAGGTCCAAGAAAGGGAATGCTTATTTGCATCCATTTTACTAAGGATATGAGAGGAGGTATAAATTCTTTGAAATATCACCTTGCCGAGATGTTATGTCATGTACTGAAGCAACTCTAGAGGTTTAGAATGAGGTAAGAGCTCTCCTCTCAGCATATGAGCAGAAAAAAGAAAAGAAAAAGAGGATAGCAAAGGCAATGGGAGCCTTGCCCACATTTCATAATTCTATAGAATCAAATATTGGGGGAGATATGGAGGGTCTTCTTCCATTTGGCCACAAATACAAGGATTAATAGTGTGGGCAGCCACTTCCTCATAACACACTTGGTGCACAACCTTCATGGGAAGGTATTTGCATGGAATAGGGAATTGCATCATGAGGTGAAGTTGGCATGTGTCAGACTTTGGTACTACAATAGCATTCCCTTTAATGTTGCTATGAGACCTTATTGGAAGGAGCCCGTTACCTCATTATCTCAAGGCCCCAAGTAGTTAGGAATTGAAAGGCACACTATTGAAGTATGAGGTCCAAAACACATATAAGATAGTAGAGGCAAAAAGATAGATTTGGAAAAACAAAAGCTGCAGTATTTTAAGGAGGATAGTTGGTCTTTTTTAAGTTAGTTGATGCCTCTAGTGAAGTAAAAAATGCCAAGACCTTGTGTAGCTTGTTGGATGAGAAGGTGATGGAAGTGGGAGTGGATAATAGAGTTCAAATAGTTATGAACAATGTAGTTGCATATGTGGTAGCTAATAGACTACCATAAGAGAAGCACCCTACATTGTTTTGGAGCCCTTATGCCCCGCATTGTCTTGACCTTCTCCTTGAGGACATAGGAAAATTAAACTACATGAAGAATGTGATGGAAGATGGAAAGAATATTACCAATACATATACAATCACTCATGGATCCTAAATCACATGAGAGAACACATTAATGGCAAAGAGTTGGTACATATAGGAGTCACATGCTTTGTCACTAATTTCCTTACCTTGCAAAGTATAACAATGCATTACGCAGTCTTAAGTGCATGTTTGTGAGCTAAAGGTGGTTGGAAAGTTCTTACTGTAGAAAGCTGAAGCACAAAGGACTGTGAAAAAAAATTTGATGATACATTTGTCAAGATTGTGGAGACAATCAAAGGAAGTTTTTGATCAAAAGTTCCTTTTTTCTAAAGGACAAATTTACAATGTTACAAGTTTTTTCATAAAATTTTGATATTTTAATTTGCTGATATTTTTTAATTTATGATAGCGTTAATTTTCTTAAACAAATTCATTCGCTCACTTGTTTTAGGTAGGTTGTTGATTAGGGTGATGTGGTTGGTGGATGAGGATAAAAGCCCCATGGAATATCTATATGAAGCCATGGATAAGGAAAAAGAAGCAATTCAGCTTTTGTATAGATCAAATAGAAGCAAATACGAATCCATATAGCACATTATTGATTGGAGGTGGAATTAACAACTCCGGCAACATATTCATGCTGCTGCCTACTATTTAAAACCCAAGTGGTTATGATGGGACTCAACATGTGTATTGAGAGCTTAATCCCCGATAACATTCAAGACCTCGTACAGAATGAGTTACATAGTTATAAGAGGGCAGACAAGGGCATTTATTTTCTTCAGCTCTATGCATTCGAAGGAAAGAGAATCTGCAGCCAGGTAAAAAGAACATATGTTTAATTTTAGTCAACAATTTATTTTAAATTTTAAGTTTACTGAAATGCTTACAAAGTTATAAATGCTTTCCTCGCATATTTGTGGTGGAAGATTTTGGTGCCACACTGCCTATGTTTACTCACTGGGTAGTGTTCAACGTACTACAGGAGTAAACGAGAATAATTCACAAACATAATGCACGTACTAGAATATGAATCACATTTGAATCACAAAACAATCGTAAGAGTAATTGCACAACACAATGGATTGATTGATTTCATGAAGTATCTCCACAATACATAGAAATTGTCCCCCCGACTACAAATGACAAGATACATATATAGATGGCCGAGGTTGGTTGAGATATCAACCGTTGGCAACTCTTCCTAACTACCTACCCGACAACTAATCCAACTTTTACTTTAAACTGTGCATGTATTGTTTAAACTATTATTATCTATTCCCATTACGACCGACTACAACATTTATTAATTAATTAGTACGGTCGATTACAATATAATTATTTATTAACATGGTTGTCTACAGCCTAATCTTCAAAAGGTTTCCGTCTGCATTCTATCCCAGTTTTGTAACACTTCTAGATTTGAGCACAACAATAGCAATTTTTAGGCCAATCACACAAAAAAGCACAACAAATTGATTCAAAAGCGCTTGAATAACACTGTCTTTGGGCAGTTCAACCTCCAACTACATGAGAAAAAGGTAATGTCCCCTTTTTGGGATTGCCCTAAACTTGCCCTAGAATCAAAAATTTTAATGTAGTTAGGGTTATAACTAACCAATTAGGTGCTTGAAGCAATAAAACTTGGCTTAGGTCCTACAATCATGTTAGACAATAATGGAAATATAATTCATATGATCAAAACTTATATAATGAATGTCTTATCTATTTAAACCATGTAAAAATACATAACAATTTCAAAACTATATAAACTACACCATATACATAATGCACAATGGAAGTTTAAACATAATAGGACTTGGATGAGACACATGATAAGTCCGCCCGAAGCTATCCATGCTAAACCCAAGAGCGGATATACCATCCCTCTTGGCCCCAAGTGGCAGACCCCCGGCCATCCAACATGGGGTGGTGTACTTAGTGGATAAACTTGTACCTGCTTTCCCTATCCATGCTGCCTTATCCATCCTTCTTATGATTGATACTCCTTGAGGCCTTCCCAACAACCAATCCATGTAGAGATTGGGGAAAAGCTACAATAGGAAGCCTGTAGATTCCTCTTTCTAAGCCCAAGGGCGGTGGCCCCAAGTGGCAAACCCCCAGCCATCCAACATGGAGTGGCATACTTAGAAAGAAATCTAGTACCTGCTCACCCTACTGGTACTTCCCCCACTTCTCCTCATGGTTGTTTGGTGAGAATTACAAACACTAAATATATCCAGATTCATAGAGATTAATAAACATATCATTCACAATAATCATAATAGTGCATACCACAATACTTGCTAAAATATAAGATTGCTATGTTCTAATGATGCAAATATATTAACTGTTGATTCTGCCCTTGTCTGCTGAGTGCAGATAATAAATTCTGATCTGCTCCTATTGCCTTGAGGTTCGATTTTGCTTTTTATACTCAGAAGATATTACCTTTCCTGATGATTCCTCCTTTGGAAGTGTCCCTCCTTATATATCCCCACGGTGGATGAAGAGACATAACTGTTCAGCCTATTTGTCCATTGGTAAGGGACACGTCCCTTTTCAAACTCAAATGCTGCCTTTAATCTTCTTTGCACATTAATGAAACTAAATGCTGCCTCCTTAATAACTTTAATTGTTGCCTTTAAAGCATAATCGTTTCATAACTTGATCGCTGCTCCTTTATTAATTATGATTTTCATTGATCGCTACTCTTTAAGGCTTGTTAATTTTATTTACAAAATCCCTGCTTCATTAACCTTCGCAACTCCTTTAATAACATTTGCTATCTTTATTAACTTCAGTTGATACAAATTATGTGGTCGTCCAGCAAATCTGTATTTGACTATTTGGGCGATTTCATAAATATATGGCTTGACAAGGGTTGTCGGTCATCATGTGCATATAAGCATGCTTTTACGTTTGTTGTAGTTTGATCATGGCAAGGGCATGACAATCCACATCATGTGCTAGACCTTGATGACACTGATCCATGTTCTAATTGGATTGCTAAGGATGTGAATCCACTATTTATTATTGATGAGATAATTGATGTGGAGAGGGATGAAGTCAAATTGCAAGCAAATGTGGTAGCATATGAGCCTTCAAAAGGCAAGATTGGTGAGTCATTAAGGGCAGGATCACAGCATACACGCTTGGTCCTACACCTAAGGCTCCTATCAAGGACAACTATACCATCCACACAGTGGTAGTAGATTTTTCTAAGCTTTAGTCATTGAAGAAAGTTATGATTTATGATTTTTGTTGATATTGAAACTAAAAGTCTATATGTATTGAAACTTTGAACTCATTTTTTTGGTCTATGAAATGTATTTAACTCTAATATTGATCTATATCTGAAGTAATCAGTAAAATGGTCCATAAATTTAGTAATATGAATGCTTTTAAAGTATATTTTTTTAAAATTAAAGTATTTCTTAATTTTCAATAAATTTGTTGAGTTATTGTCAAGATTGCCAAGAGACCGGTACTGGTACTGGTATGGGAGATTGGTACTAGTACCGGTATGCTGATTTTTGAAAAATAGGAGACGGGGGTACTTGGAGACACCATATTTTTTTAATATAATTTAATATATACAGAAATGAAGAAAGGTGAAAGCACAGATATGCCGGAAAAGCTATTAGATATCCCTGGTTGCATGGAAAAATACAATTGACAGGAGAAAATAAGCTTGTGCGACAGACAAACAAGGAAGAAAATGATATCATGTGCTGCAATTTAGGGTTTTTTTCTGTTTTTGTTCTAGGAAAATGTTTTCTAGATTGGGGACATCTCCGGTACGAGAGACGTGTCCCAGGGGGTCGGAGACACGTCTCCTGCAACTATGGTTATTGTCATGCTTTTTCCTGAGTTAATGCAACGACTACAAAGACATTTGAAAAGACATGTTGCATTGGGCAAGTGGTTCTAAAAGGACACTTGTTACTTGGACTTTACCTTTAAAATAACCATGCCCAATAGCAAGTGTCCTTTCAAAATCACTTGCCAATGCAACATGTCTTTTCAAACATTCTTTTAACCTTTGCATAAACAAGCTCAAATATTTATTAAGTTGTGACATGTCTTTTCATAGATAGCACCCAATTAATGCCCCACTCCCCACTCTTGAGAGAGAAATATAATTAAGAAAAAATTACTATTATAAAATAAAAATATTAAAATCATAATATATATATATATATAATGTTAAGTTTTATGCTTTTAGATGTATAAATAATAAAATGTACGTATTTTCACAATTGTTATATCTAACCACACACACATATGTAAGGGGTCTTCAAAATTAATTGCTTCTATATCCAATACCATATTTATTTCCATGCAACTCTGGTTTATCCTGAATGTGATTCTTATATTCATTGTAACTAGGGGAAATTAGGATTGTTCATACATTATTGATCATTTTTAAGGTAACTAGTATCCTAGTTGTATATCGTAGCACAAACTCCATGTTCTCTCTAAAATGCATTCCTTTTTGCATATTGTTGCAGGTTCCAATGTAAGTACTACAAGGATATGAAAAAAGTTATCCTCTTGTTTTCTCAATTGTTGAAAACATATAATAGCTATTCTAATAATCACGTCACTTACTACATTTGCATCTTTGATTAGAAACACATAAGCTAGAACCAGTTAATCTTTATCACCCAATACACAATTTATCTGTCCTGAGGATTTTTGTGTATATTTAAAGATTAAACATTCATTTTGAATAGTATTTACTAGTTTCTATACAGGCAAATTATAGGTAGTCTAAGTCTCTTTTTTCCCTAATAGATAGACAATCTTTCATATCTCTCTCATGTACTCATTTTAAAACTGTTACCTGTTGCGTTAAATTGAAATTGATTTTTATCACTGCTGTGATATTTATTATGAGACATGATGGTTATGGCATTAATGATTCAGTATTCATTGCAGTTTTGACTTATTTATGGTATTTTGTTCCTTTATTGGACAAAAGATGCTGCTAATGAACTTCGTGTCTGCAGATCCAGGAGCTGGTGAAGACCAAATGTGGTTGTGGGGGGTGACATAGAGTGACAACTGCATGTCGACACCACTGAAATCCAGTTTCAACTTGCCATATTTTGGCATGGTCATTTTAAAGCTAAAGTCATACTAAAGAGGTTAAACGGTAAATTTCAAATAAATGTTTGAATTTTGGTGTACGCACCATGGGCTGCACGAGGGACTTAAAAAGTTTGAAGCTAAACCTTTCAGCATAACCCTTAATGGTTTGTGTCTTGGAATAAAGTGAATTAAATGATGATTGGTGATGCAGCCCTAACCACATTTAACCTGCAGTGGAACCATGAGTTAGGAAAAACGTTAGGGCATGAATGAGGTATTGGTTTTATTATTTTTGTTTGGACATTTTCATGGGCATGAGCGCCAGCTTATAGTGAAGCTCTGCTGGACTTCAAGTAGATCATAGGCATGTCCGTTCGTTTTATTTCAGTTATATTAAGTGCTCTCATAATGGGGCAGTTAGTATGGAGAACTTTATGAGGAGTTATGGAATTCATTTTTATTTTTTTCGTAGTTCTCATAGGCTAGTTTCTCATGATACTTTTGGTGGTCTCGGAGAGGCTTTTGGTATTGTCTTTCTGGTTATTACTTGGAGAGCGAGAAGCCATAAGTCTTTGGTTGTTTGATTGAGGGTGAACATTCACAGGTCAGTGCAAACTCTTGATTGTATTATTGTTGAGAATATTCTTGTTACATAAAGAATAGCTTAGGTTGAATGGCTGTTGTATTGGGTTCTCTGGGTAACGGTGAGACACTTGTCAGTATGAATCTGATAGCAATGCTAAAACAAAAACCCTTTCTTTTTCCATGGTTAGAGCTCCTGGTTATTTTAAGGGTATTGCAAACCCTAAACTGTATTTAGAATATATATGATGAAAAGTGGTCATGTTACTGATTTTGATTGGTCTTGTAATGAAATTTGATAGCTTGCATGATAACTTTTATTTGACTCTGGGGACTATTTTTGGAGCAGGGATAGCAGAGGGGAATGGGGGCCGGGCAAGGGGAATGGGCTATGTTGATATCTTTATGGATTGTAACATCTATTCTTCACTGTACAGACTGCTTTGTTGAATGGAATACCTCGTGGAGCTAGAGTACTGTGAGAATCTACTGCTGTGTATGAAAAGTTGTAATAGACTGTGGTGAGTCACTTGATGTATGTGATGCATATCTGTAGGGTTTCTTGGGAATAGTGTCGACTGTGATGAAAATTGTTGACTGTGGCAATCTTGGAACAATGCATTCAGACTGTTGTTGCTGTTGAAAAGGAGGTTTAGAGTTGACTGTGACAGCATTGCTGCAGTGAAGAGGACAATGATAGTCAAGGGCCTCGTTAAGTTATTGGATAAATATGGTTTGCCAAATGACTGTGTCCGTATCAGGGTTGTGATGGGCAAACTCTTGACTTACTATTGTGGAACTGTGAAGTCTAGGGTTGGTTGTAGACATTGGTAACTGTGCTGAACCAGTGTTTGACAGTAAGAGAAAATCTTGTCAATTGTGATGAGTCTGGGTAAGACTGATGCTTCTGGTTTAGTATTTCAATGGAATGTCGTGATAATGAAACTAGTGTTAAGTGTTGAACTTGTATGATCTTTCTTTATCTTCTTTAGACTTCTGTAAAGTCAGAAATCTCATCTCTCTTTGTGTGGTTCACACGATAGATGTTATAGTTGATTGATGTCTAGTGATAATGTCGTAAAATGTAAATTCTGATTTTGCTGTTAGCCTTTACAAGGGTTTGACTTAATGTCATCATGGATGTAGCTGGAGGCTAAGTCACCAAGTTCGAATTCGAATTCGAGTTCAACAACATTGAAATTCGAATGAAATTCGACAAGGAAGAAATTCGAAAAGTATAAAATTCGAATTAAATTTGCCTTATGTAATTTTTTATTTTTTTATTTTTTATAAATATAAGTAATATCTCCATACAATTCTCTAAATAGTTTAACATTGATAAATAGATTTGAATCATTACAAATTTATGACACATTTATAAAATATAAACCATAAGAAACATGTGAAATCACGATTGTGAAGATGTTCTTTTGTCAAAAAGGTACAATAACAGTAAAGACTTTAGAACTTCAAAAAAGCTCCAAGTCATCAAGAGCACTTGGCTGAGATGCTAAATCATCATCATCTGTATCAGTACTCAATTCTTCATCTGCAAAGTCAGGCTCATCTGCATCTAGTGCTGCTATGTCTTCACGAATTTGTTGTGATGAAGAGTCCTTTGCTGATTTGTTCATGAGCAATTTTAAATTGCTGCGAACATAGACAAGATCTCCCAACTTTCCGGACAACAATTTATTCCTCTTTTTGGAATGGATGTGGTCAAAGCAACTCCAGTTCCTCTCACAAGCTGACGAACTTGCTCCCTGACTCAAAACTCGAATAGCAAACCTTTGTAGCTCAAGAGTTTGTGCTCCATAGGTCATCCACCATGTATGCGCAGGTACATGTGTCATGTCATATTTGGCTGCTGACATTCCAAACATCCCTTCTCCTCTCTTGTAGACCCAAAATTGACTTCTAATTAGTGCTGAAATTGATGGATTTGATTCATACTTTTCAGCAGCTTCTAAAAGCCCTGCCATAATTTCAGTGTCACCTTCTCTATCAATAGAAAATAATTTAGGCTCCAAAAAGCAAGCTGCTGCATGTAAAGGTGTGTGCATCATTTTCCATTTGCAATCAACTACCTCCCATATCTCCATATATTCTGCTTCTACATTATTGAGTGCTTTTTCAATAGTTTCCTTACAACGGTCCATGCTTTCATAAAGCATGCCAAGGCAAGGAGTGTCACCATCAACCATACAAAGCACGTCAACAATTGGTTCACATATAAGCAAAACCTTGGCTGCACTTTCCCATAAATTGCTATTCAGAATGATTTGCTCTATGTTCTTCCCCTTAGGACCTTTAGAAACCACTGAGTGTTCCCACTCATTAGAACAAATAACAGACCTCAAAGCTGCTTTTTCTTCAACCACTCTTTTCAAAGTGATATAAAATGAAGCAAATCTTGTTTCACAAGGCCTCAACAACTCCCTAGATGCATGTTGCCTATAAAGACTCAATGTGAGACGATGATTCCTTATGAAATTTGCAATTGCTCTTCCTCTGTGAATAGCTTCATGTACCCATGGGAATTTAGCCAAGTCATGAAGCAACAAATCGAGACAATGGGCTGCACATGGGCTCCAATATATTTGTGGGTACTTCTCTGCAATCAGCTTCCCAGCTCCCACACAATTTGCGGCACTATCAGTTACCACTTGAACCACATTTTCCACCCCTATTTCAAGAATGGCTTCCTCTAATATTTGAAAAATGTACTCAAAAGTTTTCTTGTGGTTCATGGTATCAATCACTTTCAAGAAGACAACACCCTCAGGACAAGCCACCAAAATATTTATCAATGGCCTTTGACATATATCTGACCATCCATCACTCAATATAGTGCAACCTATTTTCCTCCAAGAGGCTTTGACAGTAGCTAGTTTATCAGTCACTCTATCTTTTGACCTCTGCAAAAGAGTTGTCCTGATAGCCTCTGAACCTAGGGGAGTGTACCCTTTGCCAAACTCTGCAATTTTGTGAACAACATTACGAAAATGTGGACTTCTTGCAACATTGAATGGAATAGCACTTATGTAAAACAAATCAGCTACTGCATCATCCACCTCATGTTTCTCTACTGGTTTCCAGAAGCTTTTCAATGTTCCACTCTCTTTCGATACCCTCACCAGTTTGGATAAACCAGAAGAGGAAGACATAATAGATGCTGAGAATCTAGATTGAGACATATCCTCTTCAATTCTCTGTTTTTTTTGTGCTTTCTTCATCTTTCCTACAATTGAAGAGGACTGTTCTTTCTCTAAAGCAGCTCTCATTTCTGGGGTAACTTTAGGGCATGCTGTAACACCTCCTCCTGCACCATTTGTAATACCAAGTAAATGGTCCATTGCCCTTGTCAAACCGCCAATAAAAGGTTTCTCACACTTGTTGTATATGAGTTCAGTACCATTGCGAGTGATATATTTCCATGCTTCCGCAGTTGATTTCTAGGGAGCCATAATCTGTATGTGTGAATGACAAAATAATATTTAATATTTAAAAGTTAAAACATCCACAATTTTATTTCAAACAACATTGAGACAAAATATATAGATTTCTTAAAAATATTTAACATATTTTTATTAACATAAAAAATAAAATAAAAACACTAAATATTAATAAGTAAACTGGAAATCTATAATTTTATAAATATAATTTACAGTCACCTAAAATCTATAAAATATTAAATAATAAAAATACTAAAATATTAATTAGCCCTTATTATTAATAAAAAATACTAAATATTAATAAAATTAATATCTGAAAGTCTATAATAATATAAATATATTAATATAATTTACATTTTAGTATTTTACACTTACAGTAAAAATGAACTGTACACATTAATAAATAATAAGTAAACACAATATTAAATAAAATATTAAATACTAAAACAAATGAAAAATATTAAATACAGTTTAGAACTTTAGATAATATTAAAAATCCATACAAACGACAAATAAAAATATTGAACCCTAAATTTTTTTTTAAAAAAAAAAACTTCCTACCTCTGACGAGAAGACTGAAGGCTGAAATTTTGTGATTTGCGGTAGTTGCAGAGGAAACGTTGATGCTAGAGATGTCGAACTTGAAGCACAAATTAGTTGATGGCCGCAGCCCGCAAGTGATTCTTCAGACACCGACGCCAACACAGAGAATGACGGCCGCTACTTCAGACGCCGACGCAGAGAATGACGGCCGCTGCTTCAAACAAAGTAGACGCCAAAGTAGAGAGTGACGTTGCGAGAGATGACACGCAAAAGCCAGAGACAAGTTGCAGACACCGAAAAAAGAGATGAGTTGCAGACGCCAGACAAAAGACATGTTGCAGACACGAGAAAGAGACGATTCGATATCAAATGTTGCCGTCAGTTATATAACGAAAAAACCCTTAAAAAAAACCCTAACAAAACAATTGCTATATAAGAATTTTCAACGCCTGTATTTGACTGACGAATTTGGTCGAATTTGAACGAATTTCAACCATTTTTTTGAAATTTGACAAATTTCGAATTTCATGTTGAAATTCGGTCGAATATGGTGACTTAGTTTGGAGGTGCACACAGAAGGCATAATGCCTATATCACTTGTTTACGGTTGTAACAGCTTGTGAACAACCATGAACTGGATGTAAGTTGGCATAGTTTAAATGACAACTTGTTGGCAGTGTACAATGGCAAGTTGAATGCCATTCTACTATAGCTTGTGTACTATGTACCTTGGGTCTGTAATTGTGATTCTCGTTCTTGTGGTATGTCTGTGATGCTTGTCTCTGCTCTTGTACTGGATTGTGATGATACCCTCATTTAGTCTTGTAGCCAATAGGTTAGGGGTGGAGTGTGGCAACCATGGTTGGGGTCATCTTACCCATTACTTTTACCAGTTATGAGGTCTGCAGGAGTTGGCTTGCATGCTTTGATAGATTTCTATTTGTGAGAGGAACTCATTATATGTTACTATGTTAGACCTATCTTGTGATTTAGAAATGGAAGTTGTAAAGTATCGTAAACTGACTTGATAGCATTGGGTAACAGTTACATTGTACAGATTTGGCATCTGTTATTAGGTTGAAATTGTCATCCATACATGTATGATTAATCAGTTGTAAACCATTAGTCATTTGAAGGTACTGCAATAGCATTATGAAATATAAAGTCTGATTTAAGT
The DNA here is from genome assembly GCA_007258455.2 of Sequoia sempervirens. Classification (NCBI taxonomy): domain Eukaryota; kingdom Viridiplantae; phylum Streptophyta; class Pinopsida; order Cupressales; family Cupressaceae; genus Sequoia; species Sequoia sempervirens. The sequence continues at coordinate 375,546,007 of VDFB02075321.1, read as the reverse complement.
AGTTCAGTTCAGATTCTTGATTGCATGGTAAAAAGACTGCTGTATAAAAACTAAAAATCTTCTTGCTCCTGACTATTGCATAGCTGTAGCCAGAACTTTGAAGGAGTTAACACAATCATATAAATATTGTAATTGTTATAGTTATTTGCTGACTTGGATAGGGAGAATATGGGGTCCCATAGTTTGGATAGGGGCTCACAAAAAGATGACATTTTATTTGACTAAACAGCAGATGATCAGACTACAGAGAATCGTCAAAATTGAGAATTGAAAGAGATTAGAAGTGACAGTTTGAAGACGATAAGACATGTCAATCTTTCGATTGAGAATCAAAGGTATTCAAGTTGTTGGAAGTGCCAGAGTTTGGAGATATGTTATTTGAGTTGAGAAAAGGGAAGAATCCCATTTGGAATGTTTGATATATCTTGTAATACCACGATCACTAAGGTGTTAAACACAGTCAATACAACATGCTAGGTTATGAACGAAACAAAGATACAATAAAAACTTACCTTAAGATCATGGATCCATAGGTTGGATGAATAAACATGGTTCCTTAGCCATGCAGAACCAAACTTGAATAATGCTAAACTAGTACACATCGCATACTAGGGATGAGTGAGATAATGATGCAAGTCTTCCACTGCCAACAACTACTTTCACATTTTCATGAAGAAAAAGAAAAGCAAAAATTGTTTGGATTTAGGGAACTTTACACACTCACATTTCCCATCTTATTTGATTTATGGGGAATGCATTGAAAGCCTAAAAAATATTTCAGCTTATTTTTATTTTTTATAATGTCATTACACTTGTAGCTTCAATTGCAAGCTTGTCAAAAAACTTAATTCTTTCAATGCTAGTATTTAATGGTTTGTTTGAGTAAATTACATTCAATTCTTATTTGCAAAGTATGTTCTTATTTTCATAATTATATGGAACAATTTCTTACAAATTATTATGGTCAATTTTGACTCTCTTCAACCACTATTGATGAAACGTAAGGCCTTTGATTTGTTTTTCAATTTTTCAAGGTGTTAAAGCATTCAAGATCCTTCTTACCTCTTAACAAATGCAGGATTTTGGAATTCAAGAAATTATTTGAATGCACTATGCAAATTACAGTGTACCAATTTGTTAGTTAACAAGAATCTAAATCTAAAACAGTGATAAAAAAATTGTAAATGGAAAACAAACCTGTGCGACATGCTCTGGCTTGGAAATACCAAATCCAACTGCCACAGGTTTAGTTGTAGCCTGTAACACATTGAATTAACGATCAAAACTGTCTTGACAGAATAAGTAAATGCTAAACAACACTTCTGATGTCTGTGGCTGAAAGATTAAATTTCTTAAACATACTAACACTGTCAAAAACAATTTTACCCATAAAATCCCAAACATTCTAACACAAAACACTTATTTTATTCAGTACAGGGTAGGAAAGACTGATACAACATAATCAAAACAAGAAACCGATGACTACCAAGCAATCAATGAATGCAACTTTGCAGTTATTATGAATAACTAATTCAGATATATCTTGGAGCACCCACACAAGTATCTGTTACAATCATACATACCAAGGTACAAAAAAGGTGGCATACCGCAAATCACTATTAATAACCAACAATGTCATATAATAAAATAAACTTTCAAAATAATCAGAGAAAAAATATCAGAAAGGGAAAACAACTTTGAAGCTTTTTCCAATCTTAGATAATTTAACAAGAGTAGTTAATAGGTTGTTGTTCTCAATCAGAAAATCAGAATAGCCTATTAACAAATAGGTACCACCAGCCATTCCACCTGTATATTACATTAATTACATGTCTTTATGGATCCACCCCAGATATATATCCATAGTCAGATACGGCCATTACTGCATAACCATAGTGATATGTAACCGAAATAGGTACCTGGCATATCCAATAACAGTAATTATGAAATTCATGCTGTATATAAGCTTTAAAAAATAAATGAAAAAAATGAAAGACCTGACCGTCTGAAAATCTGTAATGTCCCCTTCTCGAGCATGATCTTTCCAGTGACCGTTGGCCTATTTCGGAGACCCATAGGCTACTCGGAAGGTAAAATTAGGGTTTCTTGTTTTGAAGGATGCTCTTGCTTGAGGTTGGTTGATTCAATGGCGGATTCTTTCTGGGTTTTCAGAGAGGTTCGCAGTGATATGTTCTTCTTGGCATTCTGAGCATCTTCAGGAATTTACTATTTTTAGTAAATTCTATTTCTGGCAGTGTTCTTGTTGGTTTCGGCATGGTTGACTTTCTACTTCAGACTGATCAGTTGGCTTGCTCATTTATGGCTTCGGGGCACAATTGGAGAGATAAGTCGAATTATTTAATTAAAAGTCATGTTTTAATGTTATATTTTAACATTGACCCCCTTGGCCTAGCTCGTCACTTTAAGTTGTTTTAAAAGATGTCTTTATGGGTGGGCGCCTCATTGAAAGAAATTAATTATATTTCTTATAAAGTAAAGATTAACCCAAGCTCAAATTGGACGCCAATTTCAAGAAGGAAATAAAGTATTATTAAAAGTCAAAGTTTGCTGGAAAAGTGGGACGCCTTCTATTGAAGGATTAGGGTTTGGTTCGAAAAAGAAGTTTAGGGTTTCGAGAAAGATCATCTGAAAATTATAAAAGGAGGCCATTGGTTATCATTGAGATTATCTTTTGTCTATGCTATTGTTATGCTGCCGAAATGGTTGCTGGATTGCTTCGAGGAATGAATGTCTCCTAGCCTTGGCTCGACTTCGTGCTTGAGAGATAGCACCTAGTGGAGAAGTTTGCTTATTTTGAGTGAGTTTGTAGTGAGGTTTGCATTGTAGTGTTGTTTTTCCATTAGAAGTTCAGTTTATTGCATTTTATGTCATTTTCTGGAGTTGCTGATAATAGGGCTGAATCTGTAGTTTCACTCATAAATCAGAAAACAAAAATAGTCTCATTCTGGGTATTGTGTCATTGCATCTTATTGGTAAGGGCGCCCCTTCATGAATATTTGCAGATTTTAATACGAAGCTTATGATTTTATAATGCAAATCCGTCATTCCTTGAAGGCCGTACTTTCTGGAGTGCCTTGGGATTCGTGTCAGTAATTAATAACCATTTTTAGATGCCATTTCTTATTACTAAGTTAGTCGCCATCATTTTGAGGGTCTATTGCATCAGATTTGAGATCTTTTGGGTGAGAAATGAGAGAGTTATGAGCATATTGCTAGGGATCTGTGTTGCTGGTTATTTATTTAAAGTGCAGGTCTGTCATAACCAGATTTAAGAAATCTGCATTTTCTTCCTTGGATCGGAGTTAAGAAATCATTAAAGGCTTTGTCAAAGATTCCATGTTGTTGCAGCTATTTGAAGAGCTCTAATACTTGATCTTGTAGGCATTTACATATTCATTGTAAGCTGAACAGTAGTACTGTCAGCATTTCCTTCAGTCTTACTTTACATTCTGTTGATGCAATTGTATTTCTGTATATCTCTGTCATATGGTAGCTCCCATTCCGTCTCGGGTTGGAAAGCACATTCTTGACGTCGAGTACTTCAGCATTCCTGCTTATTTCCTTTAATTGCATTGTAATTCCTTTTATCTCCGCCATATGGTCGCCTCAATTCCATACTGGATTGGGTAGCACATACTTGGTGTCGAGTTTGCTTTCAGTACTTGTAGCGTAGAAGATCCTCTGACCATATGTTCGTCCTTCGCGGACACATTCTTGGTTAGAGTTACCTTCAGTTGCATTTTGTTTAAGGCACTGACGATCCTCTTGCCATATGACAGCCTCTCTCTTGTTGAGATTGAGTGCGCATCCTTGGCAACGAGTTAATTGTAATCTGCTGGTTTGAATTATCTAACCCTAACGGGTGTTATCTGCATTGTGGTGTATTTGGTAAAAATTGAAAAATTTGGCTCGGAATATTTCAAAATCCATTATGGAGATCATTTTTTAAGAAAGTTTAGGGCATTGTGTGTTGTTGCACATATTTGGGGAAATTTTGTAAAGTTTTTGACTCTGATCTTATTAGAAGATAAGGCTTACCTTTGTAATAAAGTCACCATAGTGACTTAAGTGGTTTATTTTTATTTTCTTTTTAATATTAAGAATGCAATTCATGACATGTTTAGCTGTTGATATGTCGTTTTATCTGTTTCATCTTCGGACTCTATAAAGGAGATGAACATCATTGTAATCATATCCCAATATCTAATAGAATGATACTGTGTTCTATTTCTTTTTACAACATGGTATCAAAAGGGGTCATGTGAAAGAGTTTCATTCGTAACTTTTGGAGGAAGCTGCAAGAGCAAATTTCTAAAGGAAAATTGAAAGGCTTTGAAAATTAAATCACACCCATTTCTTTCTCTTTAAGTCACACATGGATTCATCCAAATAACACCTGGTTTTCATCTAAAAATCGAGGGTTTATCTCTGGTAAAACAACATTCTAGAGACTATTAAAAATTAGAGATTTTTTCAAAAAAAATTGTGGGGTTTGTTTTGGTGAAAAATTGTGCAAGGGTTTTGAAGGCACCCTTTCAACAAAAGAACTGCAGATTTTTTACAAAAGATTGTGAATTTTCTCTCTGTCTAAAAATTGTGACTACAAAAGATTACAAGGAAAAATTGCCTCCACAATTTCTACAAACCATGCAGAAGTCTAGTTCTACAAATTGCGACTATTCTTTTTTAACAATCCACTTGAGTGGCTATAGCAAAGCAATCCATGGTTAGGGTATTGTGAGCCATTTCCTGCCATTCGACAACTCAGGTTTTCTGCAAAGTTTGAAGCTCTAGTGAAGTACTTACTGTTGTAAGTGGTTGTAGTTATAGCTATGGCTGTTGTGGCTTTTTTGTGCATACTATTAGTCCTCACCCAATGTTGGGTTGTATTTTGGAAGTTATTAACATTGAGAATCTTATTACAGTTACAAAGGCCTTGCTTCTCATATCTGTCCAAAGGATATCAAGACTTAAGCAATGAGAATAGACATTGGAGTTGCAGAGGACCAAGAAAGTTTTCCCTTGGAGGGTCTGGAGGAAAAAGATGAAGAAATTTGCAAGATCTTGCTTGTCCATCTTGCTACAAGGATTTTAATGTATACACACTTTGTCGCCATCTACATGATGGGCATTGCTTCCAAGACAATAGGAAACAGATATGTTCTATCTGTATATATGCTAATGCAGCCATTGCAGAAAATCCTCCAAATACTGACAATGGTGAAGAGTTTTCTCTTTATGTATTTTAAAAGGCCCACACTTTGAAGATAGGAAGGAACCCAATGTAGCTAAAGCACCGTATGGATGGTTTCCAAATAGTTTGGTAGTCTGTTGATTTTGGGAATCATACCCTTACAATGGTCATGAAACAACTTGATAGATTGCTGTCCAATGATTTGAGAGTTTGAGGAGGTGATAATCCAGGAACTTAGGAATTCAGCTTGAGAGCTACACCTTTACAAGGATTATGAGGCGACTTGATGGATTTCTACATGGTCTAAGATCAGTTTTGAATGGCAAGCTTCTGAAGAATACATGATCTGAGCATTGATACTTTATCAGGGTTACCCGGGGACGCATCCCCCCCCTAAAATCCCCCGTCCCGGTTCCCGGGACGTCCCGGGTACTGGGGGACAGCAAGGGGACGGCAGGGGACGGCTGACCAGTCCCGGGGACGGCTAGGGGACTTGGGGACGGCCAAGGGACAGGGGACGGGGACTTGGGGACGGCCAGGGGACGGCTAGGGGACTTGGGGACGGCCAAAGGACTTCTGGGAGTCCCCTAGCTGTCCTCGGAACAGTTAACCATCCTAGAAGTCCCCTGGCCGTCCCTAGGATGGTCAACCGTGCCCCGCATCAAAGCATGGTCAAAACAAAACATAAAACACATTTTCATAGCAAGGGAGTGTGAACTTAATTATGTCCACCCATTAATTAAATTGGTGCCACTGCTTGTTGTCTTGAAACTTTGGATAAGTGTAACTGATACAATTATTCGAGAATCAATATTGGTTTATGTACTGAGGTGCCAAGATGAACCCAGTGAATAACCCAACACTCAGTGCTTGTTCTCAATGCTATTGTGCCTCATAAATAAGTCTCACAGGTCTTACTCTATTGTGAAGATGATACATAGCGGGCCTTGGGACATCTGATCATGCAAAACAATAACATGGTAACTGTGCAGATTATTTGCCTAATGCAACTCACTATCATTCTCAGAAGGCTGCACTCCCTTGTTCCAGTTATCAATAAACAAAAAAATTATCATCAGAGTATCTGTTTTCTTAGTTCAAAATCAAGCTAGGAAAAAATAATATGTCCTCACATCAATACTGGGGAATGTGCTGCAGCTTGTACCCATTCAGTCTTATGTTCTTCCATCCATCCACATGTAGTCTGGAAAGGTCTGAGCAACATCCAGTTTTGGCTGAAAGCACAGATTTTTCTTTGGGTCACCCTTCATGGTAAGGTACTCACAGCTGAGGCCCTAAAAGGGCTTTTTAGATCTCTTTAGTGCCTGGACTGTGAGGTACAGACTGAAGTTTCAACACATTTCTTTTCCCGATGCCTTTTTTCTAGAACTATATTGTCAGAATTTGCTAACTGGGTACAGACATGCTGTTTACAACTCTCTCTAGCTTCTGCTCAAAGAGTATCTGTCATCAATTCACAAATGCTGCTAATAAAGATCTTGCACAGTTTCACCCCAATTTTCTTCATCTCAAATATTCAAAGAACAGAATGCAATAATCTTCAAAAAGATCAAGATAATCTCAAAGACTTTCATCAGGTCGACTCGGGCTCAAATTTACTGCACACCTCTAATAGTCTCTGAAAATATTGCTGACGGATGCACATTATCTAGTATTATGGCCAACAACTGGCTCATTCCCTTCCACTACAAAAACCCTGGCTTTATGATTCGTGGAAAAAGCAGATTGGAGTCCATCCCAACGAGGTAAGATGTCAATTCAAACTCAGTTTTGATGGAGCTTCACAAAACAACCATGGAAAATTAGGAAAAGAGGGTATAATCTCAAGATGAGCCAAGTATCAGTTGCTGCTAGCACATAGGCATTCAGATAAATAATATGGCTGAATCATGAGCCCTGCTAACAGGTCTCCAAATATGCAACAGCTTGTACTAAAATCAGCCATAGTTGAAGGGAAGTTGGAGATAATTATTCTAAAACTTCTCAGAATGTATGTATAGACTGCAAATAAACTTTTCTTAGTTCAAAATCAAGCTTTCCATTGAATAAATTCTAACTTATTCATTAAGATCAATGCATACTCAATAAACCATATCAACTTGAACACAAATGTTATATGTGAATGTTCTATAATGTATATTATGCATGCCTTATCCATGTTATCTATTGAACATTTAAAATTTCCCTATATTTTTAAAATTTTCCCTATATTTTTATATAGCCGTCCCCTGCCGTCCCTAATTTTGGCCTCAAAAATCGGAAACTTGGGGACTCGTCCCGCCGTCCCCTGCCGTCCACGTCCCGGAAACTTGGGGTAACCTTGTAATTTATTAATTTGTTAATCATTATGCTAGTATGTTCTCTTTTTTAAGTGCAATAAGCCTTCAGAGGGGGTATTAGAAGATAAGGCTTACCTTTGTAATAAAGTCACCTTCGAGACTTAAGTGGTTTATTGTTATTTTATTTTTAGTATTTAGAATGTAAGTCATATCATGTTTATCCGTTGATGTGTCATGTTATCCATTTCATCTCTAGACTCTATAAAAGAGAAGAAACACATTATAATTGTATCCTGATATCTGTTAGAATAATATTGTGTTCTATTTCTTTTTACAACAGATCTGTGGCCATGGAGTTTCTCCCTTTTTTTCATTTTTGATAGAGATGGCCTGCTCTATATTCCTTTTCATCTCCCACTATTTATAGAAATTTTCCCATTTCAGTTATATGTCCATAATGCTCAATGGTATTGTGAGTTTACAACGGTATGTGGCATTATTTTGCATGCATGCACCAATTCACATGTTTGCATGTTCACAAACAAAAAAACAATTAAATGAAAAATTTGGACAAAATCTTATTTGCAAATAGACTTCTTCAATTCCACGTGCAAAAAAAAATTGGAAAATACTATATGGGTGCAATAAAATTTTGTATAGAGTGACACTTGAGTACAATCCTCTAGGCGAAGCAATTCTTTCTATTTCAGGGTTCATTACCATGTCTGGGAAAATTTCAGTACAAGTGTCGTCTTATTACATAGAACATAGTTACAAGACTCAGACTCGACAAGGGTGACTTGACTCGGGACTCAGGACTCAACGCCCAAACTCGGTGCAAACTCGGAAAAGTGAAAAACCCAAGAAATTTAGAGATTTTTAAGGATTTAAAACTTGTTTCATGCAACCTTTATTAAATGAGTCTTAAAGAGACAATAACATCATCAAATAGAAGCTAATTTGATCACATACACAAGTATGCATCGATCACAATTTAAGATGCAGTGAGGATTGAGTTCATGGATTTTGTATGCTCCTACGACTTTAGTATTGATGCTCTTCAACACAAGTATAAGGTTGATGCTCAGAGTTGGTGCCTGGTGGTACTTCTATGTCCGATCATTCACACACCTACAATCTCTTGTGATCAAAATTTTATCACAAGAAGTTTATTAGAAATTATATTTTATTTTTTAAGTTTCATTTATATTTTATAAATTAAATTTTTTTTAAGTTTATAACTCTTAACTCTCTAATTTTGTCTTGATAGATTTTTAGCTCATCTGCATTTGGAAGGAATTGGAGCACATACTCCATTTACTCAATAAAGTACTATCGACTACACTCAAAAAATGTAGAGGATTTGGTGTATGTGCACTCAAACTTGTGGCTCCTTTCACACAAAGAAAGTGGTTACAAGGGGACACAAGGAAGTGGGATATCAAGCTAGAGCATATTGCATTGGATGTTTCCACTTCCCACTTTGCTACAAGTGAGCCAACTAGTGAGCACGAGAGTGCTAATGCTCGTGTTGCTGCCAACACGAATGGCACTGTTTATGGTTCTTATAATTTACCAGTACCCACATCATCTAATATGGATGCTGATGATGATGCTTGATCAATGATAGTTGATTGTTGACACTTGACACTTGACATTAATATTTTTTAATTTTAAAATATATCAAAACATTCGAGTTTGATTAATTGACATTGTAATATTTTTTAATTTTTGGTGGTTTTGTTTATTATACAATATATGATACATTTTGAACTTAATTACCTAATGTATATATTTATAATTTTTATATGTTTTTCTATGGACAAGCTCAAAACGAACCCAACACCAAAGAAAAAAAAATGACTGAACAAGTGAACCAAACCCCCAAACAATACCTAGTCATATAACTTAGTACTACAGCTAGAAAAGGTTTATCTTGTCTATTAAGATCCTAGGATGCAAGTAACTTGCAAAATGGTAAGAATTTCTAGATTTATTATGAAGCGCATTACACAAAAAATAATTGCAGTCAGTAACCAATGGAAACATCTCAAACATATAAGATATTTCCCTGCCAATTCTTTTGTATACATAAATCTATTTCCCTTCTCTATAATATGCCTTGGAATAATTCTTCCTTGATATCTCAAAAATATGATGTTTAAGATGGGCATTGTTTATAGACCAATTTATAAACTCTTTTCCTCAAAAACGATCATTAATAATTGACATTTGGCAATGGCAAGCATGGCAGCTAATGAACTAATTCCTAACCCTCAAGAAAGCCGTTGTAATGTTTCAGACATTATTACAATTGCATTGTTTGTCACTGAAAAGAGTCAAAAGACATTAATCTAATAGATGACAAGTCAATCAAACAATTAAGGTTCTAAAGAACAAATACATTGCTCGAAAAACAAAGGCAAAAACCTGTTTTATGTCACGAAGAAGAAATTCAACACGTGATGCAACAGAAGCACGGGCACCAGTCACACCGGTTATGCTCACCTGCAAACAGATGATCTCCATTAGGTGAGATTTTGTCTAATAAAATTGTGGTCTAGTAAAACATTAACATAAAAAGCAATTTTAGTCCTTTCAGAGAAGAAATGCAATATTTGAATCAATTATAATTTGTGTATTATATTTTAGATGTATTGCCTCTCTTTTGCAAATGCTGCCCGTTTTACAAGTTGAAAGAGGTATTTTCACACCTTTTGTACTCACCTAAATGTTGAAACAGTTATGCTTGCTCCCATTTAGATGTAAAACCTCTCTTTTGCAAATACTAGCTTTGTCTACAAGTTGGAAGAGTTTATTATTTCAAAGGAAACTATGTAGCAGGAAGTTAATGAACAGAGATGAAAACTACTCATACAAATGAAGAACATGGATTGATGTTTTGAGTTTTGTGCAGTAGCATCCACATTGTCCCATAACTTTTAGGTCTCTCACACTATTATAAAATATCAGTCAGGAAAAAGTAGATTTCGGGCAACCAACTTACTTGAGCCTCAATATAATGCCAAACAAATAAATTAAACAGCATTTAGAAAATAGCAGATTAAACAGAAAACTTATTCAAACCTCAATATAAAAGTTTAAAATCACTGCAGTACATAAAAACAAAAGACAGGGAGACAGAGACTGGTACAAGAGAAGAGGGCAGGTATCACTAGGCCATTTTCAAATAAAGTTAAGGGGCAGGAATTTGGATATGGCAAAAAAATTATATATTTATTTTTAAATTCTGAAAAATAAAATCATGCAATGAATATTCAACTTAATAGAATGTAAAATACTAAAATTCTTCAAAATTCAAAAATTAACATTTTTTAAAGTATTCAAATAGATGTCAGCGAAAGCATGGATTTATAAATATATCAAAAATTTGATAATCATCATCATCATATAAAAATAAAATTGTAAATCATAATCACCTGGAAATGGTAGACAAAAGACTGGGAGGAGAATGCCTTTAGTTTAATAACATGGTATGGGGATCCTTGGAGATGACTATATTTTCAATCAAAATTAATAAAACTTCAATCCATGTAAACATTTTAAGATTTATTTTAAGATTTATTATTCTTTGGGATATGATAAGACAAATTTCTGCTACAATAAAACTTGTAAATTTTTATGCGAAAATTAAAAAATGACAAGTCTATTAATGTATCTCTTTAGTTCTTTTAATTTTTGTCAACCACAAATCAGCATAGGAAAATCTGAAACCTCTATGGGAAGTTTTCCAATTTGCAAAGGATGCTTTCAGGAGACAAACAGAAACAGAGAAACTCCATCCACATACAGGTCTCCAAGGCGGGAATGCATTTCTGTTATAGGGGATGGGTATCAAGGCTGAGGGTAAACAATGAAGGTGAAATTCTTGGTCAGAGCAGATATGTTCTGTCCATTTGAATGTATATAAACAAAATTAACTTAGTCAAGAAGATTGCATCCAGTAAACCAAAGAAATTATGTCTACCACCTTATGAGGTCAGCATAAAAGTAGCAAAAGACCAAGAATTCAGGGTCCATCCTTTGCTGCTCTATTTGTATATTTAATATATTTGAGTCAAAAACTGTTGCAAACTAGGTATGAAATTAATAGGACACCTTAAGTGTTAAACGTGAACATATGTTTTGAAAGGTTTGTGTTATTTAGAAGTGGTCTTGTGCAAGCATGAGGGAAATTTCACAATATAGATGATCACTTCAAACTCTGCAATTGCTTCCCTTGCTTATTATATTAACTGGACACAGTTTTGCATAAATACAAAGACAATTCAAAGAAATAGGCTATCATGAAAATCTGCAATTGCTTATATGCTTATTATTGTGTTACTTGTTCAATGCCTTATGTTACTGCTCTTCTGTTATATTGCATGTTCTTGTTGCTGTTTAATAAAAGATTGAACCTGATGTATGCTCTCATTGGAAAACCAGAGATAGCCATTTCAGAAAAGGTGCTATGCTAATATTTTCAAACAGCACTTACAACCTCCAAGAAAGTGATTTAAAATCTGTAAGTAAGAAACAACAAATAAGCCAGCAGAAGTTCAGAGTTAAGAAGGGCTGTTTGCTGGTGGTGGAAAAACAAAACTGCTGGTATAGATGTAAGTCAAGAACCCATATCACCATTTGAGATAGATGCTTGAAGGGCTGTTTGCTGATGGTGGAAAAACAAAACTGCTGGTATAGATGTAAGTCAAGCACCATATCACCACTTGAGATAGATGCTATATCTATACTATTATTATGGATGCGAAGAAGAAAAGGACTTCACTTCACCCACACTTGCCTCAGAACAGAAGACTGTTAAAAACATCTCTAGGCCTTTTAGAAAAGAAAAATATGTAAACAATGTAGACCCACCCAAAAGTTCCCTATAATTAACTTTGCTAATGACACCTAACTGGATATATGTCGATATTGCTTACCCACTCACTCTCTTGTCTTCTCTCCTCTAGTATATTTCGCAATGATTCTGATCTTATAGATGGTTATTTGACATCATGGATATCATGACTCTTTATGCTGACTATCTCACTTGTGAACATTATGACATTGTTCACATTGATGATTGCATGGCGGTGAAGTATTATGACATGCTCATGTGGTCAATCATTGATATTGCGAACATTACGTGGCTCATTAATGGTATGTCTAGATTATATATTTATTCACTTTATTATTTGTATCAGTTATTATGGATGTGAGATATTGATCAGTCGAAGTGAGTATCATGTTTTTCACTATGTATTTGTCACCTTGGGATTTAGGCATCAAATGTGGTGTTCTGATTGATCATGAATATGGAGTTAATTAGATTTCTGTAATAACCACCCAAGATATTTTTTAGAAAACCATTTCAATTGAAATGAGATTACAATGCAATATGCTTTTCACTTTTTGATCACCAAGTTCCCATGATGGCCAAGGTAAGCATACGATGAAAGGATCTACATATCAAATTAAATTGCAGCAGCTGAAAGTAAAGCACTAGGCAGCAAGCCTATGCATCCAACTTAAAACATATCTTAATACCTTTTCAACAAGCTATTACACTAGGTTGTCCTTTTTAATATTTCCAACATTAGACAACTTAAATGAATTAATTAAATAATAACTCAATAGCTTACCCAATTTGCAGAAAGCATCCAAATGACATAATTATGCAATTCTGATCATACCACAGTAATACTGGAGTCATAGGACGATGAATCGAAGCAACTGGGTGACTTACATAGAATAGCTTGCTCCTCCAAGAAGTTGGAGAGCTCCCAAAAGGTTAGAAATTAATTTTGAAAGTGTCACAAGGCTCACCAAGGCCAACTGAGCTCATTGCCAAGAACCAAAGTCACTGTTTAACCAGCCTTGAGCACTCAAAGAAGTTTGGAGTTCTCCTTAGCACACCAATTACCCTTCCACGGAACTTGGAAACTGGTTAATTGTTAACAAAACAATATAGCTTAAAATAGAGACATTACAATCCTCCCTCCCCAAAATTGCTTGCCCTCAAGCAATTGCAAGTCTCAAACAACTGTTCATTCTTGAATAATCAATGTGATTCTAGGATCCCAAATCAATCTAGGAGGTTTGTGAGCATTTCTGATTGATGTGCTATGATGCAACACACCTGCAATAAAAACCTCATTCACCTTTCTTGCTAAAAGACAACAATCTTTTGCAAGAATTTATATGATGTAACCTTCCAACTCTTCTCGTTCCACTAGAAGTAAATAATCTACTAAAAACAATATAACATCCTATTCTTCATCCACTATGAAAGGTTCACAAAAATGCAACTTCCCCACATGAGTGACTTGAGTATAATGTCCAACCTAAAGGCATTTTCTCCCAACTATTCAGTGATCTTAAAAGAGCCATATTTTATTGCTTTTAAGTTCCTTTAAGGTCCTTGAACACTCTCCTTGCCTAGGTACATCCACACCTTATCTCCAACTCTAAACTTGTGTTCTATCCTATGGATAATGTTGTCACTTGTACCTAGCTTGAGACTCTTTGAGTTTCTCTTGCATGCAGAAGTGAATTTGTGTCAACTTATCAACCTTTTGCACATCCAAATCTCTATTTTCTGCCCATCCTTTGACTATCCCATGCAAACATCAAATGGACTGGGTAGCAAATATCCAAAACATGCTTTAAATGAAAACAAATTGGTTGAAGAGCGAACTACCCTTTTGTAGGAGCGTTGAATGTAAGTCAAGTGCTCATCCCATTCTTTCAAATACATCTGATTATACCAATAAAGCAGCTACACCAAAGTTTTATTTGCCACCTCTATTTGACCATCCATTTTGGGATGGAATGCAATAGACCTTTTCAACTTCATTATCGTTTTTTCCCAAAGAGTGCACCAAAAATTACTCAAGACACAAGCATCCCTATCTTAAATGATGATGTCTAAAAGCACAAAATGAATCAGCACATTATTGGAAAAGAGCTCAGTTGCATCACTTCCGATTAGTGTCTTCTTACAAGCCATCAAGACACACATCTTGCTCTCCCTTCCCTCTAGGCAATAAGAGAGCAAACCTCCCATTTGCATTGATTAATTGCCTAGCTTAGGATACTCTAAACATGCAAATCATTTTTTTAGAGGAGTTCAATGTGATTGCTTCACCATTCAACGCAACTCTATAATTACTTTTCCATCTAAAGTA